>VZRO01000759.1:435398-569237 GCA_013397915.1 Daphoenositta chrysoptera
CTAGCAGGAAGAGTCAACTGCCAGCATGTGAAGAATAATGTGCCAAGGCTCAAATTGTCGTATAAAGGTAAGTCTGTTGTTCTCTCTTATTCTCGGTTTTCCTACGAGCCTCTCTCCTCCTTGCCCCGTCGCTCCCTCCCTCCTCACCTTCCTCATTGCTTTTCCTTATCTTCCAAGGGGGAAATTGACATTTGGAGAAATTTCTGAGAACATTTACTTGAAAAGCCTCTCCGTGCTGCGGTCGGTACCAGGCAGTTTAAACCCAGACAAAGAAGAGTTAGTTGCGGTTGCAGACGAGGACTCCGGATCGTGCTGATCCCTGTTAGAGCATTTTTCAGTCTTGTGCTATTTCACCGGACTTTACTCTTCAAAACGATGAGTCGCGTTTGGCCACCCAGCTCATCTCCCCCGTGCTGGGCATGCAGTGCAGCCCCAATCCCAGATCTGCTTTGAACATCATGGAATAGATGAAGATTTATATCTTCTTTAAATTTTATATTTTAGGCATGAAGTGGTTAATTTTCAAGTCATGAATATTCAGTTTGTACAAATCTGACAATCAGATGCCTAACATAAGCAGTAGATGCTGGGTTTGCCAAGAAACTATAAACTGAAAGGAACAGATCAGTCCAGAAAAGGAGGAGAGGACTGCTAGGCACCAGAAAATGCTGCCTATGGATGTTTAATGCAGTGCGATTTATTTGAACCAGGGTTGTTTTCGGTGTAGTCTGATGTGTGTCATTAGAGATCACAGGGAAGGTGTAACTGAAGAAAGAGAGCTGTGAGATTACGTTTACGTTTGAAATTGTGTAATGCCACTCACACTGCAGTTGTCAGTAATTAACTTTTGTATAATAGTGCCAGTATTAAAGGAGAAGAGTGAAGTAGACAGGCTCTTCTCTTTATCTGCATAGTTCCACTCTAAGTACATTTTCAGAAGAATTCATCAAATCTGGAGAATGTACAACTGGGAAAGAAGTTTAAAACGTAAGAGCTGTAGAGTATTTTTTTCTAAAACGGAGAGCTATACACCTAGGTACATACACATCTCTCTGAAGAGCTGCCTCCTCATAATTCTCAGATTATTGAAGGCTGAGAGAAGGAGCAGCAGCTACGGTTCTGAAAGGAGAGAGGAAAAATAACACACTGCTTCACAGAGGGAAAAAGAGAACATGTGTGTGCATGCCTGGTCATAGATGTCAATCTCGGTTTACAGCATAGTGTCAGTACATCTCTTGCCAGTAGAACTATCTTTTCCTTTTTTTTTTTTCATTTTTCTCATGCTGCAAATGAGAGGGGGGAAAGTCCTCTCTGATACAGAGCAGGCGTCATTTTCACACTCCAGATGAAAAAAAGAATTAAGCACCTGCAAAACTTGGATGCACTGTGTGAAATAAATGCATGTGCCGGGTTTTCTTAAAGAACACATATGTACGTATTTGTGTGTATTTAAACTTGAAAGTGTATGAATGAAAAGAACAGTTTAAGGGGTTCAGAGTCTGTTAATGAGAAAAAACATTTGTATTTAACACAAAATTGATTATTTTGAATAATGAAGTCTAAAGAAAGCTTCTACTGTAACTACATGTCATGTCAAAAAACTCATTAAAAAACTCTTAATTGCTTCCAAACTTCTACAATCATACTGAAACTCAGATTAGTATATAGAAGCATAAATGCTATAAAAATATATTGTAAAGGGGTTTAATGGCTAATTAATTATTGTTTATTTTTTTCACCCTTTTAAAGTTTATCCATGGCTCAAGTCTGCTACCCCTGCTCATATTGGCTAAATGCACAGAAACTAAATTCAAAGAATGGCCAAATGTGGCTGATGGTGCTTTTCTTTTTTTCTTTTCTCTTTTTCTTCTTCTTTTTTTTTTTTTTTCCCACCCCTCTGGTCCTATATGTATAGACCCTTTAAAATACATTTTGCTGCTCTGCTGATTGATCGTTTTCCAGGTCTGCTCTTGCTGGGATAAAGAGTCTCATTTTCATTTGTTAAAATATCAGATATCAAATTTTGCTATATGGTCAGTTTTATGTGAGCAAAACAGGAAACTGAGCTGAACATCAAAACTGTTTAATACCTGGTGGATCATTGTGCAACAAAAATGAGTTCAAATGGTGAGCAACCCTGTTTCCTATGTAGTGAAGGCAGTAAATGCGTAGTTAATCCAAAGCAAGTTGAAGTCTGAAGACTTACAGGATTCACGCTGTAGCCTTTGAGTCCCATATTTGACTTCAAACATGTGTAACTCTAAAAATCAGATCAGACTACTCACATGCTTAACGTGAAGTACCGGTGTAAATGCGTGGCCAGGTCAATGGCAGAGTGCTGCTCCATTGATCCCCAGGTACAGGGACATCATTATTAGTCAGGGAAGGCTAAGCCTTGTCAGCTGGTGCTTTTCCAGACAAATTTTGCTTCCAGCACAGTTCTGAGTGCACAGATCAATGTTAACACCTTGCGTAGGAACATCCTTAAACGCTGAGGGTATTGAAAATATGTCTTTTAGGTACTGACAGAACACCTCACGTGCTAATACTTATCTCTCTGGATATACTTCACCGCCATGTGACTGTGTGATACCAAGTGATTCATCTCTATTTAAACTGCTTGCAAGTAGGAAAAGAAGCTACCCAGTTACTTACCCATTCCTCATCTCCATGAAGACATGTGGTTGAGTAAAATAAACTTACGATACTGAAAAAAAACCCCAAACAGGCAGGGTGTAAAGAATGACCCAGGTGACTTCACTTTTCTGTGACAGTCATTGTGCTTTTTTTAAAGACGTGTGCTTGTTGTTTGTCTAAACAAATACCTTGGAGCTAATTGTTGGTGCTTTATTTCAAAAGAAAATCGAGGATGTATTTTAACTTCTTGTTTGTCTCGACTAATTAGATGTCAAACATGGTTAAAAAGCTCAGGCATTTGCTTTAAAACTTAGCAAAATGAGTCATGAAGGGTTAAATCCCTGCCAACCTTGATTTCCTATGGTCACTTGCTTTCAAAGGCCCGGTATTAGCCTCTGCCATTTCCCGGTTGCTGGACAGAAGTTTTGGTGAACTCCTGTTTTTCCTTCCTCTTAACTTCTTGTCGCTCAGTCTTGCAGAAGATGAGAAACATTCTGGGAGCATGGTGTGGATAGGAAGTGGAAGAGAAGGGGTATCAGTGCATACGTTAAGGCCACAGCTGTGATCTGAAAAGGTTCTTTCTGTTTATCGTGGAACAGAGTTCTGGTTATTTGGTTTATATCACCTTGAGTCTGCTGGCGTATTAAAGGAAGGAAATTTGAGGAGAGCAGTAGGGAAATCCTTGTCCATCTGAAATCTGTGGTGGAGCTCCTGTTCGGTAGCTTCTGGGTTTTGCTTTGTACTTTATAAAGTTTCCAAGCATTTTCATCTTTGTACATGGATTGAAAAGGTTTTACTCAGATGATACTCATCTCCTTATTTCAGTCAAAAGGAATTAATATGATTAAAAGCCTGATCCAGAGTTCATTGAAATCACTAAGTGCTGGAGCATAGCCTAAATGTGGTAAAACCAGCCATAAAACTGAAAGCTCAGTTGAGCTCTTCAACCACTGAGCTCCTCTTTTTGTGTCCTTCAAAGACTTTGTGTCCTTATTGTAGAGTAACAAGAAATGTCATTGTCAATATATCAAAAGTAAGAATCTTCCCTTTAAGAATGTAGGGGGTTTTGTTTTTGTTTTTTGTTTTGTTTTGTTTTTGTTGTGTTTTTTCTAATCCCATTGACTTCAATTCTGGTGTTGGTTATAAGTCTCTATATTGTGTCACCAGGTCACAGATTCTGTTCAGGAAACTCCTATTGAGCACAGAATTCTCAGAAAGATGGTGATCAAGTTAAGTGTGCAAAGTTTAAAACAATAAATATAGCCTTAACTCCAGATGGATTTCTTGTATCGTTTATTGTTTCGTATTTTCTTTTGCTGTCCTCTGTAAGGGGAGGTAACAGCACAAACAGAGATGGAACCAGCTATAGAACCCTTTAAATATAAACAAATAAGCCCCAAGAAAGAGTTTCCATTAACAATTCCTTGATTTGCAGATTTTTTTAATAAAGCAACGCTGATTTTTGCCTCCACATGAGTAAATCTTGTCAACCCAACTTTCTCAAATCCATCTGTCACGTCTTATTTGTCTATTGAAAATTACTAAATGCTGTAAGTATGTTTTGCAAGAGTACATGTGTGGTTCTCCTTTGTTATTGTTGCTCAATTGGATACATATTACTTGAGAAAAAGTAAGTGGAAAAGCATTGCATACAGATTTAGCTCTATTACTCCCTGGCTTCAATTCAGCCCCTATTAAAAGTAAGTGTCTTGTTTAAAGTTGCAGTGATAGTGACAACTACTCCATCCTTGATGTGCAGTTGATTTACAGTTTTCTAGCATGGATTTTTATCCAGATGAAATCATGGCCCTAGTGAAAGCAATGGCAGAACTTCTGTCTGTTTCAATCTGTCCCACGTGGAGTGATGAGGGAGGAATGGCACCACGCTGAATTACCTGTATGTGCACTGATGTGAATACGATACCTGGCTTGTCGTTTGTTGACCCAGTCTGGTTGTAGTTGATGACCTGCTGGTGGGTTTGATTGTGGTTTTTCCTTTCCATCAAACTTTATAACTCACAATTCAATACCTCTGCAAATATTGGGAAAGCAGGACAAAGTGGGAGAAGGAAATGGGGAGAGAAATATTGGCAAGGGAGCCTGTTTCTCTTGAGCTGGGAGCAGTATTGGAGTTTGTCTCAGATTTCAAGGTAGCTGCTTAAAAACCTGTGCTTAAACTATCTTGTAAGAGTACTGTCTGAGGAAAAAGCCTCTCTGACATGCCTGAAAGGGAGAGAACAGTCCTGGCTTAGGAAGAAGACTCTGAAGGAAGGTAAACCAGGGACATTTGCATCTTTACCTTCCACCATTTGTGACAAAATTTCTGCACGGCTCCAGCACTCCTGGACCTTGCAGTTCAGTCAGTGCAGGAGGCTGTGGGACAGTGAAGACACCAGATGCAGCCACAGCCACTTCAGGTTTTTTTTTTTTTTTGCCCCAAAATAATGACTCTCTCAGGGAAGATCTGTGTGTTGGTGTTTCTCTCACTGGTTGGTTGGGGTCTTCCCAAGAGCTGGGAGCTCCCGGGGAGGTGGCAGGGAGACCCTGCCTGGCTCTGGCAGCCCACAGGCTGACAGGAGGGAGAAGCTGATGAAGGAGGTGCCGAAGCTCAGATCTTGCCTATATAGGGAAATTTTCAGCTCGCTAATTAGGGCCTGAGACAGCCAGTGTAATTGGAACAAGGAGGGTGAAAACCTAGCCCAACTTTCTCATTTTGCATTTCCAACTTTCCCATTTGATTCCAGTGGAAAAAGTGGTTTCTGAATTACAGAGCCTCCCTTTCCTGAGAAGCTGGAGTTCTCTATAATTATTTTTACTGTATGGTTTGCAAATGGCTGAATTATTCATGGAAGGTGCTGTATTGACAGTCATGGAAACTCTATTCTTTTGCTGCAGACAAGGTGTGCAGCACTTACTTGTATTGTTTGTAACAACATCTTTAAAACTCTGACCTAGTGGGGAATTTAAATATCCATAGTTTCACCGAGTTCAGTGTATCTTCTGATATGTGAAGTCTGCCTTAAAATTTACTTCTGTGCTTGAAGCTTTTGATCAGGACTGAAGTATCTATCTATATGCTTAGGATTTATTCAGGTGTATACTTATCCATAACATTTAGCAAAACAGTATTTAAAATAAGAAACCCAGTCATGGCAGGTTGTTACAATGTGAATGGGTTATTTTTCATAATCTCTCCTGCGTGCGACTCTGTATGCACAGAAGGCATTTCCATGGAGTTTGCACCTGAGAAGAAACCACGAAATGATTTGTATTTTTAACTCATTCTTTTTTTCTTGGAAGTGTTTTTCAGTTTTAGTTTAATGCATTGTTATACTCTGATCCTTTTAATATGGTTTTGGTTTGCTTAATCACTGATTCTGCATATGTCCTTTAATGCCCACAGCTGCTGTTAGAGAATCTTCTTTATTTACTTCCTCTGGTCCACAGACTTTTCCCTCATGTGCATACCTGGAACACTACAATGGAAGTGCCTGCAATACAAAGTTGTTCCAGTATTTTCAAAATTTTCTTCATCATCTGAAGCCTGAGTTGACCCCAGTTCAATCTGAAGCAAAATCACATCTTCACCTGAGGCAGTGCCTAAGTGACTGAGAAGAAAACAAATCCTTCTAAGTGGTGTCAATGGTTGTGACATTTTCCAGTTGTTTGAAAGCTAAAAAGGGTAAAATTGTTTTCAGGCTCCCACACACTTATTTTTAAGCAAATGTGTGGGGTGGACCCTGGGAGCTCTATGTCAAACTTTTAAATGGAGGTTCTGTAGCCTGTTAGGGTGCTCTTGTAATTAAGGTTAGATGTAAAAATTGTTGTTGGTGGTGTGCTGGTGCTGGTGGGCGATTCAGCGAATTCCTTCTCTTGCAGGATTAAAGCTCCCTTCAGGAATGTCTGCAAGTTCACGGTCCTCCCACATAGAGCCCTCATATAGGTTAGCTGCTCTCTTCCAGTAACAGCTGTGGATAGCGAGAATAACTGGGGGGATAGTACTTTTACTTGACTTTTCCTATTTTTTCCAAGCGGAATAGTGCCTGAATATATAAGAGAGGAAAGGATGGCCACAGCTGTTGAGAGCATCAGAAATCTTAAGAGTGTTGTAACCTTTCTCTTGCACCACAGGAGGTTCTCTGTGGTGTCTTTCTCTTTTTTGTGACTGACACAGTCAGCCACACCAGGCTCTTCTCGCTGGCAGGGGAAGGAGAGCTGCCTCTGGAGAGCTAATCTAGGGTTAGGCAGACTGAATGAGACTTTAAGGGTGTTCATCACTTGTCATTGACTGGAAAGGGAATTAAGCTTCTTGTTCATTTATTTAGTTTCTTTCTCTCTGGGAATGTATCAAAAGAAGGTAGTAATTAACTGCTACGGAAGAATTTAGGCTGTATTCTGATCCAAAGCTTCCTAATTTAAGAAGCTGTCTCTGCCTGAATGATTATTTAAAGTTGTGCAAAAATTGAGCTGATTAAACATATGTATGACTTCAGTATCTGTAATCTTGAGGTCACCTGTGACTGTCTAAATTTGCACCAAACTTGCAGTATAGCAAGAAATAAACAGTACTGCTACATTCTTCGTATTCTTAAAACAATTACCGAATTTATTTATGTTTCCCATGTCTCTCCTCCTTAACAAGCTCATCCTAAATCCAGTGACACATGCTGGAAGTGACTGTCTGGGGCTACAGAGCTTTACTAATTTAATGGCTTAATCATTTAGAGCTTTCAGTAAGCTGTCCCCTGGCCAGCTCTATTACCTTCTGAATGTTTCTGCACTTTAAAGAGAAAAGCATATTCAAGATTCAATTTCACAGACTGTAGCTTGCAAGTAAAAATCCCAGTGTATATGTGCAACTCAAAGGACAGGTGTTTTGACCATGAGTCTACACTTTTTCAGCTGAACTATTTCAATAGTGAGAGTGAAATTAAACCTAATTTATTAATTTCTAAAAATTCTAAACAGATTTACAGTTTGGGGGATCCTTTTCTCCCTTTGGGAATTACAGATCCCCCTTGAACTAGACATATCTACAGCAATCTGTGAAATGTGTGAGCACTACTCTACTTTGTGTCACATCTAGTTTTCAGCCTTTGCTCTTTGATAGCCAAACACAGCAAAGTCAGAAGTTTTTGCCGTTCTTCTGATGTTTTAAAGTTGTTTGACATTTATTGGGCTGCCTGCTTATCTCTCCAGCTGGATGTTGCAGAAACTTTAGAAGTGAGCAGTCAAATAAAATTCTCATCTCTTATAAATATTTTCATGCAAAGTTGGATCTTGCAGGGAACAATCTGAGGAATGGAGTAGTTATTTGCTTTCATCTAACTTGTGGAAGGAGGCAAAAGAAAGCTCTCCTTTACTCCTCACTCTAATGAAGCAAAGCTCGTGTTGGTTCTGACAGCCCCTCTTGGCACCTTTTGAAATTCCAGCCGTGTATGAGAAAAGGACACAAAAAAGCTCTGTGAGATAATTTAAAGGATTTAGAGCTGCCTTTCAAGGGGGAGGGGCTGGTGGCCTTTTCTAGAGGAATCACGCGATAAATACAGGTCACAAGCATCCAAAAGAGCTGCAGAGAGTGCAGGGTGCAGCTTTCATCTCCAGCTGATGCTGGAATGACAACAACTCTCCTTTGATAGGCACAGATCCCACGGGTGGCCAAGGCACGGAATTCCTTCAGATGAAGTGGTGATTTCAGGGTGTTCATTTTACTTTGACTTCTTTCATGGATTTCCCAGTGCAACTTTATTGCTTTTGCATGAATGTAGAGTCTGAAATGGTTCTGACTCCTAGTGAATCTCCTTTTCTCGAAGTACAGCAACAACAACGCTCAGTAGTACCTGCAGGCCAACTTGATCTCCTCTCCACCACACCAGGTCCTTTCCAAGGTCTCCATCCTGCTAGGGCCGTGTGATAAATCCAGTTCCTGTCGAGTTATCACTGCGAGGGACAGCAGAAACAACGTCTGGGGACCTGGGAAAAACACTTTATCTTCAAGATTGCGTTTTTCCCCATATTCACTTCTACTACAGCAGATGAATGGCTCTTATCAAAACTTCTTGGCTCTGATGGCCTTGGAGACGACAACATAAATGTATTCCTGAGGTACCTGCAAATTGCACAGTTAGGAAATCACTTCTTTCTGAATTGCTTCTCTTCCAAGAAGTGTCAGAGTACACCTGCCAAGACCAAGTGAATACTCAGTTGTACAGGAAAGTGTGATAACATTTTCGAAGAGCTCCAGTTGGCACTTCTCTGCAAGGTCACAGACATCAGCAGAGCAGCATTTCCTGGATGCTGGCTGTTGGGTTATCAGTGTGTTAAACCCCAGTCTGTATTTTTGTTCCAAATGTGTAACCCTACTTGTTTGTATTCTAGCCATAAAAACTGACCTGCAACAAATTGGCAAGCTAGATTTCATCTCAAGTGAAAATATTCAGGAATTTGTTAAAATTTAAAATAAGTTTTTCATAGTTCATTTTAAAGGAGTATTATGAAGTTAAGTATTAACAACAATATTATATGTTGAAAATCTTTGCTTTTCTCTGCAGCCTGTAGTATTGAGATAAAAAATCACATAAATTTCTGATTCTGTTTTTTCAGATTTTGTTTCTCATCTGTAATGGGAAATTCCTGGATGTTCTACTTCCTTTTCTCACATCCTTTTACAATTCTGCGTGTTTCATCATTCTTTAAACCTGCATTGTAACTCATTACTGGACAATAGTCATAAATCAGGAAAGTTTTGTTAATCTCACCTACATCACCTACAAATGGAGGCTGGATGTTAACAGAAACCCAGCACCACAGCTGATGATACACAGGAAGTCTGTACTGTAAAGAGAATCAAAGAAACTACCAGAAATATGAAATCCTATTAATTCCTTGGCTCTTCTCTGTCAGCTTCTTCACCTGTAAAGTGGTATTAAGTGATTTCATGAGGAATTGCTCAAGGTCAGAGACTTGCCATGCTTATTCAGAGCTGTATTGTACTCTCAGAATAATCCCATTAATGTGTGTATTCAAAGTTCAGTCAGAACTTATTTTTCATCAACATAGAAAGGCCTTACAGGTACTTTAAAGTGATTATAATACTAATATTCCCAGCCGTGTATGCCTGTGCCATGATACACATCCGTGTTATCCAGAAGGCATATCTAATTTAATTCCATTTGGATATTCCAGACAATTTTGTACAGGAACCCTTCACATGTTTTTGGAGTACCCACCTCTATTTCACACTAAATACACTGTGGAGGTGATTACAGATGGCTCTGGAGAAGAGCCTTTGTGTTTAGTCTTTGCAGTATTGTCTGCCACTGGTGTGTGAGTGCTCGTGACATTCTGGCCTATTTCTCTGACTTTAAGCTAGGGTTGTTTGTTTTTTTTTTTTTTTATCATGGCTGATAATCATATTTTAAAATCTGGAGGGAATAAAAAGCATTTTTTTTTTTTCTTGTGCTTATCAGACAAAACTAAAACCTCACTTGGGGCAATTTATCCCTTTCTGCTCAGTCTGAACCGACCTTACCAAGCTGCTGGTGCTTGACACTCCCTGGCTCCTTCAAGTGTGAGTGTTTCCTTCCCAAGAGATTCTGGACAAAAACCTTCTCTTTCTTTGTGCACACATCCTTTTTCCTGGTTTTCCATACCCCAAGTGTTCCCCAGCCTTCTCCAGGATGAGGGCAACCTTTCCTAGACACTTGGGGAAGTATTCAGTAATCAGTTGAGTCAGTTATAATTGCCTATCATTTCTGACTCACTCACTGGAAAACTCTTGCTTGACAGCCCTAGTTCAGACCTAATAATGAGGATAAACTGCTATAATAAAGTCATAAGTAGAATTTTGCATCTCAGAAAGGTTCACATCCTCATTGCTAAAATAAGTAAGAAAGCACCTGTTGCCTTTGTCAGCCTGGTCTATGAAAAGAAAATTGGTGTTTCATATATTCCACATACCTTAAATGCAGCATTTAAATATTATCTTAAGTGAATTATCTCAAGGAATGTTTTTCTTCGCTTTTATACTTCCTCGTGCCACTTACATGATGTAATTGTTGTTTTTAATAGCATTCTTTTTCCATAATAAGCTAACCGTTTTCATGCCAATAATTAAGAAATACTGGGAAAAATGCAAGTTTTTGTGTGATTTTGATGTACTTTTGAACTTCAGACACAAGTCTGTAGTTCGACGTGTTAAACTATAGTGTCTTACTTGACCACATGCTACATAGTTTTCTTACAGTTCTGCAGGTGCTAGAAGAGCTAAGTTTAGTTCTTGAGGCTGGCAAACAGACCAGCTGAGAGCAATGGAAAAGGTCCTGTTTACTGGTGCCAAAAGACTTTTTCATATGTTTTCAGAGAGCCAAATGTCAAGTGTCATGTGTATTATTATTCTATATCAGAAATTTTAAGCAGTCATCAATTATTCTGGTGTAAACCAAATGTAACATCATAACTGTGACTGCAGTGCTGCATGTTTAGACCCCTGATTCTGCTAATTGACATTTTACCAAAGGGAATGAGGACATGCCTGAGCAATGCAACTTGTAGTTTTTTAATACAATTTCCATAGCTCAGACCATAAACAGCCCCTTAAGGTCATTTCTCATAACTGCCACTCTCTTAAATTTTTTTTTCTACCAGCATGTAGGAATATGATAAATGCTGAATTTTGTTTCACTGTAGGTTCACCCCCATTACTATGCATAGAAACTATTTTACCTTATGCCAGACATATGGAAGTGATCAATGTATGTAAATAGGATGAGGAGAGGTGAAATACAGCTTTCTAGACAAGGAAATGTGTACTTGTTTCTGGTTATAAGACACTGAGAGCACACCAGAAAAGACTTTAAGTCTTAAGACTTCAAAAGTAACGATTGGTGAGAGGGTAGAATAGCAATGATACCATGATAATCACCATGAAAGCACAGCTTTGTCCTGAGCTGAACTGCCCAGGCAGATCTCTTGGACAGCAGGGTTTAAGAGGCAATTGCTTGCATGTGCAGGGCCAGACCATGGACCTCCTTCTGAAATGCAGAGGTGAGCTGTTCTGGGACCCACTGTGCTCAGGAGGACAAGCCGAGTTTCTTCAAACACAGGCTTTAACTGGCAGGGCCAGCTTAAATGTCTGCTTTTCATTTTCCTCCCCTGATGTCACAGTGCCCACAGTGCAATGACTTGAACCTATTCTAAAAATCAGGTTTTGAGGGGCTGAGTTTTTGGATTCTGAGTGACCACAGGAGGAAAAACCAAGAGCTTAAGTCAGCTATGCTTTTCAAATATGTTTTAAACTTACTGTCCCCCAGATAGTCTCTAAGAAATCAATACTTATTTTATGACTAAAAGGCATTCACTGTGCTTCCAAAATTTTCCATTCCAATAAAGTTGGATTTTCTTTTTTTTTCACACTCAGTATTGCAGAATAAGAAACTAATCTAGAGTCTGCAGGCCTTTATTCTAAGGCATTGTCATATCCTTCATTCTGAGATGAAAAATGGACAGATCCTTGGGTTTCATAAATGTGTGGAGGAGCTGTCAAAGTTCCCATTTGCATGTGAATGGTCAGCTGAGGTAGGAAGGGAGATATGTAAATAATTCTCTAGCTAGCTCCTGGCAAAGATCATTGCATTTCAAAGTACTGTGAAAAGCAGCACTATAAAACTTTAACCTATTCACTGGTATGGAAACTCCCACACCTTAAATAGATCTTCTCTAATAATGACCACTTGGGGAAAAATGAATCTTAAAAAGCAATATCAGGTCTCCAAGTACTATATATTTTCTGCTTCTTTTAATATTTTATAAAAGATAAGCTAAAAAGCCACTCTTCCTTCTCCCCCAATGAAGGGGGGGAAAAAAGGGAAAAAAGCACAAGATCTAAGCAGTAAGCAAATGTAGACATTCATTGAAAATCTGGCAGATAAGTGTGACAGGAGAGAAAGAAATGTAAAGGATTTGAGTATTATTCTGTATGATGTCAGTATCTGACCCAGGAGGCACCCAGAAAAATCATTACTTTAATCTTCCTTGCAAACTGCCCAGCATTTCACTATTCTGTTCTACTGCTGTACTTCAGTGTATGCTCAGCTAGATAAAGCTGAATGCTGCAGTTTAAAACCAAACGTGTCCTTCAAAATACACAGTTCTTCATGTATCCAAAAAGGTGAAAAAGTAAAAGTAAACAGTAGAAAAATGAGGAACACAGAGTAAAACAAAATCTTAATAGGCTCTGAGTCAGACAGTTTTCTACATTTTATTGTGCCTCATATCTGCTTAGATAGAATAGGCATGTGTATATATGGAGAGACAATGATTTACTAAGCCCTTTATGCCTGAAACAGCTCCAAAACCTGTGATTAGGCAGGCACAGGGACTAGAAAATGTTTCCAAAGTAAAATTCATCTCCAAAATTGATATGGGTTATGTACCTACCCCTTAAAAATGAGATAAGATGGGACTGTTGCTGTAGTTTACCAGTATAATTTCCCTGATACTGTTTTGTAGTCTCCATCTAGTTACCTTAAAATACCATGATGTATTTCATTCAACCTCCATATTTCAGAAAATAATTCATGTCACCCCTGTAATAATTTACAGCACACTTCTTCTTTCTCACAAAGCTTCTGTGCACTAATTTGATCCGGTTATGCTGTTCCAAAAAAACCACAAAGTTAAATGCAATTTAATTCGCTAAATTTACAAAGGGCAGTAATTCAAAGGCTCTGGGATTTGCTCTATCACATAATATTCCTGTAATGAATTGTGATTTGTCTTGGTATTTACCAGGAGATTAAAAACAACGAAAAAAAAAGGACTGGTCTTACAAACTCCTACTCACATGAGTAGTCCTTTTGATTTCAATGTACCTGGCACTTGTGGTGTGAAGTGCCCTTTTGAGAGGTTATGCAAGTTATTCTCCACTTAGAAAATAATCAACCAACGAACCCAAGCAATTGTAGGGATCACTTGAAATTTTTAAGGTCTGCCCATTTAATGGGAAGAAATGATGCAAAAAACTGTTCAAAATGTAGTTCTACTCAAATGAAAGTTTTCATTCAGTAATAATCCCTCTTGATCCGTCTTATCCCATGTTTCCGCTGTGCTCTACCACAAGAGGAGCATTCCCTGCCTTGCTGTGGTTCATTGTATCCTCATGTCCGGTGGGACAAAATATCAGTTAAAGTCACTGTGGAAGACCCTTAGTCTGGTAGATATTTGAGTATTAATATGAAATGTGATCAGGTTTTTTGAATGGCCAGGCAATTTTAAACTGAGTTTTTGAGCACAGGAATGTCCTATCTTATCCAAGCCCTGTCCCGTTTTCCCTGTTGACAGGTCTTTCCATCAAACCCAGTGTGCAGAAGCCCATCTGTGTGACTGTACACGGAGCACACATTAGGCACTTCTGCTGATTCAAGCACAGTAACTTTTGATAAAGTAACACCACAGTATTGGAAAATGGTTTCCACAATGCAGCGGTTCTGTTTCAGTAACCATTCCCAATCCATCGATAAAGGGCACAGCATTGTGGAAACTTTAATCCTTTACTGGAGTATTATTTATTGTAGCTGTGGCTCCAGGCACTTGGAGTGAAAGTTGCTACTGACTGCTTCTCACATGAGCTGGCTGGAGAGAACCCAGGAGATCTCCCCACAGCAGGAGACCCCAGAGCTGCTTTCCTGCCACTCCAAATAGCTGCTAACGTAGCAACTGAGCAAGGAATCCCTGCTCCTTTTCAAACATCAGTCTGACAAAGTGGGACAGCGAGCACGGGGCCGTGTGCTCCCTCACCCCAGACATCTTGTCAATGGGCTCTCAGTGCTCTTTGCAAAACAGCAAGAGGAATCTCAGATTGCAGCCACTCAGATGTAGCCACTTGTGCAGACACTTCTATTACCCGAAAATTTATTGTGGTCTGTGTCACATGTTAAAGAAATGCAGAAAGTCTCAAATGCAGTAGATGGTGGCGAGGCAATAAAATTTTTCACATTTTATGGTAGGTATACATTTAAAGAAGGAAGCAAAAATAATGTTTTCTATTAAAAATAGAAGCAGAAACCATTTGTGGCATAGAATCCAATAGGAAACACCTTTACACAACTTCAGGTTATGGTGCAGTTAGCTGTGAAGTCCTTCAGTAGGCTGTAAGGGGCATCAGTTTAATTAATGGGAGCTGTTACTTAAATTGTGTTACCAATCAGTGAACAACCCACAGAGCAGCTCATCAGTGAGTAAGTCTGTGATGTCTTGGAACAGAGGCATCCCAACACTTCTCTACTGCTGGCCACGGATGATGTTGGAAGGCAGAAGTTGCATTATATATTACCATACACACAGGAGATTCATGTATAAAGAAGGCCATGTACTGTGAGGAAGCCCCTGAGCCTGTTCAAGTGGTAACTGAAGGACTTGTGACTGTCAGACATCTGCACAAAACTGTCAGCCCAGTGGGGTGATGGAGAACATCACCAGGGCACGTGGAGGGTCAGTGAAACACGAGAAACTCTCTTCTCCTGTTTTGTCCTACTGAGACCAGGAGCTCTCTCCCACTTCACTGCTCTTGCAAAGGGATTTTTTGGGTCTGGCTAGGCTCAGCCTATCCCTCTGTGATGCCTAGCAGAGGGAAGAAACTTAGCAAATTCTGAGCTCTGGAAATACCCTTAGGTGCATGCATGCATTTACCTACATAATGTATACAAATATGAAGCTATTTACACACCCATGCTTGGCCCGGATCCACAGACAGTGCAAAATTACACCACACCCGGCTGCAAGTTATTTTTAGCTCCTCCTCAATGTAAATGTCTAGCTCATAATTAAGTTTCAAAATAATGAATGATGTGTTTTGTGTTTCAGTGGGTATAATCGTTTGCGTTGCATAGTGAATGATTTAAGCATGAAAGGTCTTGCATTCCTAAATCTGTTACAGAATGTGGGTGGGAGGTGGATCTTTGCTCATACCAGGAAACAAAGACTGAATGAATATTTGTCACGATGTTTCATCAAGGCAGTGTTAATGTTAGATGGAGATACGTTGTGGCAAGACTGACAGCTTGCTTACTGTAAAATTTTCTGAAAACTGGGGCATTTTAGTATTTATAAGCGGTATTAGCAGTGTTGATACTGTAGCCACCCAACCATGAGCCTTGTGTAGTAGGCAGTTAATTAAGCCAGAAATGAAGGAGATAAAATGCTGTTAAACCACCCCCTAAAATAAAAAAAAAAACCCAAAAAATCAAACCAAAGAACAAACAAACAAAAAATTCCAAAAGAAAAAAACAACAGCAAAAATCTAAATCAAACTAAACCCCCCACACCTGAAAACCCAGCACATTTTTCTCCAGCTTTGACATACGGGCTGCCAGGAATTATGTCTTCTCTTGTCCTCATGTTCTTTCATTAATCATCTATGGCTGCTCTTCAGTAGTAGGGTGGCTTCTGCATTAGGCTGACTTTTGGTCTGGCTGGATATCCCTGTTCTGATGGTCCCATCTCCAAGATCAGTGTGGAGATTTTGCCATAAGTTCAAGATTGGTGCACAGTCCTGCACCTAGAGACAAGATGATCCCCATGTACACCAGCTAAAAAGCAAGTGCAAGACCAAAGAAAGAAAAAAAAGAAGAAAAATCAAGAAAGAAAAGGAAAGAAAGAAGGGAAGAAAGACTAGTAAGAGGAAATAAAGCATTATTTTCTTCAGCAGTGTCCGTATGTCTTAAATTGGAATTGTAATGGAATGTTATCCTTAAATGCATTGAAAAAACCAGTACAAAACAAAACCCACAACAACAACAAAAACCCTAAGGAGAGCTATTTCTAATAAAAACATTACTCATACTAGTATCATAGCCCTGACCTTACATTTATTGGCATAAATGCGAACTTATAAAGCTGTGTGGATGTTTGCCATATGCAAATCCATCCATCCATAAATCAGTGTACAGACTGGAGACTGCACAGCTGAAGTGACTGTAATGGTAAATGAAACCTTTCACCACCAGGTCAAATGCAGTTCAGCATATGTGGTAGATGGAAAAGAGCTATCATGCAGGAATTGATCTGTGGCGTGTGTGAAACAAGTGACCGACCTGTTCACACTGCTCACCACCACAAGTGGCTCCCCAGCTCGGAGCTGGCAGATCAGTTGGAGCTGCAGTGGCAAAGCTGTGAAGCAGCATGGCAGAGAATTTGCCTTGTGGGACTGCCTGGTAGTGTGTTACAAGGATTAGGCAGGCGTTTTTTATCAAAATGAATTGTCAATGAAAAAGGAAGTTTCCGTTTAATCCGAATTTTCCACCAGTTCTATCCAAATGAAAACATTACTTTGGACTGTGGTGCTGATCTAAGGCACATAATATTATATTCATCTGACATTAACCTCTGTGTGTTCAGGGTAGCAGCAGGGTTTGTAAAAGCTTCGTGTGGTTTTCCTGCTTTCTTGCCCATTCTTTTCTGAACAGGACAGTTAACTCCCATTAAAATCTTTGAGTACTCAGAGATCAGCATAAGGCTTATTTGATAGCAGGATATCAAAAAACATACAGCTCTGTCTCAGATCCTGGCCAACAGGTCCAAATAGGGGATGAGGCAGGTTTATCATTTTTATAAGGTGCAGTTCAGTGCCAGAGGGTGCCATGTCAGACAAGACACAGCGAGCAGCTTTTCCAGGCTTCGTGATTTTGGGATATGACTTGGCCACGGCTGAACTGTGGAGTGTATTTTTCCTCCTTACAGGCTAAGGAAGTTGGGTACCCTGACCAGGACAAATATAGATAAAATGATTAAAAACAAAATTCACACATTCCTGGATTTATTTTTTTTTTTCTAAGTTGTCACTCTGAGAAGTTCAGCATTTTGACTGTTTGACTTAATTTGAAAACAGATGTTGGAATATTGTAATTTCCCTAGAGACTAAAAAAAATTCCTTGCTTTTCTCAGCTTTCTTTATTCCTGCTATGAAACTGTGTTGTCACAGAGAAACAGTGCTTTGTAAAGCTCCTATGTGAGTTGTGAAGCTCCAAACCATCTTGACACATTCAGCTATGTGTTAATGTCAAAACATAGATCTCAACATTTATTGCAGCTAAAACAGCATTAAAAAATTACATCTGATCCTTTGATATAATTTAATACATTATTTTAAAAATGAGTATTGTTATTGGTTATAGTTTGCTTAACAGAACATTTGCTCTACTTTTAAAGAATAAATATTTTGAGACATTGCTAAGTGGAGGTATGTGTTTGCCTTCATGTTTCAAGGATGTTAGTAATGCCAGAAAGATTGGTCTTGTGGCTAGAAGTGTGAACGGATAGATGTTCTTCAGTTCCAGGATCTTACACAAACATTTTAAGAAATGTCAGACAATATCCCTGTGCCTCGGCTTCCAATCTGTACAGGCTTTTTGTACATTGTTTTATTTTCAGTGACATTGCATGTGTTTTGAAGGCAAGGACTATGCTTTTGCGCAATGAAATTCTATCTGGACTTTTCAGAACAAGTAGTACAACTGATAAATGACAGAAGTATTTAGTTCAAGGCTCAAACAAACATCTGAGCACTAAGAAAATAACTCTTACTCTTGCTTTCTGGTATAAAGAAATTTTAAAAAACTAATTAAAAAAACTTTGAAAATTCCTTAACAGTGTAATCAGATTAATTTCAGAAATCCAAGAAATTAAGTTACTTTAGCAACTTTAGTTACTTTAGTTGCCTGATACCTTTCTGAACTGCATTTTTTTTTGCCACTGAGAAGTGAACGTCTTTAGGAATCTATTCCTTTTATGGGGAGGAAAAAAAAAATGTTTTTAGTTTAAAAGGTCACTTTTCCTCCTGTCTTAAAGATTTTTAAGTGGTAATGCCACTACATATAAAATCCAAAAGCTGACAATTTTTCCTTCTCAAAATTTTTCCCTTACATGACTTTTTCATGCTATGCAATTCTCTGGATATAAAGGCTGCAAAATTATTCAAGTCTGTTACACACATACATTCATTCCAATACGAAGAGATATGTTTGTCTTACATTTCTGGTGAGGAGAAGCAGTTCCCATTTAATTCTGATTGGTGCTGAAACAATTTGTTTGTGCATTCTCTTTCTTTTCTCTTTCTTTTTCCTTTTTTTTTTTTTTTTTTAAATTTTAATCTGTGGTTTCAGGTGTAGTTTGTCGTATCAGTCGACTGGAACACTGTAGATTATCAGGGGACTTCCAGGTGTCACACAAGAAGAATGACTGTTTTCCAAAACAAGCTGTGCAGTCCTCTAGGCTCTGGCATAGATGAATATGTGAGTGTTACTAGGCATAGAAAACAGTTCTGAAAAGGTAATCCCATGTTGAGTTTGAACCTTAAGGAAACCATCCACTCATTCTGAGGGGCTTAACCTTTCTTCAGGAGGTAAGTCTGGAACAATGGTCCTTATTTACAAAAGGTTTCCTTTATTTTCCATAAGGAATACAAAACCAGAGTTTTTCCTTTGCTAGAGTTGCTCCTTCCTTGCTGTAAGTACGCATTGCCATTGTTGATTCATTCAAATACAGATTATTACAGTAATAATAAGTGACAAGTTATGTGTTATTTTGAAATAACACACATTATGGTTCACATCATGTCTTCAGAGACCCAAGCAATGTGTTGTTTCACATTGACAAATGCTACAAAGTGTTTGCACTTATGAATAAAATATTCTCCACGCAACTCGACTTTCAAGTGTGCTTTGTGCAAGAGCATTAGGATGTGGCCTCGTCACAGGCATCCTAAACCTCTGTCACCTCCTGCCTGGGTTACTGCTCTCCCTTCTGTGACATTTGTTCCAGGCTTTTGGAAAAGCATCAGTGGACTTTGATCAGTCCTTTTAACTGTTGTGCCTCTGCCTTGGTCCGTTTGAGGTTCTGGATGGGATTCAAGTGCTCGGTATTGTTCTTTGGAGGTGCGATCTGAAGCCTATTTAATTCAGTAAGAATTTTCCTATTGATTTTGGTGCCTTGCAAACCAGGCCACAGTCTTTAGTTACAGCTGGCGTTCCAACACGCCTTCTCTTTCTGAGCTCAACCCCAGGAGCTTGCCTTACCTGCAGGGACAGCCCAAGGTGTGACACTGTTTGCTTGCCTGGGCTTTCTGACAAATTTTTCTAGGTGATACATCAACAGCTATGCAAGCTGGAAAGTGCTTTAACATTCAGGAATGATGCAAGTGCCAATTTTTGCACATTCACTTGCCAGCTAAACGCAGCCCTTCGTTTGGTCCCCTGAAACTGAGCTATTACGTGTGTGTGACAGCTGAAAATTAAGGATTGTAACACAGAGCAGTGCAGGACCTGGTGTTACACAAACTGCCTCGGGCCTGGGGTGAGCTGTGTTGTGTCACTGTGCCTTTCCTTGGACTGCTCAGGATGCTGCAAATCTGCTGGGGCACATCAACACGCAGCCCAAGCAGGGCCAGTGCAGCCTTTTCCATTGGACTGCTGGTGAATTTATTCTCACACAAGAAATATCCAGGACTGTATTTTGTAGCAAAATCCAGAAAAAAATGTGAATCAAATCATCAGCACATCTTTTCCAGTTCCAGTGCAATTTACCTCCTACATAATGTTTCGAATATAGAACGTATTTCAAGAGGAAAATCTCACATGGATTAATGTTTATTGGTTGCCAAGGCAATAGTTTGGAGACCTCTCTAGCACAAAACAGATAATATTATAAGCAGAAGTAGATTAGTATGAGGAGAAAATTTATCGACGTTAGGGAAGACAATGCTCTGTCTGTTACACCTTTTGGAGATGATATTAATTTTGCTTTGGTCAGTTTTCCACTCATTGACATACTTTTGTGCTGCTATTTGAATGTCAGGAGAAATTAAATCTCCCCATGAAGGCTGGATGGCACTGTACAATGCAAAACAATGTTTCTTTGTGGAAAACCTGACAGTCCATTTAACAAGTCAGCCCTAAGGTAGGCTGAGAGCTGAGACGCTGTCGAAATAATGGTCATGCCAAGGTCATACTGTAAATTCTTGGGAGACATGGCAAAAGGACAGAACCACATCAGTCCTGAGTTATTCAAGTCTTGAACGGGCAAAAATTTAAAAAGCCAAACTGAAATCAACCAAAACTAAAAAAAAAAAGTATCGATCTATTTTAATTATGAGGAGTAAACTTAAGGAACATTAGCAGATGCTACAGAGGTGGAAAACTGACAAAAAGCAGTTGAGATATAAAGATGGAAAATAAACTCTGAGAATTTTTGTATTTATGTATTTTCAGCAAATTATGTATTTAAATGCTCTTCTGTAGTCCGAAAAGAGCATCAGTATATTGAACTTTTCCAAACCAAACATGACTGGGGATATAACCAAAAGAAGGCATCAAGACATTTACTCACAATCCTTTCAAGCCTAGCAAGAGATTACAAGGGCATTTCTGACAGAGATGGGAACTATATCCTGCACAGTTCTGTTCCAGAATATGTCTGTACCAGCTCTTCCTCCCTTTTTTTATAGTCTCCCTACCATCGTGATCCAATCCATGCTATAGAAGAAAGTGTAAAATAACCATGTTGTTTTACAGTTGAACATCCCTGACCCCTTGCCAATTACTGCTTGGTTTTGTCTCTGCTATCCCACCTCTACAGCTCTCTTTACAATTCTTCCAGGCAAAGTCAAGACAAAGTGATAATGAATTTTTAGATTCTTTGATTGACTGATTTCAAATTATATTCAGTTTTATCTATACCCTTTGATATTTCTAAAGCAGCTCTGAACCTCCATTTTTCAAAGGTAGCTTGACAGCAGAAGTGTTGGATGTTTAACACCTTTGAAAGTACTGTTTTTTGAAAGACAAACCATATCAAAATTATATTGTTCATTCATCCTTTATAAATTAAGTGTTCTTCTCATCTCTGCCCCACAATATACATTTTTTAAATCATGTCCATAGTTCATAGATCGCTTTTAATCAGATGTCCCAGTAGTCTCTGTACCTTCTAGTGCATATATGCATGTGTATATTCTGATATATATTATAAAGTAAGATAAAAATATTGTAAGCCCATTATATTGCAGTCTCCTGGATACTAGAGTGAGATAGAAACAAAAAAAGAATTAAATAAAATAATCTTGAGCTTTTCCCAGAAATCCAAGCCAAACTTTTAAGACTTTGAAACATATGACCTAAAGTTTTTTCTTCTGTAGTAGTTTCTTTTATTTACCGTAGTGGTTTTCACTGACCTGAAGAAGTAGACCATACCAGTTTTCTGACATTTTTCACTCCACTGGATCAGAGGGCTGCTAATCTCTCTTTCTATGAGATTCTATTTGCATCTCAAGTAAGAATTTTCTGTCTTGTCATCTTAATTATTTACCTGAGAGACTTTCTGGTGATATCATCTCACTGCCTTCATCAGAGAGATCTGGCAAGGTGCTAATGTTGTCTAGCATTTTCCAAAGATGATGCACAGACAGTATCTTTACAGAGTCTAACACTTTCTGATATGTGATTGTCAGAGAACTCAGATATGGGACGCTTTCTAACTCAAGAACTGAAGGTTTTACAAAGTTTATTCAATACAGAGCTTTCTTAATTGTTAATTACTGTGGTCCCCTACTCCTCAACTGTAATTATGTCATACCAGCAGGTGTTTGTTTTCGCCTGCTGCTGCTGCCCCAAGGGAATTTGGCACATTTTTCCCTAGAATGTGGGGGGCTATTTCTGTTCCCATTGTGGGTTTAGGTCAAGGTCGTATTTGGTCAATCGGGAGACAGTGGCACCAGGCAGGTACTGAAGTTAGAAGTGTTTGCACTGCATAACCCAAATGTCCTGTCTTTAAATCATGCTACCTTTGTTAGAGGAGCTTCCCAGCAGGAATGTCTGTCATGGATTACAACTGTTTGGTTTCTTGCTGGACAAATAAGATGAGTATGAAGTCACAGACAGCGCTGCCAGAAGAAACCTGAATATTACAGTGGTCTGGGAAAGCAGCGTGATTCAGGATCCACTCAAGCCACTGTTAAGATCTTGTGTATGCAGTGAACATCATATTTTCTTGCATGAGAGGTAGAAAATTACTCTAGATGTTAGTCTGTCATGCTTGGTAGGAAATGTATATAGGCATGTTACGATATTCCCTGTGATCACAAAACTCCCAGGAAATGTGTGGCATTTTGCCAGCTGCATTTGGTGCAGCTGCACAATGTACTCAAAGATCAACCATGAGGTTACCAAGATGGCTTGTTTTTGACATATAAAATGCTCAAGAATAAGGAACTCTCTCTACTGCAGGGCTCTGCTATAAAGAAAATACTCTTTCTGTGAATAGGCTCTTTCAGTTCCTGTGGAGATAGAGAGATGTACGAGTCTTCAGATACAAAGTTTCGGATCAGACCACTTTGCTCAATACAGGTTCAAATGAAAACTAAAACCAGTAACAAGAATCTTTCTTGGAGGTTTGAAAGAGAGCAGTGGTGAGGATCACAGACTATTTCCAGAGTTTTGGAAATTATTCTAATTATCCTGTATCTGTGGGTGGTGTCTGATGAAGTGGGTGTTGATTAATGGTCAGGGCTAGCAATACAAATTGACTGACAATGAACCCCCCATCCCTGTGGGGCATGAGATGAGGAAATGCAGCAAGAAGCAGAATAGGGAACCAGTGTTCTGTAATAAGAGATACAGGCCTAAAATATTCCTATGGGTCTGAATATAGTTTTTCTAAAGAGGTCTTGAAATAAAATAATTTTTAGAAAGTAAAAATGAGTAGAGTAGACCTTAGGAATATGGCCCTATATTTTAAAAATCCATAATAAAGTGAAACCAGACACTGGATTCCCCATACCTCTATTAAAAGCAAGTCCAAAAGGAGTGTTTGGGCTTGACAATAGGAGTTTTCCATAGAGGTTAAAGTAGCAGGCTCTCAGAAGTGGAGTGCAAGACTCTAGACCAGTTTTGAGGAAAAGGAGCCAAGTCTCAAAGCACAATTTGTACCTTCAAAACCAAATTAAACTTCATCTTTCAACTGTTAAATGGAGCTAGTGCTAGAGGCCACCGAATCATCTTTGAACAATGTCTGGAGGCTGAAGGGTGAAAAGAATTAATATTTTTAATAATAAATGATAACGAATTATATTAAAGAGGATTTGTCTTCACTAACTTAAATTCTCTTGAGGCAACTGCACTGATATTAGACTGTTTACCACATATAGTGATGTGTTTTGGGGGAGCACTTAAGTTAAAGAAAGTTGAGAACACTGTGAAGCCATACAACTTTCAATATCTGAAAAAAAAACCCTCTCTACCATAATTAATAAATTGCCAAAGTGCCTGTGACCTAAATGCTGATTAGCTCACATTAAAAAATAGAAACATTGTTACTGAAGAGTTAAATTGTGAATTCCTGAAAAGTTATATATCTCTTTACCAGCACAAAGTTTGGCATTGTAATTTGACTTCTGAAAATAGGGGTACCTTGCACAGCATTCACATGATCACATCTTACACTTTTTTCTTAAATGCTTTGATTTTTAACAGCAGCAGTTTATTGTTCCCAAAGTCTAAAGATAGAAACAAAGCAAGATCTTGAGACAAAAGAACATTTTCTCTAAACTGGAAGGATAGGAAAATTATGTTAAGGCTTCAGCTAAACACACACATAGACCTTCGAATCTATGGTGGGGAGTAAGGACTCTTAAAAAAGGACAGTATAAAGTTTTTGATTGATTTTACAATACTATACATTTTAGAACATTACTAGAACGTCTGGCTTGTGGGTGAAGACTGTGAAAAGGGCACCTTTGCATCTCTTTTACATTGCCTTGGATTTCTGTTTTGAATTCATGTTGGGATCTGTATTGCAAATAAAACCCCTAAAAAAATAGAGTATAAACCAAAATAAGCAGATATGAACTTCAACAATATGAATCTCTTACACTGGGTTAAGAGCCTATTTAACGGGATTTCTGTTCATCATGCTTTATAATTCAGTGTGATATTGTATTCCATCACCAGCAGCTTAATTTATTTCTTTCACCATCTGCTCTTTTTTTTTTATTCTTCCATGCCAAAAATTCTACAGCACTCAATGAGCAAAGCAAAACTATTCTGTATTTCAACTAAACTGGTTTTATGCTGTTGTTATTCAGAATATATTGGCCTATTTCATACACTGGTTTTGTTTAGCTAACCAAGCCTTTTGTTTTCTCAACCTGCAAAATGTGAAACAGTAAATACTGTGTGAGCTGTTAGTGCCAGCACTTCTGTAGCCGTTATTTTATGAGACAAATACCAGGCCAGTTGGTTTTTAATTACAGGGAATTGCTGGAGCTTGGTAAGTGTGGCTGTCCTTGCCACAGCTCTATGGAGCCCCTGCCTTGCTCAGAGCAGGCTGAGCCTCTTCTTGCACAAACACAGAGCAGGAGTCACAGCACTCTCCATGCCAAGCCATATTCATCTGTCAATATCTCAAAACGTCCTTGTGTGTTCCCCGAGCCGCCAAAATAATTATGTAAGTTTTGTGAGCTCCAGGAGCAACAACTGTGCTCTCATTAACACCTTCTGTTCCTGTGGAGATAGAGAGGTGTGGGAGCCTTCAGAATACCAAGTTTCGGATCAGACCACTTTGCTCAGTACAGGGCCAAATGACAACTAAAAGCAGTAACACAGAAACTTTCTTGGAGGTTTGAAATAGAGCAGTGGTAAGGACCACACCAAGGCAATGTCCATCATCTGTGATAGGCTTACATAAAGGGTTTCGTGCCACGTATTGACAAGAAATGATGGAAAATGAGTTAAAAAACTTCACTCTGGGGCTTCCAAACTGGGATCGCTGTTCTGGTCTAAATTGGAGTATGTTGGACCTACATCATTTAACCTTTCAAGTTCCATGTCCCACAAAGCACTGTAGTATTTAGGCTGGGCTGGACATTACATACTAGATATTCTATAATCTTAATCTTGTTGCTTCTTTCACATAACATGATATCATTCAATTTCATATCATGCTATCTTTAGGTTGGTACTTTCAGCTGATTAGTTCTGAGTGACACACAAATGCTGGAGTATGTGATCAGCCAAAAAATTGCAAAAGTCTCGTAGTTCTTCCCAGATAAGACTCATGCTCTTTTGTGTAAGAAATAAAGGATAATAAAATATGTTTTACTAGGGAAAATAGAGCTAGCTGCACAGAATTCCATTCCACAGGCACTTATAATTTAATACAATTCTTTCTTCTACTAAATACTATTACTATAATGCCAGGAATTATGTTGGATTTTGGGTTCATATCCCAACTGTACAATTCAGGATATGCTTCAGACCTGTTTATTCAAATAATTTTATTCAGACTGTGGCTAAAATAAACAGAGAAGCAATTTAAAGAAACTTGACGCAGGTTATTCTGAAAGTCTAGTAGACATAATGATTAATATTTCCAGGAAGGCTGATGATTAGACAAAATAATGATATAGAGAAGAGCTTTGAGAAAGAAAAAGAAAAAAAAACGGGGAAAAAAGATGGAAAAGTACTCTTACTGAAAATTATTGGTAACCTAAACCACCTGAAAAAATAGTGTTTGCAATAGAAGCCCTTAGAGTTATAACAGAAGTGAAAATAATACAATTATTAAATTATGGATAATTGAGAGATAAAATAATGTGATTGATAAGTGCCTGTTGTTTTTCCTCTCTGATTTCAAACAGAGCACAATATTAATTTAGGATTCATCAAACACATGTGATGAAAGACAAAGAACTAGTAGGAAAAATATATCATGCCTTACACAGTCGTCATTATAAGATGTAGCTCTTTGTCAGCTACCAATTTATCAGCACTGAGAGTGCTTGCCTGCTGCACCTAACAACATCCTCATGCCAACAGTGCTGTTTTCTCTTGAAGTCTCATTTATCTTCCTACACAGGTCATTAAAGTTTGAACTTGCTTGCTTGAAGTTGTGTCTATGGTTGCCACTTTCTCTGTATCCACCCCCACAGTGTTCTTGTGCTCCTGAGATATCTTTATTTCAACAACAGCAGCAGCAACAAAAATACTGGCGTTTTCACTGACAGAAAACTGCGGAAAGATTTTGTTTTAGCTTTATCTCAGTTTGTAATTCTAACTAGTTGCAATAGTTTTCTCTGAACTACAAGATCTCAATTTTAGGGGAGCTGATCAGTCTTAGAGTTTCTACTCTCAGCTGCATAACACATGGCACACATACACTGCTATTATCTTGGGTATTTTTGCTTGTTTTACCCCACTGATTCTGCTTTAGGTGCCTGTGTGCCCTAAAAGAAAACCCTAATTCATCATTGTCCTTGTTCCTTCCTACTTGAGGAAAGAAGTTTTACCATGTAGACTGCTGTAGAAGTGGTTGGATATATATTTATAAAAAAAAAAATGAACGCCTATGTGAAAACAACAGTAGCTGTTAAAAAGAGAATATAAGTAAGAGCTTGCTTTACCCTTGTAGATGATGGCAGTGGGCAGGTGTATCAGTTAGTACAGAATCTGAATAATTTAGGTTGGAAGGGACATTGGGTCATCGGGTTTAAGATGTAGCCCCTGCCCCAAGCAAGGCTGACTAAATCAGGTTGTTTAGGGCTCTCTCCAGGCAACTTCTGAGTATCTTCAAGTTGGAAATTCTACAGCCTCTCCAGCCCTCTGGGCCAGGGGTTGACCATCTTCATGCTGAAGAAGCTTGATCTGGTTTTTAACCAAAATTTGCTGTGTTGACTCGTGTCACTGGAAGGAAGAGGAAGAGTCTGTGTCAATCTTTTCTATAGACTCCCATTCAGCAGTTCAAGCCAGCAATAAGATCTTGCCATAGTAGACAACCAGTGTGTCTATTTGGGGATCACTACTGCAATATACTCCAGCAGAAAATAATAGTAAAGCTTACAGGAGATCAGCTAGTACAGAAAGTGCCAGCCCAGTTTCTGACTGGGAAAGAATAATTGTACATGTTCTGTACTGATACACTGACTCCTGGGTGACACACAAACTAAATTCCTTGACTTAAAAGCAGACAGCATTTAATTTTAATATAATTCTATATTATTTTTAATAAAATGTAACTGGATTCCTGTAAAACATGAGGTATTTTAACATTTTCCTAGTCCTCCTCTGTTTTGATACCACACAGTGTGTATTTTGATTCCATGCTTTTTTCCCTAGTATTGTGCTACTCGAGTTGTTTGGCACATGACTGTTCCAAATGACTGGCTACCTGTATTCCATCTCTGGATCACATATACTGTATATATGAGATCTGATTATTTTGGCACTGCTGGGACTGCATCTGGCTTCTGGGTAACATCACCTCTTCCTGAACACAAATTGGATGGAGAGAAACCAACAGTCCCTCAGTTCCTTCAAGCTGTCATAGCTCATTTTGACTTCTCTGTCTGCAGTGTAACTTTGGATACCAATAGCTGCATACCAGGGTGGACAGTAAGGTTATTGTAGCTAGTGTGTCTGGTGTGGAGGAGCTTAATTCCTACCATTTTCTTTTTTATTGCACGGCTTAGTTAGGTAAAATGGAAATAAATCTTATTAATAGTAGAGACAGGTTTGTTCCTCGTTCTGGCTCAGAGTTCTGGAGATACTGAAGGAAGACAGCTGGTGCAGACATACACTCCAGTAAGTCAGGAAATTGAGGAAGAACATCTGTAGGAGACACGAGAATATTTGATTTCAGCAAGGCAGACATAGCAATGTCATCTACTCTTCTTAGCCAAATGACTCAAGAATAATTTGAGAACATTACTATATGTTATGCCCTTTGGAACAGTATGTAGGAGTAATTCAGAGGAACCTGAACAGGCAAACTGAGTGCTCTGCTCTCCTCCACATGAATGCTTTTTAATTACAGGTTACTGGAATAGGCAAAAATGCACAGCAAAATTCAGCTTCTGTGGCACATGTCTTTAAATGTGGTAAAGAGGAGCTCAGGTGTGCCTTATTAGAGCTCTAAAAATACTACATACTCAAAGCATTCCAAGATTTCTTGGCTTTATGAGACCACAGTTGGCACAAATCACATGGAGTCAGGCTTTATTTCCTTTTGCCTTCATTTGATATCCTTTGTTCAGGAACCCAGCTAGGAATGCTCGTCTCTCCTGGAACCGCAGTACAGTATTTTTTTGGTTAAAGAGTTTTTACTCTCACACTTCACCTTTTTTTATACCATGTATTCATTGAAATTTCCTTTTTAGTAGGTAAAACGATCACTTGAAGAGCTCTGGAGATACCTACTTTCTGCAGTGATCCTAAGATGATGTTACCCCATTGCCCTATCCTGTTTCCCAACAAAAAGTTAGAGGTTTTGATTTTTATCAGGTCATCTACTTCACATTTTTTGCCACAACCATGGAACTTACTTCCCATTGGGGAAATCAAACAGCAAAATTTTATTTATTTTTAAAATTAGTTTAAAAGAACAAGACTTCTGAAAACTTCTTTAGATTGTTGGTACAAATCAAGTTGATGCAATACTGATGAAGTACAGCTTGATTATGTCTATTCTAGGCAAGGCTGGAGCTGTGAGAGCTCAGATTTTGAGAAGCCTCTGTCTCAGAAATTTTCAGGGGAACTGTATGGGAATCAGTCTTTTCTGCTTTGTACTGTGCCTTACCAGATCCTGCAGGCTTTTAAAAATTTTCTTAGGAGCCAGATTTCCATTGTGAGGATTTGCTCATCACCAGAACTACCATCCATGGAAAATGACAGGAGAAACATTTATTAACCTCGAATAAATCTGTTCCTTCAAAACATACCTCTCTAACTGTTGCTATGAGCCCTGCCTCCAGTGCTGCAGAATCTATCTGGAGTCTGAACTGTCAAAGGAATTTAAGACTGGTTGAGCCTGCTCTTCCCTCTATACCTCTGTGTGTGGGAGTCAGGAGAGGGTGAGATCATTCCGTGCACAGCAGAGCCCCAACAAAGACTCCTGACTTTCGGGGTCTGAACTGACATTTGTGGGTCTAACACACACCCCAGAGTGAAACTGCCACAAACAGTGGCTTCTCAGCTGTGCTTTTGCCAAGCGATTCTTCTTTTGGTATCTCTAAGGTAACTGGAATCTTTGTACTGCTTATCTTTTAGCACATCAAATATATCAGATAATAGTTAAGTCAGAACAATAAGAGATGAGATGCTGTGTCAGCATGTGGGCTGCAAATGGAACAAAAGAGTTTTCTTAAATTCAGTATGTTCTGAAAATACAAAGTAAGTGGCAATGTTCAGCCATGCAGTAACAGGCCATAAAAGGAAGAGGAGTTACTCTTAACACTGCAGTTCTTTTGTCTTTCTGTATCAACATTCCCTTGTTTTTTAAATAACCACAACAAATTACACTCTGAACTCTGTAAGTACCTTCAGTGTTTCTTCCAGACTATTCTTCTGCAAAATAGACTGTGAAACCATGTTTGTTAAGTCTCATTGTGCTCTTTATGGCTCTGGTGCACAAGCTGTCCAGCAGCTGGACTGAGATTTGGGGAAGGCTGAAGTCAAAGGACACAAATTTTTTCAGTGTGTTGAGATTGTTGCTTAATCACCATTAAGGTGATGTTTACCTGTGCCCATTTTATTTGCTATTTACCACATTGTCTCATGAAGATTTTTCACAGGAAGCTTTAATGTGGTTGTGTAATAAATGCAAACAGCAGTAATACATAAAGGACTATTTTGTAGAAAATATCATGCCTGTTCAGGTTTGCATGATTTATAAATGCTGTTACTTAAAAAGAGATTGTGTTGGGAATATATGAGGGCATAACAAATGAAAACATGATCAGCAGATTAACATCTATATAGCTATATTGACATATGTTATGGTATTTGAGAATCTGGCCAAAATTGCATTTGAATTCCTGTATTTAACATATATCACATTCATAAAACTACAATACATTTTACATTTCCTTTCTCTGTCTTTTAGGGAACGCTGTGCATCCTCGTTTACTCAGTAATGCAGAAGCAGTAATATTTATACTCCACTCTAGCCCCCAGCTGCTTTACAAGGACCAAAGTGTATCTTCTGTTGCCCATTTTTTTGCTTTCTCCTCTTGCTTACAGTAAGGGAATTCTTACCCTCAGGACCACCTCAGGAAAAATCAGCTTTAAGAGAGATTAATAAGTTTTGGAGGATTATTTTGTTTGTTTTAATAACAGGAGGAACTTGCCAATAATGTCCTTTATTTTTGGTTTTTGTTCGCTGCTAATTTATCACAGCTAAATCAATATATTTAATGCATAGGGAAAAACATACGATTGGAAGGTTCTAATTCAGCCTCCTGCTCAAAGCAAGACTGTATTCAGAATTAGATTATGGGTTTTGTGTCTGATTTTGTCAAGTTTTGACGGTATCCAAGGGTGAAGACTGTAAACTCTCTGGTTATTGTTCCAGTTAAGAGTTTTTTCTGTATATCCCATTCTGTATTCCCCTGACTCAACTTGTGCATGTTATCTCTTGTTCTTTCACTGTGCCCAACAGGTAACCAAAGACAACACTTAGATCACCCCTTAGCCATCTCTTTTTTTCCACAGACATTACTCACTCGGGCTCAGTAAGTTCCAGTCTTGTGGTGCTGTGTCAGCCTGAAATGGCACTTGGTTATTGCAGTTCACCATGGTTCAGGTCAGCATAACTTCAGGATTTTTTGCTTCATATCATGGAGATATCCCACAGTTAGAATAGTTGGTTTAAAAAAAGGTTTAAAACATTTATTTCCCTTTTGAAACTCTTCTGCACTGCCCAAATAAGTGACTGACAATGAGACTTGGGTCCCGTTGTTTATTAGATTGTGGTTAGATCTTTGCATGAAGGGTAATGCACAGTGTAATTACTATTATTAACTGTGAAAATACGAATGTTTACTAAACTGGTATCTAATACACCTGGACTATAAATTATGCTTTCTTTCTCTCACACAAAATTCTCATCTTCATATTTACACTTAATGAGTAGCGGTAGTGCAGATAAACATTTCAATGAATCAGACTCTGGAGTGGAAGGATTGGACACAATTAGAGTATTAACTTCAGATAGTAATTGCCAGCATAGTTAAATGTTGGTTTATTTAAATATAGCCACCAAATTATAATGGGCTCTAATGCATGGGAATGAATCGTAGTCTTGTTATGTTCAGTGAATACTTAGCTATATCCTTTGTGTAAACATCCTACTCACAGTAATCCAGTAAGGACATAAGGTAGAGTCTGTTTATTTTAAGAGGTAAACCACTCAGGATTATACAGGAATTAGGATGTGCATGCATATATGGAGGTTTCCGATGTGAGGAAACTACAGGTTGTCCATTTCACTCTGCTTTTACTCCACAGTAAAATGTGGAGAGTGTTCCCCTAATTATCAAACAGTCTATATTCTCAACTTGCAGAAAGATTTTGGTGTGTATAATCTAAATCAGGATTTAAATTCTGTTGAATTCAGTAGAAAGGTGTGTTAAGTACGTTTTAAGAGTGGAAGTCATACATTTCCTCATAGTAAATGCCTTATTATTTGAGCACTAATTAACTGTGCCTGGTATTTCCCGTGATAAATTGATGGTTGTAGTTTCTCAAAAAGTGTAACACTCTGGACTGAAAGTTTGCATGGTGAGCATCTTGCTTCTTTCTATTTGGAATTTTTTGGCCAACACATTCACTTCTGGATGTGAATCTTTGATGCAGAGCCTGGACCACTAATGAGTCTGAATTCCAGAGAGGAAGCCTTTCTCTCCTCACACAACTGGAGAATTCAGCAGCCTATTTCATACGCATAAGTACCATGGAACCTTTAATTACACTTTTTTTCCTGTTATTTCTAAGGCACTTCTGCATCTCCTGATGAGCAGAATGGGGCTGGGTAAAGCAGCAAGGTGAGATCTCTGTGTAACACCCCTACTTGATTTATTGCAGAATCTAGTGTGTGTGATGAGTGAGATGGGACAAAAAGGCTAAGGTAGTTGATTCTTCTACTATTCTCAAAGGTCAGGACTTGATGAGTCAGATTAAATGCCTATTATTTTAGGGTGTTTTTGTTTCCTCTCTTCTTGTGCATACTTAAATTAGGAATCATAACAGCTTCTTTTCCACTGAATCATATTTCTGACAGATTTTTGCCTTACTGTAGATGAAAAGCAATTTAATAATTCCTTATTCCAGACCAGCATTTGAAGGGTATGTAGTCATTAGGGCAAATACTGAAAAGCTCAAAAAGAAAGATAAATTTGATGTTTCATCCATTCTGCCCATTGAACAAAGTTAGGATAACATACAAATAACATGGATTTTAATCTGTCATGATAATTGATGAATCCCTGCACTTAAAATACTGCATTCCAGCTTAATGCCGAGGTCTCTTTTGCAGAATAAAACGGTATTTGATTAATTTATGTTCTTAAATATAGACAGACTTGATCTCTTCGTGGAGATCCTCAGGGGCACCTCGCGACTTCCACTGACCTACATAACACTTATTTTCGGCAAACTGCTTCGTGACATAGCTAAAGCTTGGGCCCAGCTCAGGTATCCAGGTTAGGTACAGTGCACACCATTTGTTATTTTAGTATTATTCTGAAATGGAGTTCTCAAATAGCATGGGAGACCGTGGGATATGCATGGAACACGCATGAACCAACACCAAACTCCACTTCCTAAAGTCCTCTCCCAGCTCAGATGAGTTGGACTAAGGCAAAATAGAAAACTCCCACTGCTTATATTTTCCCTACAGAGATCATTGTAAAGCATGTCAGCTTGAACATTTAATCACAAAATAAGGAATGTATTTGGAGCCCTGTGCATAAGAGTGTTACCTAGTGACATCCATTGGGACCCTGTGTTTTAGCTTAAAGTACATACTTTTAAAAAAATGTTTCTGAGGTTATAAGGGTAAATGTTTTGGAGGAAGTTCCTGAAAACATAGGTCCTGTAGGAATCATACCCTTAATCCATTGGCTTGATGCAGTTTTCAGCACAATCAGTAAAATCCCACTGCCTTTGCTTGGCTTTGGATTAGACCTCAAGGGTCACAAAGTGGTTGAACTAAGCAGTGGAGCAGATGCGAGCTTCCTCAACTTGCAGACCTTTCTACCAGATTCCTGTTCAGACTTGTTAGCATCTGAGTCTCAGGAGTGCTTTCTGGAATATACATCTGCAGAAACCAGCAAACGTGTAAATTATTCTCTTAAATCTCCAAGTTTTCCTTCTAAAAAGGGCAACAGTAACTTTCCTTTTAAGGAACTACGTTCACTTACACCTCCAAGCTTGAAGACCTCCTCTTTTGTGGGGTGTTTATGCACTCCTTATGCAGCTGTCGTACAACAGCTTAATTAAGCAATATTCCACTTAAACTGCAGTCAGCCACTATGGCCAGGGTATGTTTCCTCTGCCCGCTGTGGAGAGTTGGCTGTTCTAATTTCATTTGTTCAAATTAATGTGTTAACTCCCTCTGAGGAGGTAAGTAGTGTGTCACAGCTTGAGGCAGGACCTCTGCACACGAATCCTTTTAGTTCATAGCAGGACTCAAGCATGCAAATGTTGACATTTTGAAATTGTTTCCCCAGAAGGTCAAATTAGTATAACTGGCTACAAAAAGAAAACACATCTACCCTGATGCCTTTCATAATTAGACTAGCTAGAAATAAACCCAAGTGTTTGCCATTATACTAAACCGTGTCAGCTGCTACTAGAATTACGTTTGTTTATGGAAAAAATAAAACAAAAGACTTTATTTTGAATATTTATTTGGCATTACAGGAAACAAATGGTTGAAATAAGTATTGAAAACTTTGTGAGAAGTAGTGTATTTGTTGTACACTGATTGGTAATGCACCGCTTTCAAGACCATGAGATACCCATTCCTGAAGGTTTTCAAATATGTATTCATCAGTAGGAAACCTCTTCATCATCAGGACAAGGAGTCATTTTCCCAACTATTTTAGAAGTATGAATGTGGTCTGCAACAGAATGTCATGTTTTGTAATGTTTTTCTTGGGTATTACTTAGTCTTCAAACACTATGAACATAGTAAGAACTATACTGTGACATTAGTTTATTCCAAGTTTAATCACAGTCTTGGTTGATGATAAGAAGTTTTAGAGACATAAAGTACATTTCACTTAAAGCGTTTAAGTTATATGCACATCTGTGGTAAATTAATTTCGGTGTACTAAAAGCAATAGAGCAATAGTTATATCAGTTTCTAGTCTGCTGAAATCTGTCTTTAGAACTTATTTGGAACCACCCAGTGCTACTTTAATTTGGAAACACTGAATCAGTGTCCTGTTAAATTTTAGGTGAATTGTAACTTCAATTTCTACGGTTTTTTTCCCCCCCAAATCTCTGGAGTGTACCATTAACCACAATGTGTTAGTGTATGAGCATCAAGGAAAAATGTGAGTTTTCCTTTAACTTTCAGCGGGGATTTTGTGTGAATGTTCCTCATCTGTCAACAGTGACTCATGGTATCTTGGATCAGTGTGGGCATTTGGAAGCCTGTGTGGCAGTTGACATACACATACACTTGAATATTGCACCCAAAGGAGCGTTCTCTTGGAGGGAAATTAGTAGAGTAACCAGTGGAGCTGCCGAGAATGAATAATACCATTGGGTCTGGAAGGGGAACTGGAAAGTGCCCTGCCTTTTCCCCCACAACATTCCAACTTTTAATGCGCCCTTTACACGAACCAAACTTTACACTGAGGCTACACAACGTGTGTGAGAAATTCATTAAACTCACATTGTGCAGGCGTGGCAACTTGGTGCCAGTGGACGATGGTTCCTAAATCCAGGTGAAAAATGGTCCTTCTTCAAAGCACACAAAGTGCAAATAAATGTAGAGTGTGAAAAAATGAACTAGGTTAAAATTTGCAGTACATTTTGCAAAAATTGTTACATTTTGGTAATTCTTATTTTACATAGTAAAGATAAGAAGGCAAACCCTGCTTTCCATTTCAGTGTGCCTGTTCCATATCACTGATACCTTCAGTCTGCAGATCATTCTCTAAAGGCTTCTGTTCTGACAGGGACACAAAGTAAATGATATGAAAGTGATCTCTGATTTCTTTCTTGGTAAGAAAAGTGCAGTTTTTGTGGCTTGAGCAAAAACGATATAATGATTCTCATTTATATTCCAGTGGAGCTTCCGAAATAAAAACTTCTATTATTTTTCTTTCCTGATGCTAACACTGAGGATAATGATGCTATTGTGTTGATGCAAGAAGAGCTACCATTTATTTAGATTGATGAGACACTGAGGATCAGTGATGTGGGCTAGGTCTCCTTTCTGCTAGTTCAAAGAGAGTGGAAAGAATAAAACCTCTGGAAAAAGATGGATTTTTAGCACGGCAGGCAGCTTTTCCCCCCTCCCCTCCAAGTTAATTTTGTTTAATAAAATATTGCTTGGTTTTTGTTACTTTTGGAACAGCATTTTTACTTTTCCAGCTCTAATTTGTGTGCGTGTCACCTCCCTGTTACTGACATGTGCTGCAGGAGGTGGCAGGAGATGTGGGTGGACACGCTGCAGTGGGGCCATGGCAGCTGGGAGCAGCCACCAGGGACCTGCTGCCAGCCAGTTCAGGTGGGACTCACCGAGTGGCCTTGGAGTCAAAACAACACAAAGTTACTTTCCATTGTCTTTGGATCCCCTTCTGAGGCTGCTCTAAGTAGAGGCTGAGGTACCAGGTGATTTGTTGTTCAGACAAATCCGACTGTATTTACATTGGCATGTCTTGAGCAAGTGAACCTGTGCTCTGAGGTCAAGCACCAAGGAGTTGTGTCCAAAACTCATCATGCATTAAGCCCAGCCAGACAGGAGGTGCTACCTGAGTGCTGTTGATAATCCACTCACTCTTCCTCTTCCACCTCTACTGGAAGTCGCTGATGGATCTTTCTGAAGTTCACTTAAAAGATCGAATATGGACAAGTTATTTCAAAACAAAAAGCATTTAGAAGGAATTAGAGGTTGAAGTGCTGTTACAGAAAACGAATTCAATCAGTGTGAAATGATGCTGTTTGCAGATACTTCCACTCACTCAGGGAGGCCCCAAAGGCTTTGGGGAGTGGAGATGGAGTGGGGAGGAGGAAGGATGAGGAGGCGCCATGGCCAGCTGAGGAGGGAGTCGCAGCAGTCATTTTGCTGAATTAGATTTCAAGTTTTGCATCTTCACTTTCCTTGTCAGGACTCAGGTCATGGCTGCACTTTTATCCACACACGATTAGGAGGGAAATAACGCCGTCTCCAACCACAGCCAAAGCAAACACAGAATATGGCGTTTCCATAAACGGCGTTCTCCACAGTAGAAGATAACAGGGTTAGGTCAATCAGAGAGTGAGAGTTCTCCAGAATACTCTATAAGTTTCATACATTTTAAATTTCTGGAATGTGGTGAGGTAGAGGCTGTGTCTCTAAATTTAATAGCCTCTTTAAGATGTCTTTTTCTTGATTTTGCTGCTTTGTCCCTTGAAATTACAACCAGTTTTACCATTTACAACAGCCCATGTCAAGAATTTCTACAGGTTAACTGTGTGTTGTGTGAAGTGAATTAAGACAAATTTTGGGTGATTTTAAAACTAGTTAAAGCTCTTCACACCGTAATTTCTTGGTGTTTTCAGAATTACAGTTGCAGGTTTGCTTCTATGTAGTGAAACTTCAGGTAGAAATGCATTCCTCCCAGCCCCTTTAGAGTATGCCCAGAATCCAAAAAAATAATGTAAAAATTGTACGTAAGGTTTACTTTCCATTTTGAATACAGCAGTTAATTATAAATTTCTTGTTTCTTATTTGAATATGTAATAATTATAAAAATAATGAAAGTAGATCTAGTTTGGTTTGAGTAACCTGAAAGAAATTTAAAACTTTGATTGATAGAGCGGTATCAGGCATGAGAAAATTCACTTTACTTTGAGAAATGGGGGCTTGCTGCTAGATGATTAATTATTATGTTTATGACATTTATATGGAAGTGAAAAACTGGAAGTTCCTTTCTGATGGACAGAAGATTGTAGATGCAACTGGAAACATTTGATAAATAATGTTTACTAATTTATTCTAATGGATGGTAAATATATTGCACACATTCCAGAACCACAGCAATCAGAATCTTTTATTATCCATGGTGTAAGTCCATTTATTTTCATTAGTATAAATTAAGAGCAAAATTGGGCATTATTACTTTATTTTGGCATGGAAATCTGTGCAAGGATGGTCAGGGGTTAGAAGTCCCTGCAATTAAAGTGCACAGCAGAGCTGTGTGTATCTGTATGTGAGCTACACAGACTGCTTAACTGCAGTTGCTGCTTTCAGCCCCTTGCTGAAACTCATCCAAAACCTCACTTATAGATTAGAAGAAACAAGAGCTATCAGAAGAGAGAAGGATGTAAATCCAAGCATGAATTTTAGTCATCCATTCTATTAGTGTTAAAAGACAATTCCTCAAAGTGCTGGATATGTGATCAAAGTGAAGGGTGGATCCACTCTACAAAAACAAATTTTAACAGAAGGAGTGTTGATAGCTATGTCTGAAATTAAAAATATGAGGTCACTGATATGTACCCATATACAAAAAGCTGGACACAGTCCATCTAAGCCAGCTGCTATATAAATTATAATGATTGTAATGATTTACCTCCTAGTCCTAGGACTAACCCAAAGCCCTTTTTGCATCTTATTAATCAGAGGACTTTGAAGAGTTGTTACACAGATAGAGACAAGAGTTTCACACATGATTTTCAAGCATAAAAAGACCTTTTTTGAAGCAGGTCAGATGCCTTTTCCATCACAAATCTGCTGAAAACAAAAGTGTTACTTATTCCATTTTGCAGTTTTGCATATGCAACTAAATTTCCAGGGAAGCTTCCTAACCCTATTGTGCATGTTAAATAATTCACCTTAGTAAATAATTTGTGCGGGTTTATATTGTCAGTTCAGTAATAAAAATAAAATAAAATCAGAGAAGGCAGGGAATGACTTTAAAGAAGCATAGAATGGTTTGGGTTGAAGAGACCTTGTAGATGATCTAGTTCCAAGAGCATGGGACACCTCGCCATGAGCAGGGACACCTTGCACTAGACCAGGCTGCTCGAAGCCCCATCCAACGTGGCCTTAAACAGTTTCAGGGCCACATCTCTGGGCAAGCTGGGCCTGTGTCCGACCACCCTCATAGCAAAGAATTTCTTGCTGCTGTCAAATCTGAACCTGCCTGCGGTCAGTTTAGAGCTTGTGTAATTTCAGATCAAATCTACATCTGCTGGATTTCCCCCATCCCCGTGTTTGCCACTCTCCCTTAAGCCAGTGAGGGTACTGACACCCTCACTTTTGGCAGCTCACCCTCTGCAGGTCACCCTCATTCTCACACTGTCTCAATTTTGACATCTAAATCCTTTGCAGACCTACCCCATTATAGTCTTTCCAAGAGTCGATGGTAACTTGGTTGTCAAACAGCAAAGTCAACTTGAAAATAAAACCACCAGTCTTTTAAAAAAATTTCCTCTGATATCCCCATGAAACTTAACAGAATATTTGCTAATTGTTCTAAATGAGCTAACTTATTTTTGGAGTACATTGATTTAGTACCTGAAAGCAAGATTTCTTTAAGAGTTAGAAAATACTTTAATACTCTTACCCTGGGAAAGGAATACACTTACATGAGGAAAGGTTTTATCATAACTGCAACTCCAGTACACATATGGACATTGTTGTTACTTTTGACTCCTAATAGTGCATGGTGTCTAAATCACAAAGACGCTGACTGGGTTTTTAACTTTCAGGTTCAGTTGTTACGAGGTTCCCTTTTCAGAAGGGAATTTTCTAAAACACCATTTATTAAAGTATTTTTTTATGTAATAGTCCCCAAACTTCATGACAGATTCTGGCATTATCCAGCCAGTTTTACTCTTATCTGAGTTTTTACTCCAAAGTAATGATTCTTTGGAAGATGAACTGACTTTAATAAATAAATAAGCCTAAAACTTCTCAACTTGTTCAAAAGGTATGAATTTTGTCCTTGCATTCAGTATATCTTTCATTGCCATGATTATGAAAAAATATAATCATGGCTCTTGAGCTAACTTCAAAGTAGCTGGCCTGAGAAAACACCGTAATTATTCAAGATGCAGCTTTATTGAGCCACAATTAGATGAAGAGCAAAATCATTTCATCTTTGCTGGCTTCTTAGCCAGTGTTGTTGGACACTGTGAGTGCATAAGTGAGTTTCAGGGTAACTCAGGTGCACGTATACTGCAGCATGGTCAATGTCTGGAGCAGGATGCTGTGCCTGTCGAGAGCAGCAGCTCCTTTCCTGCCTTGCTTTTGTTCTGGTGGAAAAAGTTAAGGAATTGCAAATCTGTGTCTTGCTATATTTGGGAGCAGTCAGTAAGTAAAAACTGTGCTCCATGCTGCACTTGGACCCAACAGGCTCAGCCATGCAGAGGACAGGATGTGACTCTTCCCATCTCATTCCTGCTTGAAATGAATGAAATGCAAATGAAATCCAAATGAAATGCATCCCTGCCCTGGCAAACAGCTGTCTGTGTGTTAGCCTTGCAAAGGTGTTCGTGCCTCTGTGATATGATATTTAATGAGACAAGGCCAGTACTGTTTATAGATAGGGTAATCACTCCTTGAAGTTACAGCTACCCACTATTTTACTTAATTGATAGCCAGTACCTGTTCTGCTTGCTGAAGAATAACTTCACAGAAGTATCATACAGAGAGCTGAAAATTGATTAGCTTCTAACTAGATCTGATAACTGAGTTATTTAATTAATGGGATTTAGCTGGCTGTTTACCTGTGCTGGCTCAGATGGTGCAATTTAAGGTCATGCAGTGCCACATTGGGCTAACCAAGCTCAGAGGGCTGAGCTAATATGCCTGCAGTGTTTCTAGTATTTGAGTTAGAATGTTTATAAACTTTGCATTAGATCTTTTTTTTTCCGTATTATTTTGCCACATTTTAAAGAACCTTGTTAGTTATAGATTTCTTTAAGATCTGGGTGCTCATTAGTATGATGTATCACTTTCATTATTTTTCCTGAGCAGTTCTTATACCAGCACAAGTGGGAGGTAGCAAAGATGTTACCTACTCAAATCTCAAAACAGATAAATTTTTGCTTAGGCAGACAACGTCTTAGTAAAACCAGATTGTGGTCTCCTTTTGCCATCATGTATTTTTGCCTGATTCATCACACACACACAAAAAAATGCTATAGGTAGTATGGATAATGTAAGTCTGTGATTTTGTAACAGTGTTGGGCTTAAATACTTGTGAAGTTCACAGTTAAATGTGTGCCATAACCTTTCTCACAAAGCCAAATTCATAATATGGGATGTTACAATAATTTTACAAATATATGAGATCAAGCTTTACAGGTCTTTGTTTAGCTCATAGGTTAATATTTCTCATGTTTTATAAGAAAACAGCTGAGCAATAGGGATAATCTGGATTCACTTTCAGAGACCAAAAGGACAAATAATGCAAATAATAAAGGGAAAACAGGTTGGCTTTAAAAATCTAAATGTTTTATGTCTTTGAAATATCATGTGACCCCTTCAATTACTCAAACCAAAAACACTTTAAGGGCTGTCATGTAGCTAAATAGTGCTGACATTAATGAGCTAAAATCTTCTCTCAGTTTTACAGTATAAAAAACATATGCATCAGTATTTTGAAGTCAAAGGATTCCATGCTTATACTGGTGCAACTGAAACAAAACATTGGTGTAACATTCCTCCTTCCAGGTATCTGGTTTTAATCAAACTATACTCATGGCCCTCAAGTTTTCTTTGCTGCAGTGGAAGGGAGGCAGGAGTGTTTCATTTAAAATGCTCGGTTTACATCACAAGTGCACAAGAAACTGTATATCTTGTCCTAGCTACCTCTACTTGATAAATTGTCATAGTTCCCTGAACTGTGTTTCTGAACTGCGTGTTCTCTCAGAAGCAAAAGTTTTGCTCAAAAACAAATGCAGAACTGTTTTTTTCTCCTTCCAGTAGAGTTCAGTGAAACCAGGTGATTGGCAACTGTTATGATAAGGTAGACGAAGAGGATGAAAGCTAGGATTGATTGAACAGCTGTGAGGGGCTCTGTTCCAATTGTATTTTGATTACTGATAAGATAACCCTCCCTTTTCTCCCAGTGATTTATCTCTTTCAAATTACAATAACACTGAATTGCCATCAACAACAAACGCTGTGTAGTTTCAAGTTTCTCTGACTGTAGTGTAGCAAAAACCCAAAGGTGCTGATTGCAAGTTTTCATGTTACATTTCTAAAAATGGATAAATCACTTACTGCACTGTGTGATCTCATACACTTCATAAGCCTGTTTTTTGTTTCATTTGAGATAAACTGATCACTTTCGGATATTTCCAAGCAGAAAAATTCTAAAATTATCTAAAAGCATAACTTGTTGGGGTTTTTTTTGGAGGGAAGGGTGTTGACAATTTGTACGTCTCTTTAGTCTTCTGCTCCTAATATGAAATCAAAGACTTACCAATAAATATAGTTTGGAACTATTGGAACAGTTTGAATATAACTGAAAGGCAGATAATCTGACCGGTTAAACTAAAAGATGTAAGAAACAAATGTTTCTGCACTTATTTCCCCCCCGCCCACTCCCCTCAGGTGAAATGCTAAAAAGAAAAAAAAAAAAGGATGAATTAGTTTTCCTTGTTTTGTTTTGTAGAAGTTTGAATTGTACCACAGACTGTTAGCAAGATATTTTTAATTAGAGTGGATGACTGAACCATTCTCCTCACTGAGGGCTAGATCCTAAGGTCCCAGTGATATCTGAGGTGTCAATGAAAGAAAATTGTGGTATAAAGTAGTTAAATCCTGGATGGGGGGAAAGGAGTTGTTATCCTTCAGGCCATTTTACTAAGCATTAGACTTGGCATGGGGTCAAGCTTACCTGATTTCAGACTAGTGTTTTCCATTACATGAGGAAATACCCCACTGAAATATCCCACTGTATGGCAGCCATCGTCTCATCCGGGTGGGGACCGGACTCCCAACAAGTGCAGTGCCTTTTCTATGCTTTTACTGCTGGTTTTGCCAAAGAGATCTGCTGGCTCATGCCTTGCAGGAAGCTCTCCTGATTTCCTGCCAGTTCCTGCCTTTTCCTTAACTGTTTGACTGGGGCAGAAGTCACCATCTGCACTCACAGCAATAAAATGAGGAAGCTGCGGGAGAGGTTGGAAGTTAAAATACCCACTCCTTTCCTTGCATGTATCTAAGAATTCAGCAAATAATTCCTCAAAGAGTAATGACTAATTTACACCTGGGATTATTTAGAAAGATACGCATGCTGATATACAGAACAGGCACAATATGCATCTGTGTAAGCAACAAATGCATGTGCAAACATGTGGCCACCCGATCCCCTGTAGCCAAAGGAGAGGCCTGGCGAGAGAAGAAGGAAATGTTCTAGCATGACGTGGTGGGAGGCACTGCTCACAGTTCAGCAAAATCCCTGTTTGATGGCATAATGGCATTGACTCATCTTTTATCTGCTGCTGGGAGATCTACAGGGAGATCTTATCGCTGCTGGCAAAGGAAGGAAGGTCGAGAGTTTTGTGCAACCCCACTCGTTGGCTTCAGGAGCGTGTTGTGACAAGCACCACTCCCTGTGCGATCCAGGCACTCTGCAGAGTCACCAGGAATAGGACAGGGCCACTTCTGAATGCTGCTGAGGAAACTAGGGACCTTTCCTCTGGTTTTTAGAGAAATTGATCTGCCCTTTTGACCCTTACCAACAAAAACAGTCTTGGCTGCTGTGTGTTGTTGTGAAGTCTACGACAGGGACGTAGGCCAAAGCCCACAAATTTTTTAAGTTGTTACACAGACAAACTCCCTCTTGCTAAAAAAATTAAAGATAGTTTGCCTGCTAGTAGATAAGTAAAAAATAAGATGGTTTTCTTTTGTTATGTTCTTCTCCTGACAAACTCCACTGAGGGAACACAGACATAATACAAGGTTTACAGTGGAATACCAACCATGGATAAAGCAAACTTCAGGATCTGCCTGACTGTATTCATCTTAGCTATAGCTGTGGTTTTCTGGCTCCTTCTTTAATGAAGAAGTGTGATAAAAATAAACCAAATCTACATTCCTTGTGCATGCATATCTCCATGGATTTCACAGCAGGAATTTGGCCCTCTGTGTGTATATATACTATTAAGTTACAATTCCATTAGCAAATTAAATAACCATGTATTAAAATGAAGGCAAGAGTTAGGGACTGGTTTTCTTCTGTAAATTTGCCAACTCGATCTGGCAAAGTCAGTGTTCTGACACAAGTCAGGCTGGATCAACAGACACATCAGTTAATAGAGGAAAGACCATGCAGAGTCTTTGGCATTGAAAAAGGTCAAATACTTCAAGTTTGGACACTGGCAGAGAAAGGAGACTAAGATGGAGCAAGACAAGTCAGGAATGTGAATTAGAGCTAGTTGAAGTGGTTATTAGGAGCATCTAGCCCACAAACCCTGAGAAACTCGACCTCCATCTGGTTTCAGTGATCATCATATTCATTATAATATGATTATTTTTTAAGATATGGTGCATTTCAAACTGTTCGTTTTGGTCACCTGCAGCACTTAATAAACGTGGGAATCAAGCACCAATAACAAAAGCAATGACATCTCTCTTACCTTCAAAATTCCCCCTTTAACTCTACCTCCTGCAGCATTTCACAGACTGTAGTAGTAGTGTGCAGTGGTTAGCTGTATCCTTCACTCCTGTTCAAAGCTACAGGCATGACTACAGCTGAGGATGTGTCAAAAGGAAATGAGAAAATTATCTCAGGGCAATTACTGAAGAAATTCTCTGGGAAATTACTGAGAAAAAGGTGGAGCAATGTTACATCTTTGCAATAAAAATAAATGCACAGATCATAGAGGGAGGAAGTAAAAAAAACCAAAAAAAGACTTAAGAACAGGCAACCATCAACCATTACCTGTCTGCATAGGTCATGGATAGGCCAACATATAATAAGAAAACAAAAAAAAAGAAAAAAAAATTAGGGTATGCCTGGTAGACAGTATTAATCTCATTGATTCATTGAATGCATTCATCATTTCCTCTTGTCATTACAATGCAATCTTTGTTGTAAATCTTGGTTTATGTTATCACTGATCATCCACGAACCTTGCCAGCATGAGTGATCGACTCTTAGCAGAATTGATGGATGCCAGTGCCCTTCTGGGACTGAGCCCTGCCTTTGCTCTCTCTCAGCAACAGGCACTCATTGGGTACTGAAGACACTGGATAGTAAACACTTGGAAACTAATTAATTTGAGGAAGTGGAATATACTTAATTTGTATTGATTGTGCAAATGCCATTGCTTTGCTCTTCATCACCCTGTTCCAGAATGGCCTGTAAAGCCACATTCATCACTGCATGAATACATGTCAGTTGGAATAAACAGCACAGGAACTGCAAAAATTAGTTAGGATTTCACCTCCTACTTGTGATGTAGCTCAAACCTACCTAAATTAGTACTAATTGAGAATCATCAACACACAAATGACATTTTTCTCCTCAGCCTTTATTCTCAACCTGATTCCTGACAAGGAGAAACCTGATGTCCCATGATTTGAAATATGCTGCTTGGAGCATGTTTAGGCCTAATCTTTTGGGCAGCAGACCCTGGAAGTGTAGTTGTCATCTGCAAAAGCCAGTAGTATGACAATAGGACACATATGGAATTAAAACCCAGAAGAAATGTCCTATTCTTAGAGAAGGCAATGGAATATAGCTTTCAGTTTGACTTTAAATTGCATGTTCAAAAAAACTCCAACAGTGTTACCTTTAACATTGTTGCATGCTCTGAAAGTCACAGAAAACGAAAAGAAAAAAAAGCTATATATATTTCCCTGCACAGCCACACCTGGTCCTTTTAAGTTATTCTGTGGAGGCTTATGAACAGTGAAGATGATGATGTCATTTACTCTTGGCCATAATAAACCTTAGACTTCAATGCTATGATCTCACATTTTTCATGAATATTAGAAAGAAAAGAAAACATCAATCACCATCTGTAAATGTGAATATTTAGAACTCTGTATTAGCAAAATCATATCAGGCTTCTTTTAAGCCAAGTAGCTGTGTGCCTAACTGATCTCATTTTCATTTTTATCATTTTTACCTTTGTGTAACATCGACTTCAGCAGACACTTGTCTTTACGCCGCAGTCACAAAGGGCAGAATCGTACCTATACGAGTTCAAACCAACAAAGATGAAAAAATTACAAAGGTTTTTGACAGCTGTATTATAAGAAAAATGATCAGATACAGATGACAGCAAAGCATTTCTAGCCAAGAGAGTTTTAAGACAAGTTAAGCAATCAATCATCTACATCACTCACTATTCAGCGAGTCGACATTCAACATCTGAATCAGTCATTACAAAGTAAAGAGAATTAGTAAAGTCTCTTACAAAATGCAAATAAGTGAACTGGAGGACAATAGAGTCAAATTCTAGAACTTGGCAGGAAGCCATAAGAATTATTTTGACAAGACTGCTTGGGGTAATTTGATTGTTACATTTAAAAGAAAAATAATTTTTTAAAAGTGAGCTTCAGTCTTGAGCAGTACAAGTTTGTGATATAAATGTATAGTTATATTTAGTGACAAAAGGTGTAGAATAAGGAACAAAATATAGTGTCTGCTCTGATGCTTTGCTACACTACTACATGAATTAACTATTTTTGGTGGTAGTGAATTTTTCCAAATAAATTCAAAGAATGCTAAAGCTAAAAGCTATCCCAAATGGTATGCAACTATCAGTGCTTGTCTTCCTTGAACATGTTGCCTACTAATGTTTTTGCAGAGTTTCAACTTGCTTCAAAATCCACCAAGTATAAGTGAACATCAAAAATAGGTTTAATGTCTGCAGAGCTGCAAAGCTGCAGGTGTGAAATTCTGTAAAATCAAAAATATCACTATTACATAGGTCCAAAATTTCCCCACCTTACATCTTCCTTCTTAATATAAAAGAATGAATGAAAAAGAATGAAAATGAGTTGAAAATTGGGGATAAATTTTGATTTTAAGAGCAGTTTCTCCTTAACTTCTAACAGCATACGGGATGCTATCTTACACTCACTCCTCAGCTGGAGTAATGGTGGAAAATGGGAGTGATATTACTGAAAACCAGAAATCCACAGAAGGTAGCTGCACTGTTAGGTGAATCCTAGACATGCAGGCATTTGGCATCTGTTCTGAGAGGAGTTACATGTGTCCTTGGCTTGCACGTGTGGCAGAATTGACACAAGCATTGCATTCCTGAAGCTCCATTATTCCATTCACTCCCTTTCTCATCTGTCTTCATGGCTTCATCAGTGGAACTGCTCCTGCTCCTAAAACTGCATGTTTGCCTTCATACTTCACAAGGTCAGGGCTTGAACCATATAGGATTTGTCATCACCAGGAAACTTTCTTATTGATGACTTACTTGTGCAGACATGCCTTAAAATGATGGTTTTGGTCCCAATAGGGATATAGATAGGCATAAAGAAACTGTGTTCTCATTAATATTTATACTATTATGGTCTAAATTACCTTATGGTGAAAATATTTTTTGGAAAAATGCATGACTTTGTTAATGTTTGAATAGCTGAGATGATTGTGTGGATCCTTGTACTTAAAAAAATCCTGTCCATGGCAAATACAAAAGCTCTGTGAGAAATATCAGAACTAGAACATTACTCTTGAGTTTAAAAAGAACCAGAGTTACTTTCCCTAGTTTCAATCTTGTTCCAGGCAAGGGAACAACATGCTGTCTGTGTGAGAAAGCTCAGAAGATAATACTTTTAAGAATAGATGTTAAATGTTATTTTATCTCATCAGCTAGTCATTCTTATCCCTTTCCTCATAACTTACAGATCTTTATGAAACAGTTTCTCCTGCTGGAAGTAGGAGATTTTGTGTTTAGATGTGTTTTTTATCATCTGGTTATCCTCAGGTTTATCCTTGCAAATCTCATTGATTGAACAAAATTGAACTTTGTCCAACAGTAATGAGCTACATGGATAGAATTTTACCACTTAAAAACTCATATAGACTTTTAATTGATTTCATTGTTGTTTTGACCTCTGTGTAGAGCTGAAACTCACAATCAGTTTGGGTACATGAAATAAAAACATTCAAGGGCCCAGGTACATAAATGCTTTCACTTCTTTCTACACAATAGGCACAAATTCCTAAAATTATATCTGTACGACTCAAAATATAAGTCTCTATTTCATTTGACCATATTAACAACAAAAGTATTACCTTTATCTTGCAGAAATGTTGGAATCCAACAATATAATCAATTTCAATGGACTAGCTAATAGCTCCAGTTACCATACTTTCCTCTTGGACGAGGAACGTGGTCGGCTGTATGTTGGAGCAAAGGATCACATATTTTCTTTCAACCTGGTTAACATCAAGGAATATCAAAAGGTACGTTCATTCATGTTCTGTACAATGTAAATATATACTTTCAATGTTAAAGACTCCCTGTTACTCAGACTATGTTGTGCACTCTCGGAATTATGTAGTAAGTGTTTGGATATCAGGAATGCTGTTACAACAAAAATATTTGCTGACTCTATGAAAAGAAATTTATAACTTGCCTGTGACCTTTGGCTATATAATCTACAATATTTTTTTTCAGACTACAAAAAAAGAAGTAAATGATAAGTGAATAATCCAGCTATTTCCCAAACTTTCATGGCAAGTTCTAAAAAAGCCAAACATCTATTATGACAGTTTAGGCAGAAAGGCTTCACTGCTCTGTATTTATTTGCAGATAAAATAAGCTATTTGGGAATCCAAATGTTGATTTTTCTTCTTTAACTCAGCACTTCTAGGCACTCTGCTTCTGTTGCTTTCAAACTGAAGTAGTTCCAGTATTAATAAAAGAAGAACAATTCCATAAAAATTGCTGTTCTTGATGGAGATTGTAATTTTCCAGTAAAAGTTGGTGACTAATTAAAAGCAACAAGCAGTTTAGTGTCATTCTTCTGTTGGAGTCCAAATAAATAATTAGGTTTTCCTTTAATATTTTAGTAAGACAAAATGCCAAGAAGTTAAACAATGGGATGGAGTTTAGATTTGTTATATTAAGTATTTTGATGGCACATTTTAAAATCCAGAGAGTACCCTTTTATGAGAGATATATTGCTGCAATACCCAGGGATTATTTTTTTTTTCTTAGTGTTCCTGACCTTTTGGCCGTTTAACTATTAGCTTCCTAAGATGATAGCAATAAATACCTTGTGTTTTCTGTTCAGAGAGAAGACAGGCTATTCATTTGTATTCTCTAAGGATAAGAGGATAAAAGGAAAACTGGCTATTTTCTTTTCTATTCTCTTTAGAGCAGCTATAAAGGAAACTAGCTATTTATTTGAATTCTCTGAGGGATCAATAGCTTAATGTGCAAAACATCTGGAATAATAAAGGAAAGAAGGTGTTTCCATTGTAGAAAACAGCTCTGTAGAATGGGAGTGATTGTAATTTACATACTTACATATTCAGATACTTTTAGAACACTATTTGACTTTATATACAAATATTAAAATATTAAATAAAGAATTGCTGTCAGTAACATGGAAATGTATGTTAGGAACAGACTTAGAGAATTTAGACTAGATTTAAGAATAGGCAAAAGGCTTTAAGAGTTTGGAGATCTGTTTATTATAGAGAGGAGAGCCGTGTAAGAAACTTCAACCAAAATTACCATGCAGCCAGTGCTGCACTTGAGCTCAAACTTCACTGGTTGTTGCTTCTGCCATGTAAGAAAACTCCTCAGGTTTCTGTCTAAATGCTGATGGCAACATCAAAACTCAAAAAGCCAAATTTTTCAGTTTATTAAAACCAGTGACTTAGCTGTCTTTTTAGCCAAATTAGAGGAAAAGATTTTGCTGTGAGACTAAGGAAAAAGAATCTGATTTGAAATACACTGGTTTGAAAAATACTGAGATTTTTGTCCAAAACTTGAACTAAACTTGAACTGGTCCTTTTGGGATATCTGAGAAGTTTGGTTAATGTTTTTGAACCTAGTAAATTTAAATTTTCACGTCTCTGCACATTTTAGGCTGAGAATAGCAACAGGAAGTAGTGGGAATCCTCTGAGAGAGAATGCGCTCATAAAATTTTCAGCCTGATTTTATAGACTTACAATGTTCGATTGCTGTTTGGATTTCATTTAAAAAATTTTGAATTTAAAAAATGTTGCAAACTGTATTTTCAAATAACATCTATAACATCTCCTTTGACCCCTTTGGTCATCTACATTCCATCTTATTTTTTAATGTCTTGCCTTTTGCTTTCTATTAACAAACTATATTGAACACCAAGACTGTAATCCAGACTTAAGGCCATTCATATTGCATTATCTGAGGCTCCCAAATGAATAGCCTGGCATTTTATGGGAAGATCATGTTTTATTCTATATGTAATTCCTAAAAGCTTTTCAAAGAAACATGAATAATTGACTGTGAGGGTCTCTGGATTTTCTCTGTATGAGGTGAGATCCATTTTCTGCTAAGCAAACACTACAGAAAACCTAGATTTAGGATTGTGTTAGGGTAGCTCTGTAGGAACAGCATAAACATTTCTATTTTGATGGTGTGATACTTCTCAAATACCATAGCTCCTTTTTTATTATTTAATTAACTGAACTGGCAAAAGAGTGAGCTATTAGATACACTGAAGAGGCAAACACCACATTTCTGATGCTGACTCTGATGTGTGACTGTATTTCTATTACATGAAATTTAAAAGATTAAAAGAACGCTTACTTAATGGAGAGTCAACCCTCTTATCATTAGGACTGGAGATTCACAGCTGAAATTCAAAATGCAGACACTATTTCAAGATTGTTTTTACTGTGACATGTATTATCCCTGTTTTTGTTCCCAATATTTCATTTGTTCGTTGTCAAATTTTAAGAAAGAAAAGGAAATAAGGAAAAGCACAGGGTGGAAGTTAGACTGGATAAAGGGACTCTTGCATTTGGCCTGCAATTTGTGAATGCTGAAGCATGAAATAACACAATGTGATTTTGTTTTGTATCTTTAGATTGTTTGGCCTGTATCACATTCCCGAAGGGATGAGTGCAAGTGGGCTGGAAAAGATATTGTGGTAAGTACAAATCTTTTTAGCTTTTTTTTCCTTTTATAAAACATTGTAAATATTTTATTATGTCCTACTGTGTTAATTCTTAAAGTATTTTTCCTACTCTGTAAGGTCACACTCTGATCAAAACTTCACATGAGTTTTCTCAGTCCTCTTATGTAGAAATTTTGTCTTCATGACCAAGGGTTTCAATTTATAAATGGAAATCATGCAGATGAACTAGAATTTATCTACAAAAAAAAAAAAAAAACAAAAAAAACCCAATCAGTAAGAAAGAGAAGATAGAAGAAATATCAGAATAAGAAATATTCACCCTTGAATACTTATCTCCTGATGAGAAGGTACATAATATTCTGACCCATTTTTGCCCTGCTCCAGGTCCCAGTCCTCAAGGGAGTTCCAAGAAGTGCTTTCTCTTTGTAGCATCTCTCTGGAGCCAGGGGGTTCCCCAGAGCTCTTTCCTGCATGGAGTTCATAGCAATATTGAGGTCAAAGTGGTTTTAACATTCTGCACCAGTTTTGGTGCCTCGGGAAGGACACTGCTGCACTAGGCATCATTTTCTGAACATTTTCCCTCATTCCTCTGTCCATCGTACTCCCTGTATTTATGCGGTAAGAGAGACACAGCCAGTGGCCCCCAAATAGCAATCTTTCCACACTGATAATAGCTGTCTTCTTTATAGGGACGGTGTGGGAAATAGGGCTGAAGAAGGGGAAAAACAGATAAAAAATACATGCATGCAATAAGCCAAACAAATACTTGCATAGCAAAGCCAAATGGGAAATCATCGTGGCTGCCAAGGTATGAGTGAGAGTGGAACTTGGCCCCGTGTGTATATGCTATTGGCCTGATTTTCAGAGATGGTTCTGTAAAATATTCATAATGCCAACCATATGCCTCTAGAGAGCTCCATTTGAATAATTTCCTAGGTCATAACAAAAATAGTCTCATCAGTCTTTACCTAGGCCATAGAGGACAGTTGTCTTCAAAAAAAGCCATCTGGGAACAGTAGAGGTAGATTGGGTAAAAACTTAGAAATATGGGCTAAGCTAAATATGTGATGGGACAGCTGAAATGCCAGATACCTTGGCTATCTCATTACATAGAAATAATACATTTAAATTAATCCATGCTCATGTCCACAAATAATTTTCAGGAGTACTTTGCAAGGTGAAGCCTAGAATATCTAATATTCAAGGTTAAAAAAAATGGGCTAGTGTTAAATATGTGAGCAAATTAACTAACCTTGCTGCTTCATCTCATGTGAATGAGATCTCATCATCTCATCATCTCATGATATTCCATTAAAAAAGTCTTCTTTACACGGCTGGAGTAAAAACCTAGAAAACTTATAAGAGATTCAGTGCCTAGAATGAAAGTATATACTTCTAATTTTTAAATAATTATTTTTAGAAATTCACTATAGTAAAAAAGTCTTCTTTACACATTGCAGGAAACTGATTCTAATTCAGCTTAGTTGTTTAAAATTGTAGAGACTCATATTCTGGAGTAAGCTGGGAGGTTCAGGTCCCCATCCTCTGACTGTGGTGAGCCTGAGACAACTGCTTATTCTGTGACTTTTATTCACCTTGATTCTTTTGCTTCCTGTGGTACTAGGACAGCTACACCTGCTGATCACGAGTAGAAGGTGAAGCCCACACCACATTGCAGTGCAGTGTGTGACCCTGGAGTAGATCCTGTAAGGTTGTGTGGGCTGGGTTTTTTTGGTTTTGGGCTTTTTTTGTTTGTTTTGTTTTTTTAAATTCTAAAGTTCTCTAGAGGAGTAGGTAAGAAATAAAAGAAACACCTAAGTGAGATGTAATGTGGGTCAAGTTTTCAGTACGTAACTAGAAAGAGGGAATACATATCCTGATGTGTTCAGAACATCATATTTTAATATTTACATCTACCTGTTCTTGCCATAAAACAGTATATTGCAACATATTTAATGCAACTGCTTTAACTCTAATTACAGATAGTTAAAAAAACTGATTATTCCTCCCTTATCTATTCCTTAAAGCCATTGTCAGTACCTTGGGAGTGTGAAATATAAAGGCCGTAAAAATAACTCAACAGACTCTCATTAGAGGGAACAAGAGGGAAAAAAAAGACAAATAAAGTGACATATAAACCAGGCTTGATTTAATACTGCTTTCAGCATGTACCACTTCTAAGATATTATATACTCCTCACTTGTGACGGTTCAAAACTTTCTACATGACAGTCTATACTTCTACATTGAGGCCTTTTTTAAAAAAAATCCTCCTTTTAATTATTGATCTCCAGGGTAAGTCGGTGCTGAAAATGCGAGTCCCCGCTAATGGGCCAGGTGCAGCGCAGCAGCTGCAGCACAGGCCTCACCCCGGGCCTGCCCCTCTGCTAACCTCAGCCTCGACCTCCGAGATTTCCTCTCAGGATTGTGAGGGTAATTCAGCGCTGTTTTCGCTCCTTCCGAGGGGTTCCCGATGCTGGTGCTGTCCCTCGTGCCAGTCCCAGCACAGCAGGCTGGCGGCTCAGGAAAGTCCACACGGGATTTGAGGGGAGCGGCCAACGGGGCCTGTTCCTGCTCTCCTGCTACCCCTTGGTTGCTTAAACAGTCATTTTAATTTCTGTTTCTTGAAGGGCTTAGTATATGTTAATTACTTAAGCTTTCCTCACTGTTTAGGTAGATAAAACTTTTTAAAGTGTGCTTTGGATCTTTTTCCAAATGAGTAAGCTGAGAAGAGTTGCTGAAGGACATCCTCTTTCCCCAGCTATGCAATACCTACTTAGAGCAGGACTTCTCTGAAGAAGCTTAACTGCTCCACTTTCCCTCAAAATATAGACTTTTTCCAATAAAATCATAATTACTGTCCCATGTAAGTACTTAGTATTACAATATATTTCCATTTCCTCAGTATGGAGTATCACAAGCACCAAAGTAACATTGTTCATGAAAAATTAAAGGCTGTAAATAATAAATAAGATATTTGGTTATGTAATTCAACTAAATGAGCAATTCTGTGAGGATTTCTTGCTATTCTGGACTTCAGGGCCTTATTTGATCTATTCTGGTTTCTGTAAGTCCTGTGAACATTTCTCATGATTCCTGGCCAGACCTTGGTAATGATCAAAGAAGAGAAAGTCTCTACAGAATATTTCTCAGCTTTTATACTAAACTTACTGAACAGCCATGCTGCTATTCATATTCCTCACTACTGTGCCTTAATATTTCATTTAAAAATCGTACAGTCACCTGGGGCCCTACAAAAACACATGGCAACCTCTGCATTACTAGTGTGTTAAACAACAGGTAATTGAGGGAAAAAGAAAAGAAAAAGTGGCTACAGTTCCATTCTGACATTTCTGGGATATCATAAACCAGCAAAGCAAAGCTCGGGTGCTTTACAAAATTTAGAAACACTAGTTAGCTTTGCAGGTAGGCATAGGGTAAGGATATGTTCCTGATGGGAAACCTCATTTAGTCCTTAAACAATTAATTTGCCATTGCTTTAAAAATTTTGGCTGCTGTTTAGTCGATACATCTCTGCATTAGGTTTGGCTGAGGTACTGTAGCAATAGTTCACAAATTACACAATTAATCAGGGAAATTCCTGTTAAAGGGTACAATAGGTTTCTATTACATGAAGGCTTAAAAGATGTGTTTCTGAAGGGCACCTTAGGATGTTACTTTCAAGTGTGACTTGACTATCCAATTTATTTAGCCACTTTTAAAGATTCCAGGTCAAATTAAAGTGTTGAAATAGTCCCTTCTGGCCTTGACATGTATAAATCTATAAAATTTCAGTAGGTACTTTAACAAAGTCACATAGGACAAGCTGCAGGAGGACAGACACTTGCACACACTCAGCACACTGTAAGAGATCAGCCTCTCCCTGGATGTTTCTGGTGAGAAATACACGTTGATGTACAAACAGATACAAAGAGTATCTGTGCTTTTACTTGGTACCAGCCAGTTTCTACATCTGCTGTCACATGAACATGCACAGTTACATACACACAGGTCCAGAAAGAGTTACACTTTGTGTACACAGCTGAAGTGTACCAGCACATTTACATGTGGGTAAGCACTGACTGTATTATAATTTATAGCAGATAGACATCTACCTGGGCTATTTAATTGCAATTAAATTTTACCTAGTTATTATCTCTTACCCAATTCCAACTGTGCTTAACACTTTTATGGTAAATAGTTCTCTTGACAGCAATTTGGAATCACTTTAGATCAGAAACCTATTTCCAGTGACAAAGCAGCAAGGCTCTTTACATTGCACATATTTTATGACAGCCATATTCTGTGCATACTTCTTTGCATTCAAGTGTGGCTGGCACCTAATTATTCAATTTATTATTCATGCAAGTAGAATCACATGACTGTAGTTTAATTCACCATCTCATTTGCTACAATAATATTTAAAGCCAAAATGTTCACATGCCATCTTAGCTTATGCTTCCTTTAAAGTTTTCCATCCCCTCCCTAAAATATAGGAAGGGAGGGGATGGATGTGTAGGCTTATGGATTCATCAGTGTGTAATGATTTAATTTGGAACAAAAGAAAAAACAAAAAACCTCAGAAATTAAAAAATTACTCAATAAGTGTCCCTCAGCCATATCTGGTGATACTTTGGAAAAACGTAGTTGGCAATAATTGAACACTAGTCCCTTTAACTCATTTTATTACTGTTGTTGCCTTAGGGAAAATAGAAGAACATGGAGGCAGAAAGTAAAAGTAATTCTTTTCATCTGTTGTTGTAAACAAAGATCTGAAGAGGGAATCTGAAAATTAAATATACAGTGCTGGCTGGATCTAGAAAGCATGTTTCTAAACTCATCTGACAGGCACAATGTTTCCAGTCAAATTACCTCTGGCCCTTTGAGTGTGCCAAAGAGAAGTTCATTCCTTTCTGTCAGGGTCCTTTCCTTCCTTTGGAGGATATCTACAGCCAGATTTCCAGCTTTTCTCCCACCAACCTTCACTGCCATCCCTTTTCCCTTTCTGGCTTCCTGTCCCCAGCACAGCAGTAAAATTCTTTAGCAAAGCCTAAAGACCCAGGATGCCCACCCAGCCTGGGGAAAAGAGAAAGGCGAATGTCTCCTAGGAAGAAGGGGTAAAATGAGTAAAAATCCAGAGAAACAGGCCTCAAATGAGTTTGGGGACAGAATTTACTCTCAGTATGATCTACTACAAGAAGTGTATTTTATGATATGTGTAAGATAAATAGTGCCAGAGCATATTCCTTCCTAATCTATCAACTGTCCCAGTTAGTATCCTGGGTTTTTTAGCTCGAGGGCTGCTCACTCCTTCTTCTTGTCCCTGTTCTTTAATGTGGACACAATTTCCTACTAAAGCATTCCTTACCATTTGGGAGATGAGGGAGTGAGACATTTGTAAGCAGTGTGCTGCTGTAATACCGCTGCTTTGGAAAACTGCTGTGCACAGACTACAAACAAAACAGAAAGATGGGGGAAAAAACCCCTCAAAACCTACAACCACTTCACTCAGAGGTGAACTGGGCTTGGTAAGAAAGGGGTTAAGGACTTAGGAGTCTTTCAAAGTCCTGTGGAGCTCTCGAACAGAATCTCCCCCCCAGGAACTTCTGGTTGAGCCAGCTCCAGTTCTTGGATGGACCCCCACAAGACACCAGCATAAAGCCTTATTTATGGCTTATTTCAGATGTTGATCCTACAGCTTGTGCTCATTTAGGCATTTGCATATATTTCTTTCTATGAACTGACCGAGGCAAATCAGTTACTGTAAGGTAATAACTTGTGTCCTTATACAGAGAAAGAATTAAGTTGGCAGTTGTTCAGATTTTCATATTTTACCCATTTATGTATCATGGGAAGTCATTTAAGTCTTTCAGTATGGGGAAAAAATTGATATAGATCAAGGAGAAAGCTAATTTTCCAATTTTGGGCTTATTTTGCTGTTATAGGTGTGACTATAGAAATTTGCTTCTGAAGGAAATTTAATATTCAGCAGATTTAATGCAGTCCTGCAGAAATGTTTTCTTTGTTGCTTTTGAAATACAAAGTCAGAGTTAGAAAAGGGGAAGTAAAGGAGAAATGAAGGAAAAAATCATTCCCAAAATTATGGGGTTTAATTTTCTATCAGTATGTGTTCCTCATGAGCCCTCATTTGGCCTTGGCAAATGCTGAGAATTATTTATGGCTGAGTTTCCAGCTATTGCTGTTTCAAAATGTTGTTGGGTAATTCCATGTTATGATTTACTGCACCCCAAGATGGACAGAGTAAATTTATTCTTCATACATTTCTTTCCAGAAAAACACATTAACTGGATGACTGGTAGAAATGATAGATATGTTTAGTCCCTGTTTTGTTTCAGGGCTTCAGTCTGAAACTCATGAAGTTAAAGAAAAGTCTTTTCTTTGGTGTCAGTCACATTTGGTTTTTTTTCTCCTAAATTTGCTTCACATTGTGTCTATTTTCTTTGTGATTATCTACTTTTTAAATAAAAGTTAATTTTAAAATTAAGGATAGGTCTGCTCTGAAAGATCATATATCACAGTTCCTCTATACTCAAGACGTGGTCACTATATCACTACTCATTTAGGCCACAACTAATTTTTTCTGTAGTTCTGTTACTTACATACACTAAAAATAAGTCTACTAAATTTGCCCCTCTTGCACACAAGTTAAAATATTGTCTTTTTTTCTTTTGTAGTAACTAAGAGAACTAAAGGGAAAGTTCTTAAAATAACCTAGGAAATAATATGCAATTTTTTTTCTCTTCCTTTTTTTTGTTTTTTTTTTGTTCTTCTTCTGACTGAATGGTGGAATCTCTGTTGTATTAAACAGTCTATTAATCTCTTACTCCCTTAGGTAGTTCCTTTACTGATTAACATTTTCCAAAAACTTTGGGTTACTATACATGTTTCAAGTATATGTAGAGAGAGAGAGAAAAATAATCCAACCAACAAAAAGATAACAACATGATCCCCCAAAACCATTCAACAAACTCACATTTCAGCAATTTCGCTTGGGTGCCAAATTTTTACTGAGTGGTAATTTTAAGCTTGTGTCACTTAAGGTTTCTCCGATGTCAAAGCAGTTTAATATCCCCACAGAAATTCCCAGCTTCCCGTAGTAAGGCACTAGTAACCTCCTGGAGTAGCTTAGACAGGGTATTTATTTACAGTCACACACACTGCTAAGCAACTGCCCCTCGGAGATGCCACAGTCTTTCGCTTCCTTTCAACACTTCATAGTTTTACCTTCACTTTCAACACACAAGTTTGGAGAATACTTATCTGGGGTGGCTGTGAGTGGAAGTCATTAGAGGATACGCCTGTACCATGCTGAAAAAAGGCAAGCTGACTGATCTGGAGCCTGAGTGTCTTGAGCGCCTGTAACAGGCTTGGCAACCCCTTTGTCTGAAATACTCCACCCAATTAGCAGGTGTTGATCCAATTCGGAAAGGCGGGGTGTAGTCTGATTTCTGCAGGAGACAGGTGATTACTCCACCCAGATGGAAGAGATAGATGGGAGAGACTCCTTAGATCTAGGCTGTGGTTGCAACTTAAATTGCTGCTGGGCTTGGTGAGACTGCCTGAGCTGAAACCCAGCACTAGTGTTCATTTCTTTGCTAGTAAAACCGTGCTCATATTGTGGGGCAAGTTTACTCTGTAGAACAAAACAGTTTTTAAAAGTTAACGTCATAAAAGAATTGGCTTTTGCTTGACCTCAAGGCTTCCCAATATTTTGAGTTATTTCTTAAATACTCTTCTGTTCCTAAAAAAAATTGTTGTGTGCTGTAGGAAGTGCACACTACTGAAAAACAACAGTTCAAAATTGCTTGCTAGAACTCATGGAAAGGTTTAATGTACAACAGTCATTTATGCCTGCAAAACCCAAAAATCCACTTATTTGCTGTACTACATCCACAGAAGACTTCGGTTTGTCTTGTTAACTGTGCATTAACCAGATGTACAAAAATATGAGGTAGTCATTAAATCAGGTATTTTGTGCTGCAGCCTTTTCTTGCCATCCCTCTAGCTGTTCACGGGTCTGGAAAATTTATTATATGCATCATCTGAATGAAGATTTCAGGGCTTGAAACATGTTTTGCAGTTTGAACATACTGAATGCAGAAAAAATTGTAGAAATTTTACTTCCAAAGGTCACTAGGTCAAATGCTGAGTGCTAATGACAAAGATTTAGAGGTCTGATGTGTCAAGGGAGGCATCTTCAAAGCACGGCTTCTAATGACTGCTTTAAATGGCTTCTGGATTAAGATTGTTTTCAGGACAGACCCTGGGGAATATCCCACCCAGCTCAGCCACTCCATGCTTAGCTTCAGTGGTAAACCCTGGGCCAAATCACCAAATACCTGTAGTGACCCAGATTTGCAAGTGGGTAGGTAGGCAGGCAGGGAGACATTTTGTGTTTTGCCCTCACTAACACAAAGGCAGAACCAGAGAAGCTTTCCATCTGCTGTGCAAGTGTGCTGACAGTAGAACTGTTTGCTAATATGGCTTGCAGTTTTGTGGCTTGAAGGAATCAGGATATTTTTGCTGGCTTTTTTTAATCATCTGCTTTCTTGACTTTTTTTTTCTTGTCTTGATGCTTTAATGGTTTAAATTCATGCAGACATCCTGCAACTTGAGTAAATTATACACTTTAAATATTCTCAAGAACTCTTGTCATATCAAAAAATCAGACAGATAACAGGCATAACTTAATTGGAAAGATAACTGGAAGCACAGTAAGCTGTGCTATGCAACCAAAAATGTCTTATCAACCCTCATCAGTCTGAAGTTTCACAGGGCATATCTTGTCAGCAGAGGAAAATTTAGGTATGAAACTAATCAGTGGTTCCTGTGCAGTGCTGGCAGTGGTCACCATACCTAAGAGTAGAGTCATTTATGACATCTTCAAAGGAATCAGACCCCCCAAATCACAATACCATATAAAGTCCTGTAGACCACAACCCAGCATAAGGGCCACTGAATGTGGGGATCTGTCAGCTTTGAAAAATCAGGCATATTCTTGGTTTGTATTGGATCTGCGTGTGTGTGTGTGATGAAATGCACACTGCTTGTAAGATTTTGACAAAGGGGGATGTAACCACCGAGAAGTAAGGTAAGAAACCCCTTTATGTAACACAGACACCAAAGCTTCAGCTGCTCAACTTGCTTCACTCAGCACTGCAGACTAGCTTTTTCAGAGGGTAAGACCATAAAACATTGATCCTGCTAATTGCAAGGTACAATAATGACAAAAAGGGGATGTAAATGATGGTATTGATCCCAGCTGCAAGGGGTACAAAGTCATAAATCACAGTTTGCAAATGTTTTCATGCCAGCTGTCCTCCCCCACTCTAGGATCATGCACCTGCCTGTACAGGTTCAGCTGGAAGGTTATCTCATGGAGCACAGGTGCCAGGCAGGATTTCCCCACCCATTAGGGCCTCTGCACAGCTCCCAGTACTTGGGGACTTTCCTGTTCCTGCCCATATTAACACAACAGCTTTGCAGCACTGTTTGCCAACCAGCTTACTCCAATAAAATAAAATTCTAAAACACCATTTCATTTTAACAGGATCCAAATAATTTGCTTTGTTCAGTGATTATTCTGGGCCTGATGAAGGAGACTGTGCACTTGGACCAGTATTTTTCCAAACGTTACTGTAATAAAAAGAGGGACACAGCAATAATTTCTAAATAAAGTTAGTGTGTTTTACAGAATCTTGCACCCAAACAGCAGGAGCTGTGAAAGCACACACGATGCAGAGCTCACCCTGAAGAGGCTTCCTCGCCCATGCTTACTGACATGCTGAAATCTTACTGGGTCTAGCTGAGAATCAATCCATCATCTGTGTACACGGCAGTCACACATATATTTATTGCACTAACACTTCAGAAATATTTTCCTTGAAACAATGCTGCTCCATGCTGAAAAAGATATCTGCCAGTACTGACTGAACTGATGGCAGCCAGCAGCAGCCCACCAGAAAAAGAAAGAAGTTAAAAAGCTCCCTGGTAAGCCCGGAACATCTTTCAGCTTTGTGATAAATTTGAATGACAGCAGTAATATCAGGGATTACTTATTCTCCATGGATATCCCTGACCTCATCACTTGAAAATTCAACTAATGGGACAGAAGAAGGAAAAAAAACCTAAACATAATAATTAACCTCATGCATGGGACTTCATATGAAAGCTGTCCATCCATTTTGATTTAAGACACAAAACACGTATTTATTTTGCTTGTCCAGCTGTTAGATGATAGTTCTAAATCCCCTTGTCTGTCCAGTTTAGACAAAATCTTATGATATTTTAATCACTTGGCTATGTGGGAAGGCTGATATAAAGGAAGAATGTATTACTGGGTCTGATGCTTATCTGGATTAAATCAGCAGAAAACTGTTGAAGCTAATGATACTGTAAAGGATCATTTAGCTTTCTACTTATTGCCCTGCATAATCTGGCCACTTGATTTGCTGTAATATCTGAAAAGCAGTATGGACATCAATGTTGATTTTAAAAAAATGAAACTGCTTTCTTAAATAAGGAGAAAAATCTGGATATTAGTTAGTCATAGGGACTTACCCTTCAACTTAAAAAGATGCCATTAAAAACTCTTTGCTACATTAGTAATCCAGATCGAAGGACGTAAGTTCCAGGCTTCTGGAGAAGAGATAATTACTGGCAACTCCTAAAACCCACCTAAATTCAGTTTTCATTTTCATACGCGGAGCAGATGTTTTGACAGATGGATGGACTTTATTTTTGTAACTGTCCGGGAAAAGTCTGCATAACACAGCCTAATCAGTGTTACATATCTTTACTGTTTGTTTTCCAATCTTTCTGCATTTGGCTCTTATTCTTTTGGTTGCAGACATTTTCATTGTAATTTATTTTTTCAGGCTAATCTCTCTCTGCATAAGCCCTTCTATCAACTTGATATATAAATATTAGAAAGCTCTTAAAAAATAAATCTGCATGTTTGGTTTGTAAGTCAGATACATTGATCTTCACATAGTGGGTGCCCTTCTGGAAAACTTAATTAACACTTTTTCTCCTCTTCAAGACAGGCCCTCTGCCCTTATAGCTGGTATATAATATTTTAAATTAAAATTTTGAGTTAAGACACCTGTCCAGACACACTGGACCTCTTTGACTTAAATTCACACTCTGAATGTGACAGTCTAATAATTTCCTAAGTTGTTCTACAAGTAGGACTTTAGCACAGCAGAACTTGCAGCAGAGTTGGTGCTGTGGCTGCGTTACCATAGTATTATGCAAACTCTTTTAGCCACTTTCATTTCAATAAATCATCCGTGTGGAACTGAGGATCTGAACCCCACAACTTCCTCAGTGTAGTCTAGAGGAAGTGTAAACATGTTTATTGTACGGGAAGTTCAATCCTTTTTCTCATTCAGGAATGCCCAGTAAATTTCTGGGGCGTGTTCCCTCCGGGTGGCCAAAAGTACCTTTACCTCCCAGACCCAAGGTAGAATGGCTTTAGTTGGATGTCCTGGTGCACTTACACAGCAAACTAACCCCAGGAAAGCCTGCAGGAGCTGCTTGGGCTTTGGTGAAGGTTATGGTCCACGTTCCTTCAAACAGAGAAACAAACTGGGTTGTGCCTGAGGTTTGTGGTGACTGCTTCGGCTACTGCACGTCACCATTCCTTTGGCCATGCTTTGGAGGTTGGCAATTATGCCATCACAACTGTTTGCAGACACAGATCCAGCAGTTATATGCATAAAAAAGTAGCTATCTAAAGAAGTTCTCCATGCCAGAAAAGAGAGAAGAAGACCTTGCAGGCCGTGCTGGAAGGTCTCAGGCGTGATGTAGGGATTGAGTTGCTTGGATTTTAAGATAGAGGCACTTCTATTCAACGGCCAAAGGCAGAACCTACAGCTCTTGTGGAAACCTTAGAGCATTTATTGAAATATAAATGAGGATTAATCCTCTCCAGTGATAGATGGAAGATAAATTAATGGGAATTTTGAGGACTGCAGTTACTCCCCCGTGATGTACCTCATTTTCCTTTTGAATATCTACTTCAATCATTCTATGCCATATGCAAGCACTTACGCTTTCTGCTCTATGTATGTATACATAAACTCAAGCTTTAGGGCATAAACCAGTGTTTACCTTTATACAGACAAGAAAAGTTTCCTAATATTAAGCCACCCATCATAATGAGGATTATTAGGAGCAAGAATTTATAATAATTCACTATGATGATCCCAGTGCTCCTCTTCTTTAACATTTATTTTCATAAACCATCCATGTAATACTTTCCTGCCTATGGAGAACTTTTCAAACCTTGCATTCATTTTCATTCACATTATTAGGCTAAAAGTGTCTAAACTCCCACAACACCCTGCTCTCAAATATGAAAAAAACCAATTTCCACCTGGAAAATAATTTTTTTAAGTCTTATTTCTTTCTTCATCTCTTTTACTTGACAAAGTACAATATCCAAAGGGTATGGATATGCCCGGAATATGGTCCCCTTTAAACAACATCCCTTTCTTGGGGTAGGTAAAATGGATAGCACTGGGCAGCTGTACTCACAAGCAGACACAGTGTTTAAATTCCCTGAGAATTTGTCCCTTACAGCTTCTGCGTCTGGGTTACCTCCTCTTCCTCTGGTGGGTGCTTTCTCCTGTCTGCCGTATTTTCTGAGACACTAGATGCCTTTTGTTGCCTTTGTCTCCCTTTCAGTGCCTGCACTCTGCAGTCAGACAGTGAAATGCCTGGTCCTGCTGGCACAGACCTTCCCACCGACAATTCCGTGCTGGCCCGGGGGTCGGGCGGGGGGACGCTGCTGCCAAGTGGGACAAGCCCAGCTGGAGACACCCTGCTCATTCCAGGCCTCCAGCCAAGGGGGCTGGGGAGCTGCTTTGTAGTCGAGGTGATGCAGCCACCAGTGTGGGGACCAGCAGAGCTGCCTGCCAGGTTTCACCACTGATGGTGCCTGGGTGCCACTGAAGGAGGTGTCCTGGGAGGGCGGGAAAGGGGAAGCAGGATGGGAATGGGAGGCAGTCACACAAGTCTTACATAGTGGCAGACCCAAACTGCATTCAGGGCACACACACTTTCCATGATATCTTTGCCATACACACGTGCTGAGATTTAGAGTCTCTGCAAATCATTCAAAGGTGTTAAAGTAGGTTTATTACAGATTTGTGGGAAGCTTTTTTTGTCCCAGAGTCACATCAGCCAGGAGAACCCAATATTCTCCATCCCAAAGCAAGCTCTTACTAAGTTCAGAATATCAAAGGACCAGATACAGCATTTCCACACATAATGGTGTACCTGTGCAGCTGCACTTGAGCACAATTAGGCAAAGAAAGGAGTCTGAGATGGAAGTCAATGTGCCTGTTGCTATTGTTCCAGGGAGAATAGCACCGTCTCCCAGGCAGGGCAGAAACTTCACTTTGAACTTCCTGAGTTGACAAGGGCTTAAATCAGAACTGTAACTTTGCTTTGATGTCATTTATTGTGGTTTAATACCCCTCTTTATTTATTTTTTTACTACCATGTAAAATATATAAAGAAACCTAATCTGGTAGAGAGGTGTATGAGAATTTACTGGATAGACCTTAATGGTTCCTTTATGCAGCTATAAAACAGAGGGGAGCTATAAGAGCAATCTGAACTGGACTAGGAACCTTAAATGTTATATAAATTTATTTGTCATAGTCAAAGGTTTATTGCTGTAGGTATTTACCTTCCCCATTGTTTAACTAGGTTGTGTATTTCTCAGACATCTAAGGTAAAAAACACCCTGTACAGGAGCTTGAAAGCAAGGATGAATGAGCTAAATCTGCTTTTGGAAATACCTTGTAAATTTGGAGTCACTTTACTGATATTTTCTCATTTACACCACTATCAATCCTGAGCATTGGATATTCAAATATGGCCATGATAGGGTTAATCCACCTTCTCCCGCAGGCTGATCTGGAATAATTCTGTGAAGGTGGTGATAGAATTTTTCTTAATTTCATCCACAGAAATCAAAGAAGATTCCTGCCCCTAATCCAAGTAGGGTGTTTCCATCTCACCTTTAAAGCATCAGCTCTCTAATGCCTAATGCTGGATGTTGCAGATAAGCAGCTGAACGGTCTCAGGGGGTTGGACAATGGTGTTAATAATGCCAAGGCTGTGTGTTCAGCCCCTGTACAGGCCATTCACTGAGGAGCTGGACTCGATGATCCTTGTGGGTCCCTTCCAACTCAGAATATTCTGTGATTATGGGATTCTGAGTGCCTATGCAGTCACAGGTGGTGTGTTGCTGTAAATCAGAATAATTCCTCTGAAACCAGCACAATTTATTCACACTGGCTGTGGGTCCAGCCCATCTACTCACAGCATTTTGTATGTGGCCACCAGCCTCTAACACTTCATGTTCTTCACGTAGGTAGTTTTAAAACTTTAATAAAGGGTAGTAGTAGACCATAAAAACATTTTAAAAATCATGATACATTAAACCTGACATGGCAAAGCACTGTTCTAGTGAAACAGCGTTGTGTTTATATCTGGTCAGATACAACTGTTGAGTGAGAAATTTCTGATTTATTTAATAATGCACACACATCATTGCTCAATTTTAAATTATGTGGAGTCAAAGTCAGATGCTTCATCTGAAACACAGAATATCAGAATATAGGAAAGAATCTATTTCAATTTTGGTAATGTGACATGAAGTTGGGGTATTTGCCTATTTTACTCTTGTAGGCATTGAATTGTTAATACACATTCATGGGTTTCCATATTTCTTTTATTTAAAGCAGCAAAGAACAACAGCATTAATAAAAATACAGAAATATTTTTCTTAGTGATTTATGCCAGTTATTTTCTTAGTACTCTACCATATGACAGTGGAAAGCAGTATGTGGATATAATAAATGTATGCTCATGCCTATACTTGTGTGTGGGAAGAGTAAGAATGGACCAGAAATTGTGTGTGTTTTTATTAAGAAAGGTCAGAATGGAAAGAATTAAGAGCAACATCGATCTCTATTTCTTTCAATTTCCTGTTGGATTACCTTAACTATCTCTATGTTTTCTCTTCCATCTCTGTTGAAAAGATAAGTTAACAGCAGTAAGTCAGGGATGTAGTAAGATTCTGTGTGCTTTTCTCTGGGTGCTCTTTTTAATACATTGCCATTATCTGTTATGCAAATATACAACAAAATTGTAAGAGCAATGTCATTCCAGTACAGTCCTTTGTGTGAGGTAGGAAATCAGTGTTTCATCTGTGTAAGGTCGTTGCTTTTCCCTGTGGTGGCCTAAGGCATGCCTCAAACTGCACATGCATTTTCCTGGCAGAGCCTTTATTTTGTGTTTGGGAGTACCTGGTTTAATTAACAAGCAAGTTACAGGGAGGGAGGATGGCAGTCAAGGAGATTTCTGTGGGGCAGTAGCTCAGGTGGTGTTTCCATGGGCCTGGTCCACTTGGAAGGGAAGAGTTGAGCACTGTACCAAAAAAGTCATCAAATACACAGAGAAAAAATTTCCTCATCTTAAACACAGACTTTACTGGAAATATTTAATTTTAGTGTTCTTATTTTCCTTCTGTTTGAAATCCATTTTTTTCAAGAGTGTCTGTAGACCGACTACAGGCATTGACATATTTCTTTTCAATATTAGACCTTATTGAAGTAAAAATATTAAACAAATAGAAAAAGTTGTCATCTTGGCTATCCATTTTAATAACATTAGTCATTAATAATGACAGTTTTGTTAACAGATAATAGATAATGTTTGTACTAGGGGCTGTTAGTGCTGCTATTAAGCTTTTATTTGCTGAGATTTAAAATAAGTCATGATGGATAATATACTTAGGAAGAAAACATAAAGTCCAAGTCTTGCAAAGCTTACATTCTAGGGGCTGTAAATGATTGTATGGAAGTTTAACATATGTATTCCTGTGTGTAAGACTGGCCCCTAGACACAGACAGTGGGGGTGAGGCAGCATTCATATGATTGTTAAAAATGCTATATCAATGATTTGGTTTTCAGCAACTCCTTCCATCTGGCCCATTTTTCTTCTAATTGTTACTTAATTGAATACAAGCAAACAGTTGGTCCATTTTTCTTCATTATTTCATTCTGACACATTTCTATAAATGGGTTTTGTCTTACAAACACAGCAATAGCATAAATTACAAAGATGAAGCATGTCTGAAACAAAAATGAGGATTTTTTTTCTGTAATCTTTTCTTTGGGGTTGGATGCTTTATTAAATAGCAACCAAAGATATTTAAATGAGATATTAAATCAGGCTATTTATTAAATGCTTAGCAGTAAACAATCTTATGAACAGCATGAAATGATCACACTTTACAAATCTGTTCATTCAGCCATATATCTCTAACACAGAAGAGCTCCCATTAGTCAGAATCACTGAATTACCTCCATGAATAACTTATTTTTTTCTCCTTTTCTTTGCAGAGAGAATGTGCTAATTTCATCAAGGTGCTTAAGGCTTACAACCAAACCCACCTGTACGCTTGTGGAACAGGGGCTTTTCATCCAGTCTGCACCTATATTGAAGTTGGAAGCCATCCTGAGGTAAACTATCTTAAAACAATATTTTTCTTTTTCCTCTTTCTAATCTTTATTGGTGTTTAGCCATGATCACTTCCTGCCAAAATGCACTCTCACTAGTTTCTGTGGCTTGGGAAGCAGATCTGGTAAGAGCTGCTCCTGGATCAGGTGCTGACGTGCTGATTGATAAATCACAGCAGAATCTCTAACTTCTCTGCCCTGCACAGCATCTCTTCCCCCAGGGGCTTAACTAAGTGTAAGTACACCCATTCTACCTGGCTCGTGGAGTTAAAAAGCACTCTTTTTTAAAAGCTGGGACAGATACCAGGTGTAAGAGGGGTAGTTCAACCACTGTGTTTATTCTGGGCCCAACACTGCCTTTAGTTTCCTGCCAGTCAGTACAATCTGACACCACCTCAGCTTTCTCCCAGCTGAGAACTAAAATTGTGTCACACCTTCATAAATCCCCCTTCCCAGATTTGTCCTAACACACTGACAGTTTTTCATATGGGACCTAAGTTTTGTTTCCTTCGTTTTTTGTGAAAAATAAATAATTCTCTTTTCACCCATTTCTTTAATCTCTTGCTGATTTTTGCTCAGTGTTGCAGAATTCTTGCAGTAGTTCTTGTACCGTTTTGTCAGCGATCATCATAACTAAACAGATAAGCATGGTCTTCCCTGGTAAAAAGCAGACTCACTCACAGGAAGCCACTGATTTTCCTGGCTGAAGATTTGGCTAGAATGTCTCTGTGCTGCCCTTCAATACTTTTTCTCTCCATAATAGCCAATCTCTTATTTTTCTGTTGAGTATGTAATATAAGTTAGTTCCCTTAACTGTATTTTCTATCTGGCTTGCCTGAGTGTTGCTTGATGGACTGTTTCAGTTCAGCAGTCAGGCCTCTGATCTGCTTTTAGCATTTATGGATATGTTTTACTAGTGAATCCATAATTGTGTTACTTGTAGCTTCTGTGATCTTCAATAAAACAGCTCTTTGAAGTTACCTTATGCTTTTACAATGCAGGTTTGCAGATTTCCTTGAAAATAAAAACATCATTGTTGAATGAATGATTTTTTTCTCATAGAAAAATTAACAGACCCTTTCAGTGTTAATTTCATAGCCTGGGAACTATTTTTCCCTATGAAAATGTATTTTCATATTTGAAATGTAAGTCTTTAAAATGTTCTAAGAGCAAGGTTTTGAAGGGAGAAGGGAGCTGCGGAGCAGAAAGGGTTTTGTTCATATTCTTTAATGCTTTATTACAATGCATTCTTGGCAATTAGTGATTGTCTCCTGACCACACACAGTATGTCATTGCTTACTGCATTAAACAGATTCTCTGCTTCCTGAGATCCATTTGGGAATTGGTAGACATATTAATTAACTCAGTTCCGTAAGATGTGTGTCAATCAATCCTTGGCTATCTGCCAAGGGAATCTATCTGCACGGAGATAGCTCGTATGAGGTCATTTACTTCTACATTTGGCTGTTTTATTGCTGTACCATAAAACTAACACACACTTTATCAAGGATTTATAGAAAGGATGATCAGAGATGAGAGGCCAGATCCAACCTTGGTTTAACATTCGTTTTTAAAGTCTTGAATCAATGATGTGTTTGGCCTTGGAGCAAAAGAGGAGGTTTGTTTTAGCTTCTTTTTAGCAGTCCCTAACTATAGACAAAATCTAAATTGTTGGGGGATTTTTTTGGTTGTTTTTTGGTTGTTTTTTTTTTTTTTTTTCATTTATGCAATAAGTTTCTAAGTTCCCTTTAGCCTGAATCATTGTCATGACCCTTGGTTTCGTCTTTGCAAATGAGGGAAATCAGGAGTATGTTTATCTGAATTGCCTCAGACACCACTGGCTTTTGTTTTAAGCTCTGAGTGAAATCATCTTCACCTGCCCTTGAGTGGCACAAGTTTCTGTGTCCTCTGGAGAGTTGTGTAGGAGGGTTTACTGCTTTTCAGGCCAGGTCTGCCCATGTGGAGAAAAGGTGAGGCAGGAAGGAGGCAGTGAACCCACCCCTTCTCGGACTTTGACAAATCTAGCAGTCAGCCTGAGTTCTGTCCCTTGAAAGGGTGAAAATCAGATTAATAAATTAATTTATTAGATTTGCAACAAAAGATAATCTGTCCCTACTCTCAGCTAGAGCCTGCTCCTTCCTCTCCCACACTACCTAGCCAGGAATTTCAAATGTGCTTCTCCTCTGGGAGCTGAGGAAGAGGAGGGTGCTTGATTGACAGCAGCTATTAGAGACACCATGAATGAGGGGGATACGATATTAACCCCTGCACCCCTGCACAGTGCATCTGTGAGAGCCAGATGGTTTATGTTCTCATGTCAGACAGCAGCACTGGACGTGTCACAGGGCCAGTGCTCCTGTATCATGTAGAGGTTACACCTCCCTAGCATACTATAAAAGGTAAAAGTATAAGCAAAGACAAGCAGTTGATTATGAGTTAAAAATTGACATCTAAAACACTTCCTGAAGATTCCTTTTCTGCCACAACACTTGCGGAAAATTAACTGATTTCACCATCTGCTTATTTGTTTTTCAGGCACTTACAAAGGTAAATGTGAACTGATTAGGGGAATAGTCAGGGAATGTTCCTCCTCTCTGGTACAACTGCTTGTTTATCTGAGCTGGGAATGTAACCCACCTGCCTGAATCCAGTGGAGAGGAGAAAATCAGTGTGTGCCAAACTGAAGAGGGTAGAGAAGTAAAATTTAAAGAAGAGAGTGGCAAGTGATAGAGGAGACTCTGGAAGCAATTGGAGTAGGCTGCAGGAGGCTGGAATATGGTACAGTTTTTATGACTGCGGAAAGGAAGTAAATTACTTTGTGTGACAGTCATAAAGTAATGGGAATATGAATTGTTATATCTGTTGAATATCTCTTTGATATGAAGCAGTGTATCACAGCCCCATTCCATACCTGAAGAAAATAATTTCTGGTGATGGAACTAGGCAGGTTTAATTGAGTCTGATGAAGTACAGTATAAGAAGTAATAATAAAAAGCTAAAAGGATATGAACAGCATGCTGTGCATCTGATTAAAAATGATGTGCACAAATGTATACAACCCAGTATGTTGTGAATTACACCGCAGTCTGAGGAGTAAAGCAGACTAATCTTCACTCAAATCCATTCCAGATGTGTAAGTGAATAACCACAGTATTTAGAGGGAAGAATAAAGTTAATGTTTCAATAGGCTTTAAGCACGTAAGCCATGAGGAAGCAGGAAAGAACATATTTAGAGAGAACGTAGTGCGTGGATATGCAGAAAATACCTGAGGGCAGCCAAATTTAAAGCTTGATATCATCCATTTTATGTGCATGATTTTAGGGGAGATGACCTAACACAGACACCTACACAAACTTCAGGACCTGGGGTTAGGCAGTATGTGGCATTCTGTCCTCATAATGCAATACAGCACAAGAAACCAATTACCAGACAAAACAAGAAAGTGATTAGTAAAGCTGTGTTTTGCACCCACTGACTTCTGAGGAAACGGGGCTGGATGTGTAGGAAGGTTGTACTTAACGGTTGCAAAATTACCCAAGTCAGATCTGTGCATGAAAGGAACAAATCCAACTGCAGGGAGACACAGAGGTGCATTAAACCCCCTAGAAAATCACAACAGGATGCAGAATGCACCTGCCTGTGCATGCCTGAGCAGGGGGAAGGAGCCCTGCTCCCTTTCCCCGGGGCTCCCTTTGGGGTAGTTTGAGTGAACCAGCAGGGAACAGTCCTGTTTCAGCAAGAACAGGATTTTCCGTTTACTTAACCCTTACGTACAGGTGGAGGTGTAGAGAATGGAGGTGTAGAGAATGCCCTATAGTACCTTTTTTTTGTTTGTTTTTTTAATGCTCAGACAGTCATTGCAAGAGCTATACAAAATCGTTTGCCAGATCCTCAGCAGGAATACATTAGGGTTTCTTCAGCTCAGGTAAATCAGTAGGTGCTGTCTGAAGAACTAACCCAGCTTCTTTTATTGTCTCCTAATTCCAAATTTCTTGTCGTTGTCCAACAGATTAAAACTCATATTAAACTGCATGAACTTAAAAGGTCTGGGATCACTTTACTTTCAGGTTATTTCTCAATCAATAAAGAAGGTTTAAATTCGGTTTAGATTTATGATGTACATAAAACATTAAGTTATTGCATATGAAGTTATATAATGCTACCACCTGTAACATATTTGCTTTTTCCGGACTCTGTGCTTTTTAAAAATCTTTGGTTCAACTCATAAAATTTTGCTGAAATATACTTTCCACTCGTTTTTATCCCTTCTTTACTTCATATTAGAAGAAGTTCAGAGTGCATTTCCTAAGTAATGGACATCCTGTTCTGACACATTTATTCATCATCTTGTTGTCTCTCTGTATATGTTATATACATATATAGTGATTGAAGAGCATTTTTTTCCTAAAAGAATGATTTTGAAGAAACGCACTAATTGAAGGATCAATGCTACTGCTGGTACTACACATGTTGTGTTTATCTAATGTAAAAATTCAGGATGAAACATTGATTTCAGTAGTAGTAGATGTGGCATAAATTAGCCTTCTAGTTTACAGGCTAGCAGACCTGTGTCAGATTCTGAGCTGTGGTTTTTGAGTGAAACATTAGAGCAAATGATGTTTTAAGTTAAAAATCACCTGAGGCTAGTTTTCTTTCCATCTAAGTACCTATACCTTTATATGGTATTTATAAGCTTATATAGAGAAGATGTGAAGGAAAAGGATACTATTAAAGGATTATTCTCATTTGTGATGGAACTGTTATGTGTGACATACTCGTTCTAAGCATCCCTATAATCACAGAGAAATGCCATTAAAAGATCTAGTTTACAGGCTGCAATAACCTTCTTTAGTTCACAGGTGCTTTAACCTCTCAAACTTCCAGATATCCTGTTACTACAGTACAGGAAAATAAAACTGAAGAGCCAGAACTGTAGCTTAGGTACAGTGTAAGTACCTTTTAGAGCACTTCTTTCCATTGCAGGAGTAGTTTTACCACGGAGAAATAGAAAACATCTCTAGGATGTTTGAAGACTGATCTACTTCACCTTGTGTCATAAAAAGCTGAACAGTTATTTCTGCCATACAGGGAAATCCCAAGCACTAGAACATTTTGCTGTGTTAATGTTCTTGTCTGTGGAGGATGGCAGGTAACAGGATAGTCAGTGCTAGGCACACATCTGTCCAGGCACCTCACAGGATCAGTGGGCAAAATCACAAAACAAAGGGGTTTGAGTCCTCTGGAGGTGATGAGTCTGCAAACCATCACTTCTGCTGCTCCACATGACATTGATTTCCAGTCCCTTAGGCTACCCTGTGTAAAAATACTTCACACAAAATCAGGCTTTTCACATGTGTACAATTTACTTCCACTTGTTAAAAAAGAATAAATCTTGTCATAGCTATCACCTTCCTGGCGTATTTTTAAGTATATAGTTTTATGTAAAGTTATATGTAGCTATATATAACATATAATTATTTTTCCAAGCCATAATTCATTATGGCATTGTTTGGGAAGGAATGTGATACGGGAACTTTTCAACGACCCAAATACAACATTTACAAGAGGAGTAGAGGGAAAGGGGAGAGAACATGACAGTCCTTTCTCATATGATAATCTAAGTGAATCAGTTGTTCTGGTAAGGTCTGACAAACATTTCACTAAGGAAACCAGGATGTGCTCTACATGTTTTTAAGCACTGTCAGGCAGAAGTACACATTTCTTATAGGCTGAGTTCTACATCCCAAATGGCACCTCTTGTTATGTTGCATTATCATGTGATAAAGTTACAGAAGTAGAAGGTCACCATAAAGAAGTAACTTGATTCCCATTTAAAAGACTTTTTGAGAAACTCCATAAACCCATTTGTAAACAAATATTAATCAGGTTCATGGTTAAATGCTATTATTTATGAAGGCCTGTCTTGGAATACACTGCAGATCTCCTTTGACTTTAGCTGTATTTTGAACACTTGCTTTGCTAAAGGTGAAGTTAAACCAGGAAAACTCAGATTTTTCAAAACTTCATCCTGTCATCCCCAAGCAAAATATATTCCCAATAAACATTTATTTCCAGAGCAGATCCTTTAAAGTAGGACTATTAGGCTTTATGCGATAATTTAGCTGTCAGAATAGTTTAATTTATGAGGTAAACTTCTCTCAACTGAATAGCACACGTGGCAGCCATGGCTGACATCTTTCCTACCCTTCACTGTTGTGAAAATCTACACAGCTGCAGTGGATATTTCATCCTCAGCAAAGTGGGACACTAAAAAACAAAAATGTAGAATATTTCTTTTCCAAGTACCTTATTTTATCAAGATAAGAATCTATTTCCTAATAGAAATTATAATGCATACGAAACTGTTGATGTAAAACACACAATAAAAGTATGATAAATGAAATATGTGGCTACTATTTATTATCCTGATATATTCAATTAAGGAGGATGTGCCTTTATGACAGCTGAATGCTTGACAACTAGCTGATCCATTTGACCTTCCATTTACCAATGTAAAGGTGTATTTGTAAGGATAGGGCTATTCCAAATCATAAGTATGCAAAGGATGTGGCTTAGTGTCTTAAAATTCAGATGTGGTACAATTACCATTTTTGGAGGGAAAGTACTTAGCAAAGGGGTCATGCTCTAATCACTGACAGGAAATATGAACATTGTAGGTTTTGAGCTGTCATTTAATGCATCCAGTCCTGCCCTTGCATATTTCATAATTACACCTAAGCAATTTGGAATATATTTATGTCTGAAGTGACAAAGTCAGTAATTATGTCTGAGGCTCATTCTGAGATTTACAAGTTGAACATTTACATGCAGGAAATGAAATCAAGTTTTAAACTAACACAAGTGAAAACAATGTGGTGGCTATTTTATTTCTTCACCTTCATTCCTCAGACTGCATGGCTGAGGGTGAAATGGAAGCATGGTTGTTTAGTGAGTCATACTGAGTAGAGGTATAAGATATGATGAGAAACAGAACAAAGACATGGAATTTACAACTGCAAGGGCCGTTTGTTGCAGTGCAGAAACCACTAATGAAACCCTAATCACTATTCAAGTCTGATCATTTCAGCTATTCAGCAACTAACTTTTGTTTAGGACTTGATAAATATATCCAAATTGCTATGGCAGACCTCCCAGTTCATTCTTAAGAAGCCAAGCCAAACCAAACCAAACTGAAAAACAAACTCCAGAACCGTATTAATTTAATATTACTTTATACAGATCTTTTAAAGAAAATGTAAGTGGAAGTCACTCTGCAGGTGATGTTCCAGCACTCTGCAGTTTGGTTTTAACTGAAACAAATAAAACCCTGAGATGAGGGAGAACTAGAAAGGAAATGGTCTGGAGAGAGCATCGGTGTTTCCGAGGATCTGTTCTGATCTCTGCAGGTATGCAGTGGCACAAAAGGAAGCTTGGGACTAGCAAGATACTGCATCTTGTCCTGCACGGTTGGAGAAAAACAACTCTGACAAAGCAATTGTTAACACAGAAATTCTTCTAGATTTTCCCTATGCAAAAAGGGTCCAGTGTGAGTAATAGTGTCAAATTTGAACGCCCAGGCTCCTAATGAGAGGAATCTCTGCACTAGCATGCTTCCAGGGAGATAACTGAGGGGGCCATTGTTCCCTCGCCGTGGATGGCTTTCGTCCCTGGTGGCGGAGAGCTGCTGGTTGATTACAGTGGAGAACTGTATACAGTGTGCCACAGCTGAATGGCTTCCATGAATAAGAAACCAAAGCCAGTCGACATATTCATTAGCTTCAAAGAAATAAGTCTCGGAACTGTGGGAAAACTTTTGTTTATGTTGCTGGAGGGGAGAAAAAAAGACTGAGATAGAGAGAGACCTCCATGGAAGTAAATTTGCGGAGTGGAGCGTGCACATGTGCACACGCAGAACCGCTGGGTGGACTTTCACTCATACCACATGGGATGTCTTGTTTTGTGAATCCATGTCTTAAAACCACGGGTAACTTTGAATATGCTCAGATAATGAGGGATTCAAGTTAAAGACCCTCTTAGGGTCTGGGTTTAATTTATTTTCTTAAAGTATGGGGTGCTTTTTCCTAGAACTAGTATCTTCAATGGAGTTTCCTCTGACTTATACTGGGGTAGCTAAAAACTGAGGTGCACTCTTCATTTTCATAGTCACAGGAAAAAACCACTATTTTCTAGCTAATTTCTAGCATTGTTAGAAGGATGACTCAGAGTTTTGTGAGTACTTTAAGGAAATTAATTTTATCTATGACTACCAGAGGAGATGAAAATACACCCACTGTTTGCATTTGGATGTTCATTATTTCTCCTGTCACTTAAAGGATGTTATGATGAACGATTTATTCCCGTAATGTAAATATTCCCACTGACACATGGTTACCTTCCTTTACCATGAGATGATACAGTTTTCCTAATTCATTACAGACATAGGTTGTACTTTTAAGAGGTATGGCAGTCACATTAAGACGTCGATCCAATTTTCTGGGTGGGAATATTATGTCGGCTCATCAACAGAGCCCATAATGTTTTTAGTAACACAGAAGTTCAGCATTTGCCTCTTGTTAGAGTAACAATTGAAAACATTAACCCAACTTCACAGTCATGCAACATATGCAAAATTTCATCCACACACCTCCTGAAACAAAAGACAAGTATGGCTAAATCCTTTGATCTCTCGACCAACATGGGGGAGAAAAAAATAGAAAAACAAACCACCATCTGTTGGGAAACCAATGTAATAAAAACAGTGGAAAGCCAGCTTATAGTATAGACTGACTTAATTGAGGAAATGACTTATAAATAGAATTATTTCTTGATTTAGAGGCACAGGAGGAAACAAAACTGAAAGAAGGAGTTACCGAGCTCAGGTTTGGATGGATCAGCATCAAAGCAGCATTATTCATGGTGGGATTTGCGTCACAAGGCTCCAGTTGACAAAGGCTGACCTCATGAAGAAGAATCGTAAATGTGATTTCTGCCACCGGAGGAAGTGACTGCATTGTGTTTGTAGCTCAGTACCAACATCTTGCCAAATAATCTTTAAACAGCCAAGGTCACAATGCAGCAGCTTTTAGCTGTGGGTGATGCTCCACATCCAGACCGCAGTGCTGAACAGCACAGTGAAACGCTGAACAGCAGACTGGCCAGTTACATTAAATACTCAGACACGAGACACTAACAAAGGTCTTACTGCTGAACTAACTTCACTGGTCTTTGACTAAAATTTCATGACAGCTGGCACGCCGTGAAGTGCCTTTCAGGCCTGTTTTAAAGGCTGTAGGATATATTTAACTCTCAGAGACTTGTGAGTCTGAAAACACTGCCTTTTCCCTTACTTTCAGACCAACCTAATATTTATAGTTTCTGCATGTTGACGTTGTGTGGGTTTGGTGGGACACGGGCTTGGTGACTGGCCTGCAGTTAGTCCCAGAAGGGCCCGGGGAGGGGCCCTGTGTATGGCCATGGCACAGGCAACTCAGCAGTGGTGGAGAGGTTCATGCCTGATCTCCTCAAAACCTCTTCCTGGTGTTGCTTCTGACCACAGGACTCACTGATTCATAATTCACAGGAAAAGGGGAGTTCCCCCAAAGGAAAAATGTGGACACTCATGGATTTAAAAGCTTTCAAACAGATTCAGGAAAGAAAAAAATTACTTTCTACAATGGAAGGCCTTCTTGGTGTGCTTTCAAGTTCCTTAGACATCTCTTTCTTTCATCAGCAGCTGCAATTGGCAATGAAAAAAGTGGCTTCTCCACAATGATTAAATCTTACCTCTTCTTTAATAAAAAGCAAAGCAACTGCAGGTAAAGCTATTATTTCTGTGAGTAAACAGCAGGACACAGGTATTTCCAGCAGCTGCCTGGTGGAACAGGAAATAATTGTTCTTCTCCTGCTATCTTTACCATCCTCACTTTTATATACAGATGTATATTTAAATAAAAATGCTTTCATAATACTTTCCAGATGCTTCCTTACCTTTAAAAGATTTTGAAACTGAGTCTCTTCTCTGCCCTGTTGTACAAGGACTGTCTTAAATTCGTTACCATCTAAATTCATTCAAATAATAAAATTCCACTATTCCACAGTTCACTAAGAAAACAATACTTATTTGACTAGTAATTAGTACTTTTGTTTCCTAAGGAAAAAAATTACTGAATCATGTAAGAAAGTTAATAAGAATTAATCCCATATATGCCAGACACACCGAGAAGACGGCTGGAAGTGGAAGGATCTCTGCAAAACAAGAGCAGATAGAATTTACCCAAAGTACACTTTGTACCTTTGCTAAATACCTTTACAAAATATAAAGAATATGTTTCTTTGCCAGTATATATACAACCTTTCACCTTTTTGCATCACATGTTTTGCTGGCATAAGATGACACAAATAAAGTATCAGTCAGTTATTTCAAGATCTCAAAAGTCTTACAAGAGAAAAAATCCTTCATCCTTCTTTAAACAATACAAGACCAGGTACAGGAATGTATGCTTGATTGCTGCAATAGTACCTGTCAGCAGGAAGAAAATACAGTTTAAGGAACAAGTCATGGCTTAGACACTGTAGTTTGTGCACAGAAGGAACATGGGACTATGCATAGAATTATCTAAAAATAACAGATACAAAAGCAGTGTATAGGCATAAATAATTACGTCCCTTATATGTTAGTCCATATATCTTCTGCCATAAGAGTTAATCAATTTACTGCTGAAATGCTGTGGGAGATTAAGAATAGTACTGAAGCAGGCAGTGTTTTAAATATTTGTGCTTGTCCCATATGCCTACAAGCTTGTGTGATGCTGGAAATCAGACTAAGTGATTGCAGCAACTCTTTCTGTTCTCAAAATCTAAGAATAAACCCACTGGAAGTCACTTAGGAAAAAAAATTGTTTACTCTTCCATTCATGCTGAGTTCCAGTTTACATAGCTCGTAACAACTTGTTTTCTGTTTATGGCACTTGGTAAGTCTGGAAATGTGCTGGCTCCTCTCTGAGCCCCTGAAAAGAAACCATACAGAATCTCTGCATCTTCCCCCAAATACTGGTCCTGTGAGGGAAGTGTTCTGTGCCCTTCTGTTCCTGCCTTCACCTCTCCCTCGTTCATGTAAGAAAAATAATTTAATGAGTATGACTTGACTCAGATGAAATACATGCCTCTGAGTCGTTCATGCCTCTGTGGACTTGGAGTAAATTAGTTATTTCCTAAGTAACTAATTTCATTGGAAAAGGGTGAGTAACTTTCCAACATTTCTTGGGAACTCAAAGAAAGACCAGTTAATACCTTTTTCTTTCTCTTCAACTTCTGTGTATTTGCCGTAAACAATTCACATATGGTCATTTTTATTTTTTTCCCAGAAGAAAGCTTTGTTTTTAAAAATATTTTTTTCTGTAGCTCAGTGAGTCAGAAAATAATGTGAGAAACATTTGGGTGAAAAAAAACCAGTCACCATTGGAAAACTTAGCTAAAAGGAAGTATTGTGCAGAATAAATAAATGCTATAATGATGAATTCACGCCTATTAGAATTGGCGATGACTTGCTATGTCATCTAATCTATTTTAATTTGTGTACATTTGCAATCATCTACAAGTCTGGACTGTCTTCTCACCTGTAGTGATATAAATCACAACTAGTGATTCTTGCAGTGCAGCATTAATTTGCATTTTAATTATTTCAGCTTCAAATATTGCACTGCTGATTGTAGTTGCACACATTGTACATCCCTAAGCAACTTTTTTCCTATTTAGTGTTTGTATCAGATAGGTGCAGAAGAACTGTCATACAACTTCTGTCCTGTATGATTGCTTATAGTTTAGTTAAGAAATGCTTCCCGTTTTATGAAAAGCTGTGGATTGCTCCAAGTTGCAACATGGTCACAGTCAGAGAGGTATATTAATAAATGTTTGCAAGTACCTAATCAGATGAGAACACAATACTCTCCATTAATGAAATATGATCCATAATGAATCTTGCATGGGAGTGCTAATAACTACCTTTAGGTTAAAGTGCTCAGATGTCACGGTATAACAGTATCTGTCTTAGATGTGTATCATTATGGCAAGTAATTAAAGGTTACTTAGCTGTTAAATGGTTACCTTAGAGGAATCCTTCAGTATCATGGCTTCAAACATGCCTTCACAACGAAATTAATTAAGTAATTTAAATATCAGCCTTGTAGTAATTATTTTATGTGCAGAAAATCGGGTATATAAATGTATAATATAATTGGTCAGAGGACTTGAAGATGTATCCATGTGCTGTTAAGCATAAAACAATCTTGGTTGTTCTTATACGTAGAATAAAGCTGATGCATGTTAAAAAGAACAGTGACAAGATTGGTGAAAAGAAATGGAATGTCAGAATTATCACAGTGATATTCCATGTGCTGCATAAGTGCAAAGCTCAACACTCTGATGAGAGAAGCATTAAAATTCACTTGGTCTTTTTCACACCTCTGCTGCTACATGGAGTTAAAACCTGGTACCAAATGGCTTGAGTTTTGCTAACAGCTCAGTCTGACTCATCACAAAGATGCTTTCAGGGATTACTGAGTTGCTGCCTTCTTCTGTATTTAATATAAACCACACCAGGAAAGTTGAGCAAGCAGCTTGATGTGGTTATAAACATTTTTTGTCACCTCTTAAAGTCAAAATATGACATGGGCAACACCAATGACAGATTTTGACTTAAAAAATAATGTCCTAGTATTATGTAAACTGGCAGTGACAAATACAAATAAAGCAGTACATTCTGCTTTTTTATGCTTTGTTTAAAGAGCAACAGTCCACTAGATAAATAGATCCGTCATCTGAGACCTTTTCATATGTAAGCAAGAAGATGTAAAGTTCAGATCTCTGGTGTCCTCCTGAAACATTGGCTTTGCTTCAGGCAACGACATTATTAACATACCTTAAGTCTAGTCTTTAAATGTTTTGCCTAATTATGTCTTCTGATGAACCAGAAAAAAAATAAAAAAAGAAATATGCCTTATGCTGCAGAAAACTTTACTCACAACACAGTTAGGAAAGTATTAGCAGAAGGAAAGGAAACATGAAGAATTCGTGACAGAAATCTGGGGTTTTTTCATGTTCTGATATGTTTTTTTATGCCAGTGAGATAATTACCAGTGGTGGCACCTTCTTATCAGTGATATGGAAAATGGCTGCACATTTTGGTTGAGGATGACAACAGTGTTACCTCGTTCTCAAGCTTCTGCCCAGGGCAACTCGTTTGGCCTTAATTGGTTTTGCTCTCTGCAATTCAGATTTCTTAAAAGTTGAAGCTTCAGTAATTGTTATGTGAAAATGGTCCTGTGTCCCTGGGCCAAAAGGAGTCCCCAGAGCAGGTAACTAGAACTTGTGGAGCTGTCTGTCCACCAGATAATCTTTAGATGCTCCTCTGCACTCTTATGGCCAAGCCTACATAAAGTTATCATATGCAGGAGGGAAAAAAAGTCTTAATGCTTGGATTCTCATAGAATTGGTCAGTTCTCTGTGCTGCAGCTTCTCAGGTAATACAGATTTTTACCTCTTAGGTACTGTAAAAATATCCTGATTGGTTTAGCCTGAGTCCAAACTTGGAGACAGTTTTTGAAGGGGCATTAGAAAACCGACAGTGTAAGAGAGGAGGGGAATTAGAAAAGAAGCAGTGTAAGAGAGGAAAATCATCTTCCAGGGAGTTCTTTTGCCCTGAGGTATGAGTTGTTTTTGGGTTTTTTTTTTTAATTACAAACCAGTAAATGTGTAATCAGAAAAACAAATGGCATTGATTACTTTTTCAAAGCAGTGACTCTCTGATCATTTCATCCTATACTTCCAGCTTGTTTGAAGTATGGAACCAGCTTAAAACCTGAAAGCGTTTGCCATTTGTATAAATCAACATTACTCTGTGTAGCCAGTGTTTATTTACAAGCTTGCAAAGGGTTTCATAAGGGATATTTGTGCACCTACAATACAAACCATGTGTCAAACAGCAGAAAACTGCAGAGCAATAGTGCTGTTGTTTTTTCCCTTTACTTGATCCAAGTTTCATTTTCTGTTTGGCTAAGCATCAATGGTCATGAAGGTGGTATATCAACAATAGTCATGGTGGCACATTTAATTTAATTATAGCTGCTTGAGGTGCTTAACTTCATTTACTCTCTCTGAATAACAATTTATTTTATTCTGTTTTAACAAACTTTTCTGTTTATGCATTTCATCATCTTTTGTTATAAGAAACAGGGTTCTCATTTCATTATTTAAGTGTGGGAGTAATGAAAAAGTAAGTCTGCATCAACTTACTGTTGCTGTACCAAGGGTCTTTTCCTGGAATACTTACTGAAGAACAAATCCCTTGAAGTCTATAGAGTATAGCCTAGATCATTAATTTTGATTCCTAACTAAAAATCTGTGAAACTCATACTGAATTTAGAATACAGCAAAATTTGGCATCATTTATCATAGAATGGTTTGGGTTGGAAAGGGTCTTAAGTATCATCTGGTTCCAACCCCCATGCCATGGCGCCTTCCAATGGACCGAGTTGCTCAGATTCCCATTCAGCCTGGCCTTGAAGGAAAATTACTGTTATTTAACATAGAAAAAGGCCACATTCTTCCAGCAGGTATAATATAATAGTAAATGATTCAGACTCAAGTACAAGATTACCGTTTTCTCTTAAAGACTGGGGATAAATAGAATAGTAATGGGTAAATTTGACTTTGTTTAACCTCAGTCAAGAAAAGAAACTAAAAGAGGATAGTTTGGACATAGTTTGATTGTGAAAGAGCTCTCTGCATGACTTAAGCCTTGCCCATAAGGAAACTTGTGAATGTCTCACGAATTCAGTGCAAATCCCTTCACAGGCATTCTCATTTCAGTTAAAGTAGCATTTCAGATCTGGTCTTAGCTGCCTGAAAGTAGCTGAAAATAAGCTGCTCTTAAACTGAGCTCACTGTGTCGACACAGAGTGCATGTGTTTACTGGAATCTCATTACATTCAAACGTAGGGATACAAGTCTGCAGATTAGTGCTTGCCCTGAAAAGACTGTTTAGCCTTTCAAAGGATTTTGCAGGAAAGCAAGCTGGAATACAAGCCCTTTCTGCTTGTCATTTGTAGGTTTATGAATTTGGCTTTTATTTCTTTGTGCAAATGTGTTTTCATACAGACATTGAAAAGCCATGACCCTCTGTAAAAAGGATTACCTCGAAGGGAGATAGTAGGACTACAGTGTAAAGGATGGTTAATGCAGAAATGCTAAATCATGCTATACAAAGATTATAGCACAATAAATTTTTTAACTCAAGGTACTTTCCTGACATTATAAAAACAGTCACACATCAGAATCACAAAATAAAAATCTTTAAGAGAGGGCTAAAAGAAAATAAAGGAAAATATCTGCTGGTTTTTTTTTTTGTAGAAGGGTGATACAGAATCCCTTAAAAATGTGTTTTCTTTTAGCTGACATTGTAGCAAATAGTTTAGATAGCACTTAATGACTTAGATATTACTTTTACAATCAGTATATTTCATGGGGTATTAAAGATAATAAATAAGGAAATACTTTAAAACAAATAATAGAAGAACGTCAAGAAAGCTGAAGATTTGACTTGCTAATGAAAAGCCTGGCATCTTACTTACGTGAAGCAATGACCCACTGACACATGACCCATTTGAATAAGAGGAATCAAATTCCAGGCCAGAATTTTGTCTTTGGTGGAAAAAATCCCAAAAAGAACAGGGGTGTTTTTTAAACTTACACCTAGAACATTTTTCTTTTTTGTTTGTCTGGGTAGTAAGCAGTATGGTCAGAAAAACCCCCAAAATTAACCCTTCTAAACTTCCCAAAGAGATAAAAGCAATACACTTTGGGGCTAACCAGGATTTCAATTACTGCAAGAGTTAAACTGGAGCAGTAGTTAAATAACTGCAGTGAGTAGCCCAAGCTTCCCTACCTGCTTTTTTCTCTGTTGGGACAGCTGCTTCTAAATTGCTTCCTCTCCTCCAGGCTCACAAGACTAAAATAAATTTCAAAAAAAAAACCGGGGTGTGTGTGATAAACTGCAACAAGATTCACCCAAAGACTTCACCTAAGAAGCAGAAATGATGTTGTAGTAGAAGCCAAGTTTGTTAAACAGGGTAAAAAAAAAAAATTGGATTTGAAGGTTAGTGCTTGATGTAAGGATTTAAAATGTAGTAGCCATCTGGTAAGAGGTGAGATGAGAAGAGGTACAAGAAGCAGCATGAATAGCGCTCTCATTGCATAGGTGAAGGAAGGAAACTTAATACTGAATTTAATTGCAATAGCTAAATTTTCTCATTATTTCATTGAAAAGAGATTGCAACATTTTTTCAAGATATTTCAGTGAACAGTTGGAGACAACAAATATAAGAACTGCATATTTGCTTTTAAAGTTGCTTTTAAAGCCAAATCTCTGATGCACTGCCATCACTACGACTATTTTTTGATTTCTGTAGAGGTAGGATTCGGCTTTATGTGCCAATGTCAAATTAGAGCATTAATTACCTATGCAGTTAAGTGTCCAATAAGGTGCTTTTATAAAAAGCAGTCTCAAAACCTCATTCAGAAGGAACTTGAGCAAATGATGTCAATGTTTTCAGGGAGATTGCTCATATATATGGAGTAAAACTGACACTGACATCTTTCTACATTTAGATGCTTCAGAAGAACAACTTAGTTTTGAGTTTTATAGGCTCTCCATAGGCAGCATCACAGGCAGGACACTCTGAACAGCAAAGGGAGAGAGATTTGAGGTTGCTTATGGTGCCAGAGAACACAGGTCATGAAATGGAGGAAAAAAGACAGTGAGAAAGATGAATAGATGGCAGCAGGGAAGTATGTTGGAGGATTGGAGATGTTCCAGATTTTGCTCTTTCCTGATGTTAAGGCAATTTATTCCCTACAGACTTAGATTACAGCTTATTTCAGAGGGTAGAAGTCATTGTACCTGATTTAATTCACCTGAAACATAGTCAGTTGATATAGTCATCCAGCCTCAGCCTTGGTCAATGGAGAGAATTCTGCATCTTCAGAAACAGTGTGTATTTTTCACATCTACCACAGCACCTGAGATGTTCATGACCATGAAATAAAAATAAAATAAAATGAGGCAGGGACTCAGAAGCAGTGCATTTCAGAAAAGTTCCTGGATATTGATTTACATTTCTCTGAACTAGAAAGAATAAAATTATACAAATTGAATCCAAGAAGGGAACTCAGGAAGCAGGATGAGATTTCAGTTACAGTTTAATTGTACGAGACTCGAGGCAAATTATTGTCCATCTTAAAACAATCCACAGCAGCCATCTGAAAACAACATGGACTTAGGTATTCTGTCAAACTTAGATTTTGTTGTTCAGATTCTTGACATGTAAATCTACTAGAAGTCTTTAGTGTTCTTCCACAGACATTGTCATCTAAGACAGTCGATCTAATCCCCATGCTGAATTTTGTATAAATGGCTAAAAACTAATATGATGGCAAGGTAGATAGCAGTAGAAAGGTGGAAATGCAGCAGAAAGAAGAAAGCACTTGGCCATTGTGAGCAAGTCTGGTCTGTTTTGCATCCTGTTACTGTTACTTCGTTTTCTGTTTGCAGCTTGCACTTACTGATTTTCTACCAGTAATCTTCTACTTTAGCTGCTCTGTGTAAGCAAGTATCCTCATCATAGTGCAATTTCTCATAAATGAGTTTTTAACTTCTTATAATGGTTAAGAAGATTAACAGTGCAAAATTTAAAACCTGTGACCAGAATTTGATGAGACGACTTAAAATGAATGACATTTGAGATAGAAAGAGGCTTCTGAATACCAACAGACAAAATCCAGACAGCAGGAAAATAAGGTCAAACCATTCTATCTGAAGCCATTTCACAAAAAAAGGAGAGGAAATGTGTGACATATGGTATCAAGTGAGGCACATGAAGTTGAGTCTAAAAATGTTTAAAAAGACAGCTGTTAGTTTGCATGATTAAAAAGGGAAAGGAAGGATATTATGATACATCAAGAAGCAAGGAAGTTATGAAACCAGAGGTGGACTTGTTGGATGTTTGTTTGCTTTTCTTATCCAGTGGTTTCTAATGTTTTTATTAAATTTATCTTCAAATTCAACCTCCACCTCTATCTTCCGTTCTGTTTCTCCCAGTGACATCAGTGCTGGCTATTAACACAAAAACTGGGTGGATTCTTGAACCTTGAAACCAAATCAAAGAACAGTTTAGGGAAAGAGATAATTACATATCAGCTCTTCTTCCCTACAATGTGTTTAAATAGATTAGATTATTTTAATAAGTGTTGGAAGCGATGTAACATTTACAATAATATTGTCACATGATCTCCACTGGCTGTATGTGAATCATAGAAGTCAGTGAAAAAGAACCCAAATTTGTCTCTATGAAATATTATTGTATGCATTATCTGATCTTTATTCTAAACTAAATGACTTCTTTCTTTTAAATCTTTGTCTATATGGTGGTTTGGTTAATTAATTTGCTTTAGAGCTGGAAATCTGTGAGAGGGGTTTTTTGCTTCCGCTGCTGGTTCTTGTAAAACTCCAATGAATAGGAAACAAGTGGCTATTTGCATATGGCAATTTGTCCATGCATGGGGAACCCAGCAGAGATATTCCTTGGGAATCACAGGGAGACTAAAGGCTAGCTGGGCACAAAAGCTGATGTGCTCTCCCCATCACAAGTGATCCTTACCAGTTCTTCTTGGCACGTTGTGCATAGCTTTGCATGTGCTGAGTAAGCTCAGTTGCCATTAGCTCGACTGGGATTTGAGGCAGGACTAAATACTTTTGTTTATGGCACTGGACAAGGTTCAGGAACCAGAACATTGCCTTTTTGCTTTGGCACAGATTTCCTGGCTAAATTACCTGATTTCTCTCTGCCTCATTTCATAAGAACAGTCCAATCTGTTCAGACCAAAGGCTCATTTAGCCCAGGACCTTGGTTCTCACCGGGCCCATAGTGAGTGTCAGCGAGGAGAATGAGCGGCCAGCAGGCAGCAGTGCTTAGTGATATCGTCTCCCAGGCTCCAGCACTCGTTGTTCAGGGATTTCCTGAGCCAGGGGTGGAATCTCTGTCTTTTAATGCTTTTCAGTGACTTGGTTTTGATAAATTAGTACTGGCATTTCTTGAGCTCATATATCTCTTAAGTATCCACAGCATCCCAAGCCCTACAAATTGCAACATGGGAGGAACATCCCTTTATTTTGTTTTAAACCTTCTGCCTGCCAGTTTCTCATTTTAGAAAAAAACCTGAGAATACTCTTCTTTTCTTCGTATTTCCTCCAATGGGTATGTTTTCTGAGTTAGAGGGCTGTAACTTCATGCATTACTGAAAATGCAGGAGTGCCACGCATTTAAAGAGGCATAAAGACACTGTTGGTTTTGTTCTTTATTTCATTCCTAAAAACTCTGTATGTGAAATTTGCTTTTTCTGACTGTTACTGGGCACTAACCTCATTCATAAAAAAAAAAAATTAAATAAAATTTAAAAAAAAAAACTGTGACTTTAAGACCTTGAATTTGATCTATAAAATATGTACTGCACTAGTGTTTCTAGAATTGCTTTCTGTGAAAAGATACAGAAGAAAACCATGAACACAGCTTTACATAAAGTCCACTAGTTGTTCTGGTCTATTCTAGCTGCCTTCAGTCAGTAATATGATATTTTGTCTCTAATGTTGACAAATAAAACATTTTCACGCAGAAATGTAGTTCTAAAATTCATGTTTCTGTAATCTGTACAAAAAGTGATGATGCTTCTGGTCTTTTGAGGTCTTAATTCAAAGGCCACTGAAACATGAGAGTGCCCTGGACTAAATGGCTTTTGGGGAAGATGCTTAGTTATTGATATGAGAATAAAATGCCAATCTTGCAATTTGACTTCTCTGCTACCACTAACACCTCCTGAAACAGGAAGACAGCCGGGCTATTATATTTCAGATTCCATTTGTGTTAATTTTAATGCCTGCACACACAAGGAAATGAAAGGGGAAAGATGCACTTCATTCCCACAGGTGTTCTGTGCCTCTCTAAATGTACAGTGTGGAATCAGTGGACCTTGCTGGCCCCTGTGAGACTCGTCTTACAAAGGATCTCCAGCAACTTCCAGGTTTTTGGTCACTTTTCCTACAAGGCCATATGTCTGAGTTCTTCCCCTTCAGAGGGACTTGCATTTCAGGAACCAATTATAGTTGACAATGTTTCAAAAACTGTCTCTTGTTTCTCAGGGGCCTGTAATCTGTGTTCAGATCTTAGGTAAACAGAGTTTCATCTCTAAAGAGAAGATAAGCTTAGCAGAGTTCAGAAGGTGCCTCAAACAGCACAAACACCTTCTCCTGTTGAAATGTTTACATGCAAGGTGATAGAAAACTGAGCTGCATTATCTTGCAGATGGTCTGAGAAGATTTTATTAAATAAATAAAAAGGCATGTGTTTTTTACCTACAAATTAGGTTCAAAATTTCCAGATCCAGGGCTAAGTTAGAGTAAGGAAACACTCCAGTTGTAGAACTAAGACAAGAAGCAACCCAGTCATTTAAAACTTATACCTATGTTGTGGATATGCAAAAAACATATGGATCCTTCTGATATTTGTTCTTCTTGATAATCTCCAAAGCTGATTTTGTTCTTTAGTTCTGTTGGCTTTCCCTGGGGTTGCACAAGCATTGCTGAGGAGGGAACCCAGATCATTGTCTAAAGGTGCCTTTGCTCATGAATAACAAATTAAAAGGGTGATTTGGCACAGCGGGTGAGATGATTAATATTTCAGGTCTTATTATTTTTGTTTGTGGATGTATGTGTTTGTGTGTAATTACACATTTCAAAGATGAAGAGCTAAATGCGGTTAAACATTTAACATTTATCTGAATAAATGCAAATGAAAGTTGCATTTCAGTCAGATATAGCAAAACAAGTAATTGATATGGATTAGGAACACACATGATTTTTCTTCTTGGTGTTTATTGCCATTACTTTAATGATGACAAAAAACAGAAGGGTGGTGGTACAGATGCAAGTTTAGAAACCGTATATCCGTCAGTTCAAACCTTTTAAATTGATGGTGATGGAGAACAACTGTTTTAATTCATAGTCACTTGGAAGGATTTGCCATGACCTCGAGTTAACATGTAAACATGGCAAGGGATATGAGAAAGATTCCTCTGGCGTTCACTGAACTTGCAGAGAATCTTTCTGTGACTTCAGTGGGCTCCATGCTGAAGCTCTCAGAGCAGGGCCTGAGAAGATACCCATGAAGGTCTCGGGGGTCACAGCACATCTGGGATGGCACCACCCTTTCTTGAAATCTGTGATGTTAAATGCTACAGGGCTTAACCCTGTGCAGAGCACAGGTCCTGCACAACCCAGTTCACGACCACGACCACTTCTCACCACGCCTGTGATCTGGTGGTGGGTGGTGAAAAATGAAATATGAATGCCAGCTTTCATTGTCAGAAAAAAACCCCAAAACAAAAGCTTGGTGTCAGTTGTTTTAACCAACAAAGTCAATCTGTATTATGCTGTACTAAATTGTACTACACTGTACTATACTACGCTACACCACACCGTACTATAGAATGAGCCAGGATTTTGAGCCAAAGTTCTGTTAAATGAAAGGCTGCATTTCTTCTTCAAAATTACAGATATCAGTAATTGAGTTACCTGGTTGGATGCTGATTAGCCCTGCTGACACTGTGCATTCCTATTTATGAATATACATATATAGACATAAAAGCTGAGTGTATCAAATGCCTGTGTCACTCACTCTCTCCCCTTTTGGGGACTCCTGGGTGCTAGAAAAGCAGGCAACCTAGTGAATAAAGGAGTGAATTTTAATGTACTTTTCTCAGTCACCCTGAATCAAAACCACTTAAATCCATCTGTTACTGTGTCAGCGAAGTTTTTGTTGCACTGGGAAAAGAATATCAAACATTCTTGACTTTTTTAATTAAAAGAAAAAACCCAACCAGTATGAGAAATGCATTGCTCTTTGACACAGTGCCACGAGGAATAATTGCAACTTGTCACAGAGAGAGGTTATAATTATGTCTACTGTTAGTTAAGTCTCCATGTGCACAATAGAAGTTACCTTTTCAAATGCATTGTTCTCTACTGCAATACCAGTTATTAAAATTTGACGATATTATTTCTTGCTAATGAAGAAAAATCAAATGAGGCTGCAGAAAGACTAGGTGGTGTAACACTGAAAGGACGTGGAGGGAACAAAGAGGAAGGAGAAGTGCTTATTGCAGAGATTTCAGATCTAAGCTTTGCCTCAGGAAAAGCAAAATTGCCCAAAGGGTCAGAATTTCAGCTCCTGTATTTCAGACTTGTTTATGTCTTTTTAAAAATCTGAATATGTGTCAAACTCTGGTCTAGATCTGATACTTCAGAGGCACCTCTGCATGAAATGCTGGAGATAGATAGCTGTATCTTAGAGAAAAAAGCAAAGCTTGATAGTTGTTACAGTAGTTGCTGTGATGTACTTCCCTGCCCCTTTGTTCCTTGCACAAATTCTCTGAAAGTATGCTCACAAGGTCTTATTTTAGGGAAAAAGAATTCATTGTGTTTTTCTAGGCTTGCTCCTTATTCTGTCAGTCATTTAGAGTCAGATTTTTGAAGCCTTTAATTTAGGTCATGTGTTCATATTAGAGATTTCTTCTTCCTAGGAATTAAAAGGCAGAGAGGCTAAAAAGCAGTGCAGACATACGCCTTCATTTCAAGAAGTGACTAACAGCTCCACATATCAGAATTTTAAATTGCCCAAGAAAGTATTTTGTGAAAATCAGAGCCCTTGAGCAAGTTTTAAATTGGGTGCCCAACTTGGGAGTGTGCAAAATCACTTGGGAAATTAGAAAATCTTGGCCATATGCTTGTATGTTAATGCCACTTGAGTAAGTCCTTTCTGTGTGTTGCTTCCCCAATTTGCAGTCGTTTTTGTGTTGTAAATAAGATATCCTTGACTCAGTCGTGAAAGTTCCCCAGGAAAACTGGAGAACCCTTCTCTTGTTAAACAGCACCCTAATTACAGAAGCAATTTTTCCAAACAATCCCCTGGGGGAAACATTTTTGTTCTCATCAGGAAGGCTTTGAATAAAATAACACCTTTGCTAACTTCATTTATTTACAACAGGACACAAGGCTGAGACTGGGTTAGATTTATTGCCATTACATCACTGATGCTCAGTAATTCATAAAACATTGAGTCTAGGAGTCAGCACTGCTGTTACTTCCTCTGATGCCTGACCTCACCACAGTCTAATAACATACAGGAAATCCAGAAGACAAAGGGAGAAAGAAGTGGTCTTGAATGCTAAAAATAACCCTAGAAAACTTGTACAATCATGTAATAGAGTATGGCCCGATAATTTATTTAACATAATAGTAGAATCTGCTAAAGCCATTAGAATCTGTTCCAAATGTTTTTAATGGAAAATATGTTTGGGGTAAGAATAAGAACACTTAAAGAATGGGGACTTTTAGGTTATGTAGTCCAGTTACATGTACTGTTTTTAGGTTTGTGTATCTTATTTCTTACATATGCAGACCACTTAATAGCGGGACTAGAACAGACAGTCATTGTATGGTGGTTATATTTCCAGAGGTCATCCTATATGAGCCAGACAGTCATCTGAGGTGATGTATTACACTTGACAACCCAGAAAGTTGCAATACAAAGGCATTCTAATTCTCAGTGTCCTCTGAGAATTGTTCAATATCCTTGATGGTATCTAGTGTCTGGTATGCCATTGGGATGACATTTTTGGTGTCTTTACTAATCAGTCAAGGTTAACATGTCATTCATGTTAACTGTGCATTTGGTTTGTTTTGAGTTGTTTTCTTTCTCTAATCACTCCACACTTGCAAGAATTTCTAAAGCAATAAATAGTATAATGACACTACAATGAAACTCATGTCTGCTCATTTATTTGCTTTAGAATTAGGACACTTTATCCAAAACAGGCAGATCTTTAAAATTGATGCAAATAGGTAAATGACATCATCAGGAAAAAAGAAAATCAAACCCAAAAAGCTGTTGCATGAAAGCCAGGTAAGTCTGGTGTGTTTAGTTTGTGAAATATTGCCAAAGCAAGTTCACAAACATACATATCTTTTTTGAACAGCTGCTCAGTTTGACTGTGCCTGCCCTCCTTTTATTTACATATGTTGCACAGTGATTTGAAAGAGGCTATTCTTCATATAAATACCATTATTAGTATGCAGACTAGTATGTTCAGGTGTGAACAAGTCTTCACCATTTGACATTGACACTTGGTTTCTCTCCCAATCAGAAGCAGAAGCACTTACTGATCATAAGCTAGGAATAATGAATAGATTGAACCAGCTGTTCCTGACCAGCCCAGTTGGCTGTTTTCCCTTTCATTAAATTCTTTGGATTATAATTATGCAGATAGATAGATAAATAGATAGAAAACATTTTCCTTTTTGCAAAAGCGTATGGTAAATTAATAAATAATATTGATAGATTTAATTTCAGAATAAAGCAAAGTAATGTGGGGCGTTTGATATTTGACTGAAAGAGAGTTCCTGACAGGGTGGGTTTTCCAAATTCACCCTAGGGAGTCAGGTTTTCAAAACTTGTGCTTTCCAGAATTGCCTACTGCATTTTAAGGCATCTTCTGAAGATCATAAGCTAGAAGAGCTTTCCAGTAGAAGTGATGTATAGGGATAAAAGAAGAAACAGAAACCAAGAGCCCTGTTCTTCTTTCATTAATCTACAGAAATGAAGCATGGAGCTGGTCATCATCTCAACAGCTCTTTCATCTTGATATCAAAAGTAAGATTTTCAGGCACCAAAATGTCAGTGAATATCTACAAGTATAGTGAAAAGAATATCTCTTGAGCCTGAAGAAGAGGACACAGGTTAATGCAGAGACTGTTTGAGAGGTCTTGGAGTGATCAGGAAACTGGGCAATCTGCCTGAGGGGGGCACAGAGAGGGGGGCAGATCTGCGTAGCTCGTGATCAGTTCTGCAGGTGAATGCTCCTCAACAAAGTTCCTTCTCTGTCCCCTTTAGCACAGCACAGCACAGCACAGCACAGCCATCCCAGAAAGTTTCAGTTCCAAGTCCTACAGAAGATGGAGTCCTTTCTTTGGGAACACCATTTCACTAAAGATCTGTCACTTAGAGTGATTTCCCATAGGATTTTAAAGCTGATTTCCATAACTCAATCCCGCTAAGCCTCAAGTTGGAAAAACCTGTAATAAAGGTGTTGCAGAGCCCAGTGTCCTCCAGATGTGTGCAGGTAATACCCTATAGCACATGGAGCCTGAAGACTAAAAGTTAGAAGCCCATTGTGTGCTTTTCTTTTTTCTTTTTTTTCTTCTAATAATTAATGATGTAAAGCAGTTGCTTTATTGCTTCAATCACTTTTCACCTATTTCCCTAATGGTTACCACTTGCCTCAACATTTACATTTGTTTTAATATTTGTATTTTTTGCATAATTTCTCACATTATATTTATTTGCACTTGCACGTTTTTTTAAAATAAAGCATTCCATGGGGATAAATTTAATAAAAGTTTCTCATTAAAAGTTCTGTAACAGCATGATTCCCAAACCTGAAACCAAAGTCCTCATATTTAACAGTTTTCATGACTCAATAGATTAAGTGTGAAATAGGAAATATAATAACAATAACAACATAGCCATATCCTGCACAGTTGTTTCAGTTAAAATTATTCTTGAAAAGTAACATAATTCATAAATAAATCAATTCTCATAGAATGAAATTTACTCAAAGGACTCTCTGAAATAGCCTTGATATAGTCATAAAATGTGTGCACAGAAAGATGTATGGGCAAGAGGTGAATCAAAAATTCACTGAAATTAATATATTGGAAGGTAGAAGAAAAAAAGAAAAAAAGCACAAAGAGCAAAATCATCAAATTTCTGTTTTTCCAAGTCAGGTGTCTCCAATCAGCTGCCTCTGCAGTGTTCATTTCAGAAAGACTCTTAGCTCAGACCTAAATTCCTATGAAGGTTCCTCTGTGGTCAATGATGAGATCTTGTCCTTGGGAACTGCAGTTCTGAGCTGCTCTGACCCCTCACTCAGAGGAACCTGTATCCTTCTGCTGTGACCAGAGCAGCAAATTCAGCCACCCCAACTAATGCCTCTATGTGGAGGGGATAAAAAACCTTAACAAGTCTGAAAGATTGTCTCGAGTGGGAAGTGGAGCTTTTTCTTTTGTACTTTCCAATAGTGAATAATACAGAGAACAAAATACTTCAATGCCAGCAGCTTCTTATTCAGTTAAGAGACATTGCCACTGGCTTTAAAGTCCTCCAAATGGATGCATTGTTGTAGTCCAGGCACTCTGGAAATCTTTTGGAGCTATTTTTTCTGGGGTTTTGGGTCAGAGGTGTTAATTTTGGGGTTTGTCTTTTTTTTTTTTTTCCCCATTGATCAGCCTGTTTTATGAAATACTTCATCATAGCACAACAGAGTCTGTGAGAATAGCAAGGGGAACATCAACATCAAAAATGCTCACAGCTATGGCCAATTCTACCTTTTTTATTAAACAAAGATTGTGATAGTTCCTAAGGCTCTTGGCCCATTGCATGTTTCTGGACCATTCCTTGTTCAGCAGCTTCTTGTGGAGATCAGTTAGTCCCTGAAAAATATCCTGGAGATGTGCTCCTTTCTGTTTATGATTTGGGGGTTACAAGAGTAAAGGTATGAGTTCACTCCATTGCATTAGAATGGCTGGGGAGCATCACTGCTGTCATTCCATGCCTTACAATTTAAACCAGTAATAACTTCACAGTAGCTGCACACAGTCCATCAACAAAGTCTCTTCACATCATTTGCTTGCACTGTATTTATTCATTATTGACCAGCCGTGCTTTCACTGCATTAGGCTCTGCAGGTCTGGGATGATTTCTGTGAGAATTGCCAGAAAAGTTTCAGGAAGAAATCCCCCTGAAATTCAGTAGTCAGCTCTGTCCAGACTTACATAGGTAGGTTAGTGCTTCCCCACCGACCACATTTTCACTTGCAAGACAGTAGTACTAAACTCAGAAATAAAATATATATTTACCAATACTAGATAATGCAAATTTTCCTGTCCCTTGTCTCTGTTACGTTGAGGCAGTACTGGATGGGCTAGGTACAGGCAGACATACAAAAAAATTGTTTATGAAGTTATCATGCTGGGTATAAATACATATATATATGTATGTATAAAGGGGTATAGAGTTTGTATGTTTATGTATCTATAATGTTTTATTGGCACAGTGGCTGACTGAAGCTGTTCAATAACACGATGTGAAATGTCTAGTCAAACAGCAATGTCTTGTCACCACTCAGTGTCATGATATGACACATTATTTCAGTCGTATTTCAGCTGTTTGAAAGCGACTCTCTGGAGCCTTGAAGTGGCAGATCATCGGGAATCACAACAATTTTGTCATTCATTTCCAGGACTGAACTATAGTTCTTTTTGGCTAAGTCTTGCCATCACACTATCTGCTACAGGAAAACATATGTTTTAAGGAGCCAGAAGCATTATCTCCTACCATGCAAGGCATTTACTGGGTGAAACAATTCATGTCATACCATGAGCCAACAGTCAGTTGTCTTTATGGGTTTGTGGAATTTCAAGACCTAAACAATCTCATTTTCAGTGGTTTTACTATGGATTATAAAGAAGCATCAATGAGATATAAACTTAGTGTTTAATAACCCATAAAACATGCTACAGCAAGGCTTTTAGCTACAAGGATCTATAAAAAAGGTTTGAAGTACATTGTAATGTCCTTTTGGGCTGCCAGTGCAACTAATGAAAGGGTTTAAACAATAAATTGGACTAATTGTTGAGTTACAAAGGCCTTTCTTTGGTTTTTTTCCCTTCTTTTTGCATTTCTAGAGACTTTTCTCCCACCTGGCAATCTTGCTTTGTCATGAATTCCTGTCCTTGATTCTCTAATAGCCCTCATAAAACTTTGCAACGTTGAGCATTTGTTTAATACAGAGGGTTTTTGCTGTCTGTGGCTCAGGCATTTGCTGACTCACTGCAGTACCATTCTTCATATTCAATTAACTGCAAAACCCAAGAAGCAGCAAAATTATCAACTGATCAGAATTTTTTTGAGAACAACGTGCATTCTTTCCAGCTGACAGCTCTTGTCTGTACTGTGCAAAAGAGGGCCATACTCACATAATCTAAAGACCCCCTAAATCTCTGAGCAGAGCTTTGTTCTTTGCTATCTCCAGGCAGACTGATCAGAATTTGGGTGGAAATGCCACAGACAAAGTGACTAGTATGATCAAGTACCTATCACAAGTCATATTGCTTCCTAGGCTTTTAAAATGGGAGGAGGTATGTAGAAAAGAGTTCATTCCTCTCTTGCCTGTGTGTTCTCTTGGTTTGTGGATAGAGGTAGTTTGACTTCAGCACCCAAAAAGCTGTTTGGGCAAGTTGCCCTGTTTGTGACAGGTTAGACTTCCTACAGCATGTTTATCAGAACTCCTTGGGGCTTCAGACTAACCATGATACATTTATTTGGCACTTAACAGTGATGTATTTATTGTCATTATTACTCACCCATATATTTGGACACTTAACAGTACACGTCTCTTCATTGCTTTTTAACTGAAATGTGAAAACGCTGTGGGATTTCCCTTTCAGGCCTCTTATTTCAAATGTTTTATTCCACAAACACGAAGAGAAGGGTAGATCATCTCTGGCTTACACTGACCCGGGTCTCCACTTGTTCTTGCCTTCTGCATACCAGGATCAGTAGAGTTACAGTGACATAAACCAGAAGAATACAGTCAAAAATCGGATCCTTCCTACACCAAATCACTTTCCACATCTGTTTCCTATTTGTTTTATAATGACACATGGGATTATTTTGGGAATATATTCTGCTTTAACTGTCATGCCACTGACTGTAGCCTTATCAGATATCCATTGGTGTGCAGGTTGAGCAATTATCATCTATTAAGAAGAAATGCCAAGAAAAAATTGATTGATAATAACATTTTTCAGTAATAGCTTGTAGCATTAGTGCCATTTTCTATTAATGCAGTTGAGGTTTAGCATGCTCCTCAATTTACTACTTTTATTTATTGTGCAAGAATTAGATATGGACCCTACAGTAGAATTCCAGAAATGTTTTTCTTTTTGATTATTCATCTCTGGTTAGAAGGAGCAAAGTCAGAAAACTGGAGAGAAGCAAGGAATGTGTCTGGGTTATTAAGAACCAGAAAGAAAGACAATGGGAAAGAAAGAAATGTAATACTGTGTCAGATATTACAGATACAGGATGACTGTATAAACATAATCAGGCAGGCTCCATGTACAAGAACATGCCTTAGGAGATTGAGCTTGAATTGTGGGATCAAACTTCACGAAGCTGTGTCCAACCTTTTTATCCACAGTGCAGTAAGCCATAGATGACTATCCTGCTCACAGTTCATTTTCCCTTCATCTTTTTCTTCAGTGAATGGAGGGAAATGGGGAATCCCTCTCATGTTCCTTTGAAAATATCTAATAAATGCACAGAGATACTTGCTTGCGTGATGCACTTGCATAAGCCTGTTATAGAATCTGTAACCTGTGACTTACAGAATCATGGACTCCATAGGTTTAAAATAACACCATCTGGAAATATGTTTGGTCACTAGCCTGGCCCGTGCCTGGGTTCAGGATGGATGAGCAGTATAGGGAAGGCAGGGAGCCAAGGAGGATGCTGCTTCCAAGGTGGAGCTTGATCTCTTCTGTTTGGGGCTCCTTGATTTAATTAGGTGTCAGTGCAAATTAACCACAGTGCAGGTGGGAAATGGAAATTCCAGGTTTTGGTGAGGTCTTCACAAGTCTTCTGTGAATGCTGAAGATTTCTGTGCAAAAAGCATCTATTCTGGTTTTATCCTCAGTGCAAAACATAAGATAAACACACTATTCAAATTGATTGGCAGACTTGGTCCCCCAGTTAAAATTAAGGTAATTAAATGTTTTGAAAAGCCCATTTCTTTGGATTTATTTACCTTCATTTGACTTGGTGTTGACTGAGGCCCTTTTTAATGTTGCTTTATATCCCCCTATGATTTGCCCTCAACCTGTATATTTTAAAAGTTTCATTGCAAGGTACTGAATAGTAATAATAATAGTAATAATAATGCTCTCCTAATGCAGTTGAAATTGAATTTGAGAATGTATATAAAATAGTAAGTCACCCAGGCTAGGAAAAACAGGATTTTCATCATGTTATGCAGTAATCTACAGTGGCAGGACATTTCAGAAAATTAAAGTCAGTGAAAAATAGGTTTTATGTTTTTTTCAGATGAAAGTTTCAAATTCCTGCTTCTTCAGTTACTGTTACTCAGATGTATTCTCAGTGAAAGCAAAAATCATTCAATAAACCAAACAAAATTGATATGAAAATTAATTGTATGTGAAGTAGACCTGAAGAGACACGAGCTGTTTATGTGTATTTTTGCCTTTGCCCAGCTTTCAGCACATACTGATTTGGAGATGGGTACTTTTTACCAGATCCTCACCCAGTGCAATTTGACTTCCCTGAAGCCACAAACCCCACTATGACTCACATACACGGCAGTCTGTTTAGTTGAAATTACTTTTTATTGTTCTTTTCTTCTTTCATCAAATAATGTTGCTTTTCCTTTTTTCTTTTAAATGCTTTTAATTTTTTTTTTTATTTCACAGGACAACATTTTTAGAATGGAAGAGTCACATTTTGAAAATGGGCGGGGGAAAAGCCCTTATGATCCCAAACTGCTGACAGCTTCACTTTTAGTAGGTAGGTGCCATGTAACAAGTTCAATGAGATGTCCATTCACTGTAAATAATTTGCCAGTTTTCTGCTTTTTTTTCTCCTTGCAGTACCTGTGATAGGACTTTGTTTTATGCAATTTATTTCCAGTTTAAAGTAATTTTGGCTTACTTTTAATACAATTGACCCAGGTGTCCTGAGGTGTAAACCAAGATTCAGGTATCACAAGAGCAACTTTATATCCCTGCAAGACCTTGATTCTGCAAAGTGTTTTTCCTCCTCACATCTAGGTGGAGGCAATTTATTCACCCAGTTTACAGGCTGGCCACACTGGTGGTCACACAAGCACAGCTGAGAACTCAGTGAGAGCAGGAATAAATAATTCCTTACGTCAGTTTTTCTGCCAAGGAATGTCTGTCACCCAACTTCACCTTGCATGTGAGCTGGAGATCAATGAACAGCCACAGGTCTAGGCCCTAAGGTGATGTTTCAGCTGAAGAGATCTGTCTCACAGTAAATAAAATTAAATTCCTGGCCAGAGGAAAAAGACTTATTTAAGTTCTTCTGAATTGCTAACACTTCATTACAGGGAATATGTAAATATGGAGCAATTGGACTGTGTCAATCTAATTGAACTAATGCAATTGATTGAATTTATCTAATTGATTTAACTTATCTAATTGAATTAAATATGCTCATTGTTATTACTTCACCTTCACAAAACAGGCAAAAAGATGTTTGGTGAGACTAAATTAGGAGGAAACAGATTCTTCTTTCCCTAACAGCTCTGCCTAGGTGTAGCCACCTTATCTTTAACATCCTTACATGTAACTTTCTGGCAACTTATAACAACTTCAACTCCAACAATAGTTTCAGAAAATTGGAGATTCTCTTACCTCAGAAGTTTTCAGGAAATGACACATCACAAGATACACTGGTTTCTCCAGGACTTTGTCCATAATGTCAGCCTAGGGCCTTGCCTACCACCTACCCTTATTATATTTACATTGCATTTAAAAATAAAGCTATTCAAAATAGATGGCAACAAAAATTTAGTCCTAAGTGTGCCTCATTTCCTGATCTTAGAAGCACATAATGATCCCAGGTGATGAGCTAACCTGGGGACACACACTTTTTAACAGGAAAAACAGGAAAGACATCCACATCTTGCTCCAACTTGTACCCTATACAAAAAGAAAGGGGAAAAAAAAGTGTGTGTAAAAGGCCAGTGTATAAATTAGTGCCTGGAGCAACTTGAATTTGTGGCAGAGCTACTCTCAAGCGAATAGCTTTACTATTTACTTTAATATACAATAAAGACAAGAATGATGACAAGCCAGTATTACATGGTATACCCGGTATGCAACTGCACAAAGTCAACAGTGTCTAACTTTTCACATTGCTTTTTTTTTTTTTTTTCACTCAGTCCGGCACAAATATGATTATCTTATTTCCCTTGGCTTAGATTTCATGTCTTTTAAACATCTTTGCTTTCTTGAGCCCACTTCCTGTCACTATAATTTTCAGTCCATGTGTATTTCCTTCTAATAAAGAGTATACTGAGCATGATCTTTTGTTTTGAATCAGGTCTCAGTTAGAGCCACAGGGTGTATTAACACAATAGAAAATGGTGCAAATTGAGCATTCAAAGCCAGTGACTAATTTCTGCCTCAATAACTTGTACAAAACTCAGGGTAAAGCTAAAATTAGCATTCCTGCATCCTGAACACAAGCAGCCTTTCTTCTTCCTCCTTATAGTTGCCTGACAGCCACACTGCATTACTGATTATGATTTACTTTGACCCTTTTCTTCAGAGTGTGTATTCCAGAGGGTCTATGCCAAATTCACCACTGATTCTTTGCCAAAGAATAACTCCTCTTTCCCAAAAAAACCTTGCATTTTATGGTAAAATGATGAGCCAAGGCAAAATAATTTCCTCCCGCCCAGAACAGTCGAGGAACAGGGGATGAGCTGGCCGTGCAGTGACTTCTAGGAGAGGTTTGGTCTCCAAGCAGGGAGCACGGGAGTGAAGCAGTGAGTGGGGGCACGAGGGCCAGAGGACCCTCTTGGCCACGGAGGTGTCACACCAAGAGGACATGGATGCACTCCCTCTTCCCTTCTCCTGGGCTGAGCTGGAACTCAGCTGCTCCTGGCACCTCCTCATGTGCCAGAATATTTGTCCTTCTAAGTGACTGTGGTTTATCTAACATTTAAGAGGGCAGCTATGTAAAGCAATTACCCAGCACTCATTAAAATGCAATGTTATAATTAGTAATGCAAAGTAACTATCAGGAAAGTAAAAAAAAAAGCTGAGAAGAGTAATTTAGATGGTTAAATAAAGGAGGGAGGTATTGTATCTCTTCTTCATCAGAAACACTAAATAGATGTTTTACAAAGTGTGGAAGATGAATACGTTTTTGACACCATAACTAGAAAGTAAATTTTAGCTAAGTGAAATGCAGGAATTTGGGCAAAACATGAAGGTTAATTTGCAAAAAGTAACTTCAGGTCTTTAATAGCCATTAGTACCCAGGAGGCCTATTCTATATTTCAGCTGAAACAAACTCTTACCAGTGTAAAGAGGATCTTTAGTTTTCCCTCTCTCCTAAAAATATCAATAGTATTTTAAAAAAAAAAATCAACAAACCCACACTAAAGCAAGACCAAAATAAACAGTTCATCATTATTAAATTGTTCCAATATTTTTCCAGTATGTATTCCATCCACCTGCAGACATTTTTCATTATTTTTTTAACAGTTGTTCATTAAAGTTAGTTATTGCTACCCTAGCCTAAAGTAAATGCCAGCTGGGAACATGATATAACTGGTTCCTGGTAATGTAAGACACTGTGCAGCCATTCCCATCTATGTGCTGCTAACTAAACACTCTCCATTTGAGTGGGCTAATGCATGAAATGCAGAGACCAAGAAATCCCTGAGCACCACTCGTGAGTATTCCAGTGCAGGAGAAAAATGAGAAGTAGAATGGTTTCCAAGGAATATAATCACAGGAGAAAATACCACTGAATGTATTACACTAAAGGAATTGTATTGGGGTAGTTGAAAAAAAAAACCCTTCAGAGAAGGAGACAGCATTGTCCCAATATCAGTTTGTTTTAGGAAATGACCATTTGGGATTTTCAAAAGCTTTGGTTACCTGGAATCTTCAAAGCTGTTTATGTTCCTGTGTCCCAATATTTTTTTTTTTCTTTTGCAATTCACAATTTCTTTTAGAATTTAAAAATTATTTAATTTTTCATTTAAAAAAATCATTTTAGGTGCCTTAATGCTCCCAAGTATGTATTAATATGATCTGAAAGACAGTGGCTTTTCACCAGTTAAAAACCTTAGTATTCCATTTCTTATAAATTAGCTACTAAGTACATATGAGGTTCAAGATTTTAAAATTACTCCACTTTCTGGGAAGTTTTAGTTATTGACTTCAAAAGAAGTGAAGTCAAACCATCCCTATGTCTGAAAATCTTAACTTCAGTGAATAAACCTTTTAACCAATGATAGATTTAATTTGTGAACCCTTTTACCATTAAGATCAATTGTGACATTCAAGGATTGGTTTTTCCTATATTCCTCATTCGTTCAACTTCCTTATTACTTCCAAAGGAAAGTTTACAGTTCTATACTCTCCAAAAATTATTTTCTTTAAAAATGCAATGTTATTTAAAAGCTGAATAGAAACAATTTATCAAATAGATGCATATTGCTTAGTTTTTAACATATTTGTATCTCATGACTTTGGGGAGTTATTCAGAGTTCTGTGCTGTTTCTGTACAGAACAGGCAAAAATGTTTCCTCCCCTCTAAAAATCAGCATTACTATGGACTTTAATTGCTGTCCCTTTATTTAGTAAAGTCAGTATACGTATTTCTGTTTACATTCATGTGTCAGCATGCTACTCCTTTGCAATAGGTGTTTTTTTGTCTAAAACATAGAGTTTTTCCTATGCAAACAACTGAAGGCCATCCATCAGTTCTGGACAGTTGTTCCTTTGTGCTGCTGGGCTGGAAACACAAAGTGACAAGTTTTTTTCATTTTTATTTCTCCTTTATTCTTTCCCTTTGATAAACGTTTGTCAGTTTTCAAACTATTAATTTCCACTTTCTTCTTAAAGTTAATAAATCTTCTTTTAAAACTGCTGACAATAGAAATAACAAAGTGAAGAATATCCATGGCATTAAAGAATCATTTTCCAGACAAGCAATGAGTAAATTTCAGTCCAAAAGAAGGTATGCACAGGGAAACAAAGATGAATGTACTTCTATCTAGACAGGAGGCAAAATCCTCATACAGCTTTTGCATAGTACTAACTCAAAGGATGTGCACATCTGGGACATGACTTGAGGCTCACCCTGAATTTTGCAAAAATTATCTAAAGCCTTACAAAAATAAATGGTATTCCTTGGTATTTCTGTCTGGAAGAAGTCAAAATCCCCTTTTTGCATGACTACAGCAGATCAGTTCAAACTGCAGGCACTGGGCTGGGTACACTGAAACTTGGAGGGGCTGTGGTAGGGAGGATAGAAGGGTCAGTTTTCTACAGACCCTTCCTCATTTGAAACATGCTGAAGCCAGTTATTGGTGAACTTTTACCCTGTCACCACTGATGAGAAAGTATCAGCCACAAGAGCCTTGCAGTGTCCTCTTGGACTGAGCTGAGTCCAGCCTGGAAAATAAGTTCATTCCAGTGGTGTTTATGTATTAAGTTAGAAAAGAGGTGTCAAAAAACCTCACAATTCTAAATATTTCAAATATATAATTTTAATTAATTTTTGGACCGTATTTGGTTTAATTTTAACAATATAGTATTAAATATAGATTTTTTTTTCTTGATTGATTGACCTTTAGATCTTTTGATAACTAAGAAGAAAAATAGGCCTTGTTGGTTTTTTCTTTCCCCTTTGATTTATATTGATTTATCAGAACTCGCTAGGGATTGAAAGACAAGAAAATGAAGATAAGGTTAAAGAAAGGTTAAGCATAGCATCAAAGCCCTTTTCACAGGCAAAAAGGTTTTATGATCTTTAAAATCTCAGCTGCATACTCTGTACATAATAATCACTATAATTAAGTGATTGTCTCCCCTTCAAAAAAAGTTGAAAATTACATAGAAGAATGATAAATTGTTAATTAATGATATGCTGTTCTGTTTCCCTTCTGATTACACCTCCTGCCGGGCATGACTGGTCTATTTGCTTCTAATCTCTGCTGTGAATTCATTCAATTCCACGCCTTTCCGCTATCCCGTTTTCACCCTTCCTGACTTTCATGACCACCATATGGTACAGGGCCACTGTAGGTTCAATTCATGGTGATTTCATGGTGTCAGTGTTCAGGGGAAAAGATGCCAGTGATATCCAATAAGCATGCTTGGATCTGGTTGTCCTACCATGGAAATAGCTAAAATTGCCATGAAAACGATAAACTTGTTCCTAAAAGTGTGTTTTTAAATGAGGATATGGTAGAGTTCATCATGACCATGAAAAATGTATTACCTTAGCTAAAGGAAGAGTTATTTTATCCTCAAACATGTCTTTTTCACAAGGGACCCGTGTAATATGGGTAGCTTGAAAGTAGTGGTTGGAAGGAATAATGCTTTTTAATTCCATATTAACAGTATAGGGTAGGTTATCTCTTTTCACATACAGATGTAAAACACAGTCCTAAAAATGCATTTTTAGCATTTTTGATTCAGAGTGATTTCATGGACAAGCTCTAATTTAATGTCAGAAAGATACGTGTTGTAGTTTGATCCCTGGATCTTTTCCGTGGGTCTCAATACAATGTTCTTATTATTATTATTACTGTCTCTACCAGCTTAACTTGAGCTGCTCCTTGGAATTTAGACACACTCTCTCTCTCCCTCTCTCTGTCTCCCCTGTGGCACTTCTAGCTGGCTGAGGAGGGACACAATGGGACGAATTTCATCTCCAGCTAGGCTGTGTATGTGCCATTTAAGGGCTGAAGTATCACAGGGCAATTTGTAGTTCATTTGCTCAATGTGAAATGCATGGGGGTCGAGGCAGCAGGGAATGATCTCGTTTATTCTCTCCCTTAGCTGTTGCCCTTTGCCAGTACCACAGTTACAAAAGTGGCCGAAGGAGAAAGGCATGTGCTGTCTTTTCTGTAAAATACACTGTTTTCTGAGACTCTGCTTACTCAGGAAAAAAAAGAGGAAAAAAACTAAACCACCCAGCAAAAACAACAAAAAAAAAAAAAAAAAAACCAACCCCAAATCAAAAACCCAAACCAAACCAAAAAAATCCCTTAAATCAACCAAAGAAAAAAGCTCATAATTTCCATAGGAAAAATTGAAGGGATCTAAAGACTTTCTGAACCAAAAGTGACTGAGCTGGACTCTTCAGGTCCCAGAATTACATAAACCCAGTAGGTTGGAAGGAACCTCTGGAGCTCTCCAGAGGAAAGTCCTGTTCTAAACAGGGCAATTTCACAGTTAGGTAGGTTTTCTGAGGCTGCATACTCCTGCCTGCCAGGGTAGGTGTGCTGGCTGCCACTGTTCCAGCCTAAGAATTCAAACATATTTTTGCAAAGTGCCCCAGCAGTCAGCAGATCCAGCTCATTAGCGAGAGGTTACAATTAAGCTCTGCAGTGAGAAATTGGGTCTAATCATCTATTTTCAATGACAATACATTGCATATGGCTTGTTGTTTTGTAATTTACTCATTATCCCCATTAGCGACATATGAACATATGACAGCTTTCTCTGACTTACCATGACTGGAAAATTGAGGAATGTTGCTTACCATTATGTCCTCCCACAGATGGAGAGCTGTACTCTGGCACAGCAGCAGACTTCATGGGCAGGGACTTTGCCATTTTCCGAACTCTGGGGCATCACCATCCCATCAGAACAGAGCAGCACGACTCCCGGTGGCTAAATGGTATGTAAAATGTACATTTCTCTGGTTACACTCATCCAGCCAGTAAAGGCTAGCACACAGCTTCGCTCCAGCAACATCTGTGACATATACACTCCTCTTTTATTTGGAGCAGAATTCCATCTTAAAACAGTTAAACTAATCAAAAGTGATTTATAAAGAAGCATTTTTGGTTTAATTACGCTGAGATTTGTGGAGTGTGATTAAATTTAAAACACACACAGACACTACGAGCAGCACAGTCATGCAAGCTGGACAGAAGCTCGAGGCTTGTGGAGGCATCAGCCACACATCGATACAAAGTAGGTCCAAGAGCCTTGGGCAGGACTGTGCCTTTTACAAGGTTTCATTTTTGTTGGGTTGAGGGGGACGCTGGCCACATCCAGCAGAAAGTCAATCAGCAGAACTTCTTGAGCAAGCCAAAGTTGTCAAGAGTTTGGAAAAAGATAAAAGGGTCCTGGGCATTCCAAGTGATTTGGTTTCACAATATCCAGTAGTTCAGCAAGGCACAATAGCTTACATTATTGTATGGATATTACTAATCAAGCCTGTGGTTGCTTATTTGCGTGTCTGAGGAGAAAGAGATAGTTTCAGAGAAAATCTCATTTTGGCTTCATGTACGAATATACTTTAGAATTCATCTGAGTACTCTATCCAAGTTCTACTGAAGTCAAATTTCCAATAGCTCAAATGGAATTACACTTGGCTTTAGCTATACAAGGATATGAGCATTTTGGAAATGAGAATTCATTGTCTGAAAAAGCTGACATTTGAATTAAGTAGTACTAACTGTAGTTGCTGAGTTAATTTAAATTTCTATTTTTTAAGAGTAAACTAGCTGTACTTTTGCTGTACATACTGCTTCTACCTGCACACCTGTTGTTGAATTCACAAATTATTTTATTCTTAGACATTTTTTGCTCCTAGCCATATTATTTATGTCTCCGCTGAGGTTCAGGCTTTCTTATGTGGTTTTGCAATTTAGTGCAAACTGTTCATACAAGTTTTAATGTGTAAGAGCAGAGTATATTTTAAAACACAGTTAGTTATTAGTTAGTCAAGACCTTCTGGTATCAAACTGGATATCACATTAGCTGTATATGCAATCCATAATAACATCAGTCCCTGACACATAATTAAAACCACAAGATGCTATTGCAGATTGGATTAACAACTCTATATATAACATACATCGGATACATGTATCACATAAGTGTGTATATGACAAGTATGGATCTGTATTTTAATATGACAAGTTTATGAATCTGATGTATATCCTATTAAATTTAGGTTTGCTGTAATTCATGTGGGCTGCTATCTGTCTGGAGAATAGATTCAGGTCTTCCACATTTAAGTTCTACAGTCTGTGCTTGCCCAGTAACCCAAAAATTTTATTCATTGGGTTGTTCTATTATGACAATAAACAAGATTTCTGGACTTCAGGAAAGAGTAAAGTACAAGGGTTATAGACATACCCATCTATCTTTGATACCTGGTAGAGTAACAATGTGTTAAAGATAACCAACACCACTTTTGTTATGATAGTCACGATGACATAAAGCCCAGTCATGCAAGCAAAATCTGCTTTTGTGCAGTAGATTTGCACAGTGACAGCTGAGTCAGGAGGATTTATGCAGTGGGAAAGCACAGCCATTGTCCACAGCCCCTGTACTTCATCACTGAAAATGTGTCGTTCCTTTGTGGATTCGGTTATCAGTCTTTCAGCACTAAATGTGAGAACTGCTTTTCCCAAATTAGCACTAAGGTTACGTCTGACAGGGAGCAGAAACCACAACTGCTTTGTGCTCCAGGTGGGGAGGAGAAGACAGTCACACGTAAAGAGCTGATGAACCTCCAGCTTTCTTGTATTTAAGTATTTTTCAAAATGAGCATAAAAGTGGATAGGGATCATTTTTTGTATCACGGGGTGAAGGTGATTTCTAACTCTTAAGTAAAGTTCTTGCACTATATTCCTGTATGGAAAGTTTCAAACTTAATTTGAAACAAGATAAGAATCAAAATGAAACCTTTAGAAATTATTCTCATAACTGTCCATAATTTAATAGAGAATAATCCTTAAGTACATTTTTGAAATCTCTCTCTCCACTGCAACTTACTACATTTACCTTCCTAATATGGAAAGATTGGCCTAAAATTTGCACTGCAACATTCCTGTTAAAGGCTCTGAGGCTTTACTGTTAATTTCCCAGTGATAAGATCCTGGCAGCCTTTCCACACAGCTCTCCTAATTTCAGCATCTAACATGGAAATCCAAAAATGACAATAGTTTGGGTTTGAAACTCCGCAGGCATGCCTTTGTCCTTTGATTATTTTTTCTAATTTGTCATTTGTCTTTTAAAAATATAATTATAAAAGAAGGTCAGTGTTTACACATATTTAAAGTGGATATACTTTTAATGAAACAAGCTCTCCTTGAAGAATGAGGTGTACACTGCTTTCTTAAAGATCTGTATAAACTGTTTTTGAACCTTAAGTTTGCAGACCTTTATAAGTTTTTTAGTAAAGACATGGATTGCTATGTAGTGGTGGGTTTGCTTTCCTAGTTGCTTTTTACAGTGTGCTTAACCTCAGGTGAAAAACCAGTATTCTAATGGGCATCTGAAGGCTGCAGACCAGCAGTTCTGATCAAACTGAGAGACAAATTCTCATCCCTGTGGAGTTTAATAGCTAGGTGGTGAGGCATCCAGTTCTAAGACTTTGCTAATGTTTACTTCAGTCAGAGCAGGAACTAAACTGCTTTTTCCATACTAAGGCTAAGATCAGAGCTGACAGGGTGCAGAAAACACAGCTGTTTGGTACCAAAAATGGAGAGGAGAAGACAGTTGCACGTGAAGAGCTTGCAGACTTTTCCCAGAAATTAAGTCTTGCCCTGAACTGGCATAAAAGCAGGACAGCATTACACAGAGTGATTAAGTTTTTGGGATTTAAGCGGGTACACAGAGTTCCTACAGAGATCACACAGTCACATTCTGGAGATGTTCAGCTGTCTTATAGAAGTTGTATGATTTTGGGGAAGAGAACTGTGCCCAGCCCAAGGGAAGGTGCTGACCAGCAGCTCTTAAAGACTTCTTAAGTGTTTTAGAGATATTAAATACTCACAGGCTTCTAAAGCTTTCATTTTGTATAAATAATTAAACAGTCACCAAGCCAAATACAACAAGGGAGACTGATTCTATAGCCATGTAGTCAGGGCATTCATCTAGAAGCTGGGGAACCATACATCAGTCACTGTAGCAGTGTATATTTAATTATTGATATAGAGCTGGCCAGATGTGACAAGGAAGCATTTGCAAAAACACGGTAGAATAAGCTGGTGCTCAGAGGAGTCATCTTGGACATGAAAAGCTGCAGTTCAGTGCCCCAGACTGGATCGTGTACTTTGTTATAAGCCATGTTCTTGCACACAGGACATTACTGGCTCCTCCGGTACGTGCATGGAGTTTCTCTGCACTAAAAGAAGCTTTGGCAATCTTACTCGGTCCCAGTGAGGGTCAAGAAGAGTTTTGAACTTTCAGAAAAATAATTCTGAAGTTGGAAAAACATCTCCTGTCCAGCTTTACTATAAGGAGCAACGGCCTTGATGTTACACATGTATCTTACAGAGTCTTGCCTACATACAAGTACATGTTTCCCTCTAAATGTGCCATTGCTTCTCATAGTTCAGAGCCATAAAGTTATTTTGAAGAGGCATGGATCATGTCCTGCTTCCGTAAACTGCTGAAACAATTTTAAAAAAAGGGTGAGGAGTGGCCTGAGCAGGTGGGAGCAGCTTGTGCTGGTGGCAGGGAGGTCCCTGCTGCAGGGCAGGCAGCGTGTGCTGGACCCCATCCCCACAGCGCTCCTGCAGGGGCTGAGGGCATGGCTGGAGGCAAGAAGGCAGAATTGGCAGTGTAGTCTACCAAAACAAATGCTGAGCAGTGCAAAAGCAGTGCACCCGAGGCAGTTTTCAAGCTGAAGATTAGAGGAGTGGAAGGAGAGGGCTTAAAGCTGCTCTCATCTTCTCTTGACTTGAGCACAGGGGATCTGGCCTTAAATTGTTAACATTTTGTAAAATGAATAACCATAAACATTTATTTTAAAAGCAAAGCAGGGTTGGGCTGAGAAAGATCTGAAAGGAAATGAAATCACAAAAGCTGCATTAAGATAGTATTATGAATCTGGTTTGCACCCCAGAAATACTGGCCTCCCTCACCCTCTTTACTAGACCTGGGGTTAAGAGAGACTGTCAGTCTGGATTTCCAGACTTGGCTTGGAATTTCCTTGCTTTTTATGGGTTTAAACCACTCTATGATATTATTTTAGCATACTTTCCATGGCTTAATTTTTAAAGTGGGGTAGTAACTGTGCTTAGTCCCCTGAGGTTATTGTCCTTGGTAATCTTTACTTTACAGTTACATAAACAGCTGAGAATTATAGAAGCTGAGCGACTGTTCAATAAAAAAAAAAAAAAAAAAGCCTTCTTAAATTTAACAGGGTCCAAGGCAGGAAACATGGACTTGATACTCTCCTGGCATTCAAAAGATCTGTATCCATCACTTTGTTTCCACTTACATCCCTTTGTAGAATGTCCCAGCACTGGCAATACACACACATGATTTTGAATATATACGTATTGCACAGTAGAATAATGTATGGCAAAAGAAAGACAAGGGTTCAGATAGTTTTTAGGATTTTTACCTCTCTAATAAAATGCATTAAATGTGTCAAAATGTTAGAAATTAATTACTCTTGATGAGGATTGGTTGTGTATATATTCTGATCCTTGAACCTATAATTAGTCTTTGGTCAACCACACCACACATAGCCACTGATGGCTCCCTGTGATGTGCCACTCCCTTGCCCCTAAATGCCTTCCCAGTTTCTCATCTTCCTCACCTCCTACACATTCTTAATCCAAATATACAGCATGCAGTAAAATACAGGTAAGCAGGTATGGAAATGGGCTGACAGAACCCAACCATCTTTGCACCTGGGGTTGTTTAATAAAATACATCTAAGATCTTATTGGAGAAAGGAGGTGATGGATGCTGCAAATACAATGAATCTCCATCAAGAAAAGAGCTACTTAAACAAAGGAAATTTTTTTTTAAAAGTGTGAACTGCATATGAATTTATTTAGTCTTCAAATTAGAAGTCTTAAACTATGGTGGGAATGAAACTAGAAAAAGCTGCCTGATAGAAGTAGTCAGTGAGGGAGCCTGGATGGTTTTAGGAGGAACTCAGGTAACACTTTATGTGTTGTTATATAGCACACTTGCCTGACATAGCAAGAGACTACAGTGAGTAGACTAAGAAGTCTTTTCCAGTTCTGCCTTCCCATGAATTTACAGGGATATATTTAAACAACCTTATGAGTGAAAACAGTGAGGGGATTTTTTTGTGTATGTCATTTTTCTTGTTGTTCTTTGGGTGTTTTTTTTTGGTTTTTTTTTTTCCTGTGACTTGGTCTCTTGCATTTAAAATATGCATTTCTATATTTGAACCACATTAACCAGCTGATATGTCCTATCATGCAGGCTGTAGTGTGGACTGAGTTCCACACTTTCCCACCACGGTTTACAGAGGCACAAACAACTCGGACCATTGCAGGAACAAAACATGTCCATATATGCAAGTCTCATTTCTCACTCAATACGTCCTCCCACCCCCATTCCCATTATCTTCATTGCTAAGAATAGTAATAAATAATTTCACAGTGATAAATTCCATGTGTGACAAATGCTAATGTCACCTAACACAGTGCTAGGAAGTGCTCAGAAACTATGGTGACGGTGGCATAATACTGTGAACAGAATGGCACACAAACTCAATTTACAAGGTTTTTTTTTTCTCCCTTAAGTCTGTAGACCCATATTTGAGAGATTGAGTATGAATTTTAAGTTGTTTTTCTCATTTCAATCTAACAAGCTTTTTCTCTCTATTTTTTTTTGTTACAAACTGTTCTTTTTTTTTCTTGGAAGAAATGTAGAATTTCTGAAATCACAAAATAAATGCTTCTTTCTTATTGTTATTACTTGGCTTTTATCCTGTCACTAATCTGAAATGGTTACAGGTCAGAAAGCCAAATGCCTTGCTGAATACTTGACCAGAAGATATTAATGTATTTGAACCAGTTGCTTCAGTTGAACCTGTCTGATAACTGTTCCCTGTATCTTTATACAAAGTAAGAGAATCACTTGGTCCAGAAATCAAAGACCAAGTAGCAATTAGAGATTGTGCTTAACTGTTTCTCTGGATGTGAGAAAGGTCATGAAGATGGTGGGTGGAGACAACCAGAAATAATATAACCTTCCCATCACGTGGCCTAAATGAAATTATTTGAAATCTTTCTAGGAAATAGGTCTCATTCTCTCTCCCTCCCATCCTCCCTAGGATTTAATGTCTTCATTAAATATCAGTGCTGTGGATGAGATTTTTTTCTGTTTAGGTTGAGAAGATGGTAAAAGTAGCCAAAGGGCGAGTTTCAAGGTTGGATTGGAAAAAGCAGGTAGGAAAGATGAAGCAGCAGAGAGCATTCTCCTGGTCTGACTGCACGTTTTGAAGGCTTCCTGACACTGTAGAGAAAATGACCTGGAGCAGGAGGACTTGCATCAGTAAACATATTGGTCTGAGCTATAGCCACAGTGTGCTTCAGGAAGTCAGGATACAAGTTAGTCCAGGAACCTGACTTAGGATATGTGTGTATTACATGGTTAACCATGGGCTCATTTATGGGTTTGAACTTGGTCAGCCTTACCATCCACACCAAAAAAATGTAATAGCTGGGAGTGTAGATTAGAAGCCATGCTTTGCTGCAGTTCATTCATGCTGTGACTCTTTATAGTCCATATAAGATCAAAAATAATGGCAGAGCTCAGAGTTCTTTGTTTGCTGTTTCTGCTGGAGACCAGAGAAGTTGCTCTGCTGCATGTAGCACAGTTTTAGGAAAGAAGTTCATGGCTCTCAAAAAAAGCAGTGTGGGATATGACCCCAGTCCCAACCAGATCACTGCAGCACAGTCTTTCTAACAGAGACTTGGCAGTGATGGCCAGTTTGAGATCTGCACTCACTCTTGTGCACTGAACTGGTCTGTTGGTGATGGGCCTTAAAACCACTAAATTTTAAAGGTTTTATTTAAATTGTGAATTGCAGGGTCAACATATCAACATATATCAGGTTAACAGCTCAGTAAATCCTGCTGAGTCTCATGTTGGGGCGAGATCTGAGAGTGCAGCCATTCCCATCACCTTCTCTGGAAGGCAGCTGGATGAAAGAGCCAGAACAAGCTCTGGGTAGATGCTGGATGTGGATAAATCAATGTGTCTCTGTACCGAGCAAAACTGGTGATCTCATTTAGGTATTCAGATTCGAATTTGTTGATGCAGGTGAGTTGTTTTCTATAGTCCTTTAGAAAAACAAATCAGTCTCTTCTACCTCTTTCAGCAGCAGGAGCTGTGTAAAAATCCATCTGCATGAGCACACTCCAGGTGTGCATTCAGTAGGAGGAGAACAGCTCTGTCCCCTTCTTACACTGATAAAAAACACCTGAAATTTTCTGATTATCAGTAGTCCCAGTGATATTCTATCTCCTCTAGAAAGCGGTTTTGGGGGTTTTTTTGTGGGTTTTTTTTTTTTTTTTTTTTTTTTTTTTTTTTTTTTTTTTTAACCTAGGATGGATTATTTTTTTCTATGGATTTGTTTCAATGGATAACTTACAGAGTTGACATTGGATGGCTTTGTAAAGTGATGGTCTGTCCAGTTAAGGGGACAAACAGTATATTATTCAAGCAGTGCCAATAACCTCTACTAGAAAGCTTTGTGTACTACTTTCAGTTAATGTATGATTAAGAAGATAATTTCTATCTATATATTTATCTATCTATCTATCTGTTACCCACATGTGTCAGTTCATAGGAAGACTCTCCCTCTTCCCTGGAGATAAATCTCAGTAGGAAAAAAAAGAGTCATTTGTCCAGAACAGGTGTAGTGTTCAGGTTCTAAGTTTGCATTTTGCTTTGCTTTTGGTATAGAACCCGCTTTAAGTTACACAACACCAGTTTCTTTGTAATTATCATTTTTGCAGAGATCTAAATCAGCTTAAGCAAAAGGAAAGTTCAGATCAGGTGGCCGAACTCCAAAGACAAAGCCTGTGTGTTATAGGCCTTGCAAATTCAAGTAGGTTTCCCATGATCTCTGTGAGAGCTCATCACAACTCTGAAGCTTGAAAAACACTGACTTTTAACTACCAAATTGTGCCTCCTTTCTTGTTCACAAAAGTCACTAACCAGTTTTTCAGAAAAGTTAAGCAGAAATCTGCTTGTAGGAGTCACCCAGCAGAATACTAATTGATTTAAACAAAGGAGGAGTGGGTCTGTTACAGACCCCTTTATTGGGATATGACATACATCCAAATTTTCTTTTTACATTCTTGTGTTGTTTTGTTGGGTTTTTTTTTCCTTCTGCTCTAGCCATCAATTTAATGAGTGTTGACCCTGTCAATACCAATTTCCTCTTCTCGGGCCACCACGTTCAGAGTTTGGTGGGCATTCAATAGAGATTTACTGTTGACTGGGTAATTTGAGTTCATGTGTGTGGTGAAAAATTAGTGAGGAGAATTACCCAGAAAAGTGGATGCCATGACAATGCATGTCACCATGGTGTGACCAGCTCTGCTGACATAGGTTTCAAAAGCTCTCCCCCTGTGAAAATGGGGCCTGTTTGCAAATTAATTAGTTTCTGGCAGCAGCTTGATTGTTGACCCAAAGTTTGTAGAGTGGAAAAACAATCAGATTAGTGTGTTCAATATAAAGGCCCAGCGCGGCGCTCGAGTGCAGTTTGCCAAACTGTTGAAGCTGTGAATAGAGTGAAACAAATTCTTTTTTGAGAAGCCAAGGCAAAGGTTAAGTGTGATGTGACTGGAGCACGCTGGCCGCGGGGCGGTGGGGAGGGAATTAAAGGTCTCAGCCACACAAAAATGGAGAGTGCTGAGCGAGTTGCATTGAATTTAATGAAATTCACGGCTTCAGATGCAAAAGTGTTTGGTAATGTTTTAGTCTGTGTTAAAGGGAGAAATAAGATGGCTTTGTTTTAAGAAGTTTTCTTTGTACATCCATGTGGGACACAAGGGACTGAGACTCTAAAAGAGTATTGGAGACACTTCCTGAGCCTCCACGCTGTTTCTAAGCACCTGCAGACTGAGGTTTGTACCAGTTCCTCCCACTGCACACTGACTCCCTTTATCTCTAATGATTCAATCCAAGCTTCCCATTCATCACCTCCAACATTTGGGCAGGGTTCTTCTTTTAAATAGTGCTGGTGTGGGGGCTCATGGACAAATATATTAGAAATCCATGCTGGTGAATGAATGACTGGCTAAAGCTTGTTACCCAGGTAGTGAGTCAGAAGATAGATACTAAAACATACAACAGGCCAGATCTGTAGCTGACAATACATGACAATGACGCCCATGCAGTCAAGATCTGATTTCTACTCATTACTGTTCTCGTTTCATTATTACTCTTCATTCCTTCAATAGCTATTTTTTAATATATGTTTGCCCTTCATCATCTGTTTTTGTCATTCACTGTTATTATCACTCTTGTAACATTTTCTTTGTATCAAACAATCCCTATGCATTTTAAAAACTATTGTTTTCCCACTATGGTAAATAGAAAGAAAAAAATTACCAACTATTATCAAGGAGCCCATGTTTGTGGGCAGTTTAGGTCTCTTCTCTTGGACCAATGTCTTAGCCCTGTTGGCCTGGATCACAATGCCTGGCAGACCCAGAGGAATGGGAGGACAGAACTGCAGAGCTGAAAATATGAAGGTCTCCACACAGCCCACCATGCAGCCCCCACCCCATCAATTAACCGAGATGCCCAGCAGAGTTAATGATGTGAGGATACAGCCCCTTAGTCTGTTCCCACCTCTTTCCCCCATTCCATAAAATTCCAATTCTTAGCCTGCGACCTATGCAAACTCTGTGATTTGTTCTTGGTAATGGGGCTGAACCTCCCCCCTTCACACTAACATTCCTGAACCGTGAATTGCTTGTCCCAAAAGGCATTTAGTGTTGCTTGCAATTAACACAACTGATTGCTCAAAGCCGGCACCTGAGGTGGCACGGAGCCAGCTGGAAGCATAATTGGCTCCTTAGCTGGAGAAACATCCACTTCACCGTGGTGGAGCCTGTGATGACGGAATTATTAGTTCAAAGTAAGCCAGGTATGTGAATACCTGTTCTATACATTAAAGCCTCCACTAGCACTAGACACAGATGAATTATTGCAGACTCAAAGCCTCCCTTTCTCTCTGCCTCCGGAACTTCCCCTTCTCTTTGTTCACGAAATCGCGCACGTTTCAGCCCGAATATTTGTAAGGCTGAGTAATTGCTTTTGTTCTTTGGGTTATTTAATTACAAATCTCAGTAGATGACAGGTCCTCTGCTCTAAAGGAAGACATCACATTTGCACAGTTACAGAATCCCAACACAAATGTGTGTGGCAAATCAGTGACTGCAGATTTATTCATGCCCTCTGGGACCTGCACTGCCTTTTCAGCTTAGCATGCAATATGATTTAAATTACAGCTTGTGCAGAGCTGTGCCTTGGGATTACACTCCATGTTTCCAACTGTTTATAGTTCAGTGAGCTTTAACCTCTGTGATTCTGAAAATTAAATAATGTCACGGCTGATATCAAACTGATGGCTGGTACTAGATTACTAAATACTGTGTAGTATTAAAAGCCTATTTTTACAACAAAGTGGAAACGTCAGTGTATTTAAAACATTGATAGCACACTCAGGTAGTTCAAGAACACAATTTGAAAGTTGCACTAGCAAAGAATGGCAAAGCTAATATTAAACTCCATTATCAAGGATATTGTTTCAACTCCTGTATTTAGCAGAGTTGTGGCTGTGCACTTTACTAGAGCAGGACTGAGCCTAACACAGTGCTTTGTGATGAGGTAGACACAAAGAGTGTGTAAGATCAAGAAATGTAGATAGCCCATCTATTGCAGTTAAATTTGACTTTGTTAATTCCTTTCAGAAGTTTTATTATTTCTGAAATACTGTGATATATCAAATGTTATGTCTTGAAGACCTTTTTGTGCTGTAACTGTGGACATCGTAATATTTCTGTAGCCTTTGAAGAGGAGCAGAGGAAACACCTAATTAGAAAATTCTGTATTTAATGTGACATGTAATTTCCCATCAGATTACTTTTCATTATTTGCAGGAGTTTAATTGATGCAAAAAAAATTTAGTCATTTTTCTCCATTTAGTTCTGAAACCCACGTTTCCAGGATAGAAACTGTTCCAATCCCACTTAAGGCATTTCACCATGTCCCTCCCCAGGCTCCATCAGGCAACACTGCGAAACAAAAGGGTGAAAACGATGTCACCAACAGCAACATTTAGGCCACAGAGCCTCATTCATGACTGTGTTGTAAGGAAGGGGGAACAGGAAGAGAAAAGGACAAATGGGAGAGACAAATGGATACTTATTTTTCACTTGTAAAGGCATCATGTTGGACTAAATAACAGAAAATAAACAAAGAAGAATTCACACAATTTCAGTTATCAGACATGATGGACAGATCATAGACACACAAAATGTTTGATAAATGGTTCCTCGTTTGATGCCTTTAAGTTCTGACAGTGCAATAGGTCCTGAACTTCCTATTTTGCTGCCTTGCCAGAGTGATGCTTCTTTTTCCCCTTGATCTTTAGAATGCCCTGTACTACTTATTTCAGGCTTCAATGTCCAGCTCTTAGTTATCACGGTGGTGTCAGAAATATCCCATCCCTTGCTATTACACTGGATTCCATGGGCTTGTATAGATTCGCCCTTTTTAAAAGGTGGCTGTTAAATCTGATTTTTTAAACACATAATTAAGTGCTTTTACATACCGTACATTAAAAAAAAAAAAAAAAGATATGGTAAAGTTTGTAGTAACATCTAAGAGGTGAAAGTATGCAGGTGATCACCAGCTAATAGTTGATAGTCAGAAGCAGTGAATGCCTCAGATGATGTGCTGGTGTACAGATAACATACAGTGTTATTGAAATGTGGTAACATTGCTTTTAGGAATCTCATTATCAGTCTTAAATGTAGTATCGGTGTTGTACAAAAGACTATTGAGAGTGACCCACCAAAACTGAGGCTGATAAGCCTTTTTAGCTGTTTCCCTTCTGTTCTGAGATCACTGTATCACTGGTGTCTATAGGCTGAATATTTCTGTTGGTAAGGTGAGCTGCCTTGTAGTGTTATCAAGGAAATTATCTTTTTCAAAGGCAAGGGTTAAACTGTAAATCTTTGAGACTACCATTTACTGTACAACATGCAGCAGAATTTGATGTTCCAGAGCACTTAGAGCTGCCACAAACACACTGAGTAAATGAAGACAAAATAGTGCTGTTTCTGATTTACCTTTTAAAGTGATAAGCTGGCCTGTGTTTTTGTTGGGTTCCTGGATTATGGAAAAGAATATTTTTAACGTATCTTTATATGTATAAATTTAATTCCCTCTTGGTAGGCTTTAAAGATTTCTGTTCAGGTAAGTACAGCAAGATTTGTAGGAAGATTTTGTTAGAGAAGTTGGTATAAGTAGAAACAAGATAACCTTACAGTGACAGCTTTTTTACAGATGATCACTCAGAAAAAGCAGAAGAAAAGTTACTTTAAAGACTGGATTGCATATTTTTCCCATTCAATGCACAGCTCTTATGAAACAGTTGCAAGCATTCAGTGATAATACATTATCTGTGAATACTGCCATATATCTGAGGATTCGTGTTTATTGATTCTTTTACTGCTGTTTGAGCAAAATTCAATATCCTTGTAAGTAAGAAGTGTTCCAGTGATGTCAGTGAGATTATTCATATTTCCTGAGCTCTGTAGTAATATTTGTTACACTGTAAAATTTGGTAGTCATGGGGCACAGCTCTCTTCAGTTACCCATTCCTTCAGTCTCTGTGTCCTGTTCTCCTGTTTCTCTAAAGCAGTAAGGGCAGAAAAAAGCTCCCTGAGAGAGGAAGGTACAAAGCCTTTCTATGTGGTATTTTACATGGACTTGTGGGTCATCAGCTTTTTCTCAAGACTGTGTAAATGGGTTGTCATTACCAATACTCAGTTCTCTTCCATGTTTGACAAACTGTCGGCTTTAATATTTTTTTGCCAAACCTGTTGGTAGAAAGCATTCTTTAAAAAAAAATCCAGTTTCCCATTTATTACAGGACCTCTATTTTTTACTACATTTCTTTCTTTTATTACTTTTTAAATACTTCTGTTAAACTTTCTGCCAGTTCCTCTCCCTGCGGTTTATGTATCACAAGCAATTGTGCTGCAGTCTTCCCTCACTGCTTTTAAAAAACACAAAAGTTTTGAGTCTGATACAACGAAATTTTCATTCTTAAAAGTCACAGAAATTGCATCAAGTATTTCTGAAGTGCTTTTAGTGAATAAATTTTAAAAAAAGAAAGATTTGCTTGTACAGAATTAAAGTATAAACCAAGGAAACAATGTTTGAGAAGAACAACTTTCTGACAGGGCAGGTACTCTTGCAAAACTTTTTTATCTGAAGCAACTTCACAGTTTTCATCTCACCTGTGCTATCAGATACTTTTTTTTTTCTTTTTTAATGAACAGAACTAAGCTTCACATCAACAATAAATGAGTACGTTATTTCATTATTTCAGTTGTGTAAAACCCAGGTAATACCTTATGTTGACTGAAGCTAGGTTAAGTTGGAAACACATATTGTGCTCACATCACTACTGGAAGAGGTTGTCATAACTGATGCTGTCACACTCAATACCTCAGGTTCTGCTGAGGGGTTTTGCTTCCTCTTACAGATGCCTTACTGCATTTTGAGTTGCTGTGCTACACTGACATGTGAGCTAAAACCAGTCATTCACCCAGCCCTTTCCTCAGTCTTTGCTGCCATCCCTCATTAATTCTCCTTTAATGGATTTTGTGTCAAGTTGCTTTACACTAGCTGTAAAAGTTCGTTATACCAACAAAACGTCTCTCGTAGTTTGACAAAATTACCTCGGTTCTTTAGCCAAATCTAAAGGATTTAACAAAGAAATTAAATTACAGGAGATGGGAAAGGTTAGGAAATTGCTACAGGAGTGTTCCCTACTGGATGACTCCTTGGGAACTGGTGTGAGCTGATGATCATTTCCAAATGAGTGAATATCCCTCACTGAGAGTTGAGACTATGGTTGAGTCCTGTCCAGTTTTTGATGTGAAATCAGGGAGGAGATTTATTTTACAGCTACACGACCTCTTCCACACACTCCAAATTGAACCTGGCACTACAAAATTTGGAGGTTTTCTTCCTGTTTTTAAAATAGATTATTTTTATCACAAATGAGCTATTTATTCACTTTTTGGGCAGAAAAAAAAGTAAATTTCTGTGGACAAATGGTTCTGGAGACAGGGTTATGCACTGCATGGAGCTGACAGAGGAATGTTAGGAATTTAGCTTTCAGGAGACACAGGCTGAAGCTATGCTTGTCAAGCCAGTGCTGTTCAGCTTTTGCCAGTCATACTGCTGAGGGTTGTCCCATTTTCCCTGCACTGGAATATGTTTGCCATGTTAATCCCCAGCTATTCCTCACACTCTGCCAGGTATTTGCCTCCTGCAAAGTGCTGCGTCAGGAGCTGGGCTGATGCTGTTGCCTCAGCATGTTCCCTCTGCTTTCAGGACACCTTCTTGCACCCTTGATTTCCAGGTGGCAAAGAGGAAGAATATTCCACCCAGACATAAACACACATCTCTCAGCATTCAGAAAGGCCTGAGAAAATCGCATTCGTGGAGAGGAATGGGTTTGGTTTCTGACTTTTAGGGTGGACTGCCATAAACTGCTTCGGCATCTCCAGGGACTTGTGCTTCACCTGTGAATCTTCAGAGCTTACAAAAGGCAGGCTGTGTATGCCAAAAGTCTGTAACACCCCAAATCAGAAACATCTTTTGTCTTCAGTGCCTCCACGCTCCACTTCCTCCCCTAATACATCACTTCTTAGCATAAAGACTGTGGTATTTAGTTCTTGTCACTCATCCAGAGCTCTAAAGATGTAGGTTACACAGTTAAGGCACAGGCTTTCTAGTGTTCTTATTTCCAAACATCAATGTCAAAAACTTCAGATAAATCACTGAGAGAGGAAGACACGGGCTCTTAGCTGGAACTCTCATTAGCTTTAAGAAATACAGAAAATTGAGATTAAAGCATTCCTAAATGGAGACACTGTGCTGCAAGCCTCACTTTCTGTTCTGTGATGGACACTAGTTTTCTCCGTTGCCCAATTATTCTCTCTGAGGGACAAGTAAATAAGTTTAAAATTAATTGTGTTGATAGATATATAACAACCTTAAAACATAGTCAGTAATGGAAAAGAGGTGTTAATTTTGCTTGTTGTTCTGTAAGGAGATAATAATCACCTCTTTTAAATTAAATAGGGTGGATAGATCATAAGCATTGTTTTGTGAGAAATCTAATTTGTGTTGAGCATTAAGCTATAATTTTACTGAACTTTTGTATTCACTTTTCTTCACCATATAATTAGTCTTTAACAGGGAATCAAAACTAATGTTGTCTCTTTAGAACAAAGGTTTCAGAAACTGATAATTGCATCAGAGATCAACATTTTCTCCCTTCTCCTTCCTGTGGGAGCTAAAATGTTATTCCCAAGATATGTTCGTGCTGAATTATGCCTCTAAGGCAGAGAAGAGGAGGGATCTTGGGGTGGTGGCATTGTTTGGGCAGGTACTTAGGGACTCATTCCCTCTGCTCTAGAGGTGCTGAGCACCCCAAACTGAGGTTGTGCTGCTCTTACTGTCACTTGGCTCTGCAGCACTGCCAGCCCCCAGGAGGGCACCCATGGCTCAGTCCCCAGCCTGGCCTTGCCAAGTTTCACTTCTGCCCAGCCAGCACGGAACCTGAATGCTTTAGGTTGTTACTACACACTTGCTCTTCTTTGCTTTTGCCTCAAATACAAATCAGTCATTCCTTAAAAAACCCCAATCATTTTAATTCAGTTTTAACATCTCTCACAATGAGAATGATGCATAAAAAACACTTATGGTCAGGCCACTGCAAAAGCCACAAGGACTAGACTCCTGTTGCTGTATGGGTAAGTGTACCATTGACATGTAGAATTTACATGTGCAAAAACACGGTGTGTCTTCTTAAATACATGTCACTTTGCGTGTTACATTGCTGCTGCACCCATGTATTGAAATGACAGAAGAGTGATATGTTGTTGCTACTTTTAATACCTTTCATCCTTCAAAATCTGTAATCTCTGTATGTCACACAAGTCACCACTGAAGCATAGCAGTTGGATACTGCAGAGGAAGGATTTGTTGGTTTGTTTGGGTTTTTTTAATTACGAAAAGAGTTTTGAATAAAATAAAATACAATAAAATTAAATTTTATAAAAGTACACTATTGAAATTAAAAGCAGCCCTAGTTAAACGTTATGTTTATTAGCCTGTTTTATAATCTGTGTCACAAAAATTGCCTTTATTAATCTTTGAAAAATTAATAAAAAACAGGATATCACTTCTAAGAAGGAGAAACTGGCTGACATAACTAACACACTACTTTACGATCATCTTGACTCAAAGATAAACCGCTTGATGAATATCATCAGTCTTTAAAAACCCTTTTCTGATGGAAATTTCCATTGCAAAATCAACGAGGGACCATAGGGTTTCTTACCTTGTAACAGCTGCTGACAGCTTGATCATGCATGGCCTGCATGCCACACATCCTCCTGGCTTTGTAAACAGCACCTTTAAATGACATCTCTACTCTGTGGTCTGTCCTTTCTGTGTTAACATCTGACAATAAGTTACCACAAAACCCTCACATTAGCTCCATAATGCCACAAGTCATCCCTTGTGCAAAGAGCATTCCCTCTTTGAGGATGTGGTCTGATGCCATCCCTGTTTTGGAGGAGCTTCACTGAGAGCAGTGAATCCACGAGAGCTCTGCTGCGCTTGCCTGAGTCGACAGCAGCAAGAGGAACGTGAAAGTTGAGGAATTTAAATGAAGGGACTTTGGAAGAACATCACTGAAAGCTCTGGTGTTTTGTAAACTACATTCGAGTGTGTAAAACCACAAACCACCTTAGATCTCTCATCACCACGTATTAACAGCTTTGTCCTCTGGTGACCTTGCCAAGGCAGAGGCTCTGCTCTGCACATTTGTCACTGGAGCTGCAAGTCTCCTCTTCGTGGGGCTCGCTGTCAGAGCAAGTCCAGATTTTCCGAGGTCAGTGTTTGGCTCTCTGTGCTGGGTCTCAGTGGACAGGCACTGTATGTGGTTATGAAGTCCTTGAGTAGCTGTCTATTTTTGTTGTTGTTAAATTCTTAATTTCAGCTTCTCTAGTCTTCCTCTCCTCAGGGTCCCAGTCACCCTCCAGTACTTTTCATTAAATTACAGCAATTGCAGTTTTACTGAGCATAAAATTTCCCTAGTTTCCTAGAATTTTCTTGCTGTGAACTGATAAATTAGTAATTTTGACTGTAAATATACAATAATAGGGGCATCCAGTTCAAACTCTTTACAAAGCATTTCCTAAGAGAACTGCCCTTTGGCTCCTGTCAAGTGATGGAGAGATGACCCCAGCTTCTGTTCCTTCAGCTTACTCAATCTTGACAGCTAAAGGTAATTTCTGTGCCTTCAAGTTTATAGATCTTCATTAAAATGCTAATACAATTCAGTTAGAAAGCCAATTTCTGACTTTTATTGTTTCTTGCTCTTGGGGGTGTGTGTGTATTTGTCCAGTTGTTGCTGCTAAAGAGTAACATTTGTTAAAGAACCAATGCAGATCGATTTACCTTCGCTTTTCCTCAACCTGAAATGCTGAGACAGGCAAAACATGTCTCCATTACTTAAATAAGCAAACAATGGTGTATAAATCATAGAGGCAGCTGGACCAAGGTGTCGTTTTCATAAAGAGCCAGGTTTCTCAGGAAGGACAGTTTAATGGGCTGCTGCCAGTGAAAGGTCTGCAGAGCTGGTAATTGCAGGAGGGCACACACAGTGGTGTACAAAGGTGTCATGTGGGATCTGAGACAGCACCACAGCCAAGACTGCTAGAAAAAGCAGACTGAGACAGGTGTGGGCTTTAATAATTTGCTTCTTAAAGGCTGATTGTTTTAAATAAAAATCTAAGTTTTTATTTTTAGCTTGTTCGTTTTGGCTGCAAGATCAGAGAAATGTTTTTAGCTGTAATTTTATTTTGATCATGTTTGTGCTGTGGCTTTGTTTCTCCTTTGATCATGCTTAAACACGTTTTAGAAATGTTTGTTTGATGTATGCTGTTTTTTAAAGCAGTCTTCCACATTGTCTCTTTGTGTTTTTTAAAAGCAATGAATCACTGCAAAATATTTGTTGTCAAATTATTTCTTAAATCCATTTTCCCAAAACAAGCTTTCTGGACTTTTAGCCAATAGGAGACTGCTTTCCAACAAGAAAGTGTTGCATTGTTGTAACAGCTTTTCTGATGGCTTCATGGATTGGAGCCAGTTTTAGGGCTGCAGAATACTCAATAATTCATACTCAGAAATTTGAAGTCACTCCATCTACCCTCAATAGCTGCTGTGCACTGACGTTTACAATTGTTGCTGGTGGGTTTGGATCAAAGTCCCACTTCCCATTCAGTAAAACTTGCTTGAAGTTCATTCCAGCATGTCTTTTGTGGCTGTGTTGAATGTATGAAATAGGTCAACCCTGACTGAATTATTTTAAACTTCCCATGGGGACCCCTTGATACCAAACCTGTTTAATTTTGCAGGGTAAGGCAGGGCAGTCTCGATACTTGAACATACACATTCATGGATGACATTCTTTCTTCTGCTGCATGGGTGAGCAATTAGGAGAGTCAAGGAGAAGTCCCTAATTCCCTCATCTGTGGATATCTCCCTTCCAGTCCTCAAAGAAGAGCAGTAAAGAAGTGGAGAGGGCTGTGTTGCGTGACTGCTGCCCCTCTGGCTGATGGATTCATCAGGACCCTCAGCAGCCAGGAGTGAGCCTGCTCTGAAGCCCTGGGGTTAAATGCAAGTGTGCATCAAGCCTCGGGCAAGCCAAACAGCCCCAGCACTGGTGAAACGATAAAGAACACACTGCAGATCACTGGTTCATACCACCCACTCCTTAGCTTTATAACCCGTGAAATTATCAACCACTGTTCTCTCCCTCTCTCCACACATGGTGTCATGATGTTGTTTCTGTAACCATTACATTCATTCTGAACAGAAATGAATCTGTTTCTGTATGCAGCAGCACACGTGTAGCCTGCTCTTCGTTTATTTGGTTCACTGCATTAGACATAGATCTGTTAGATGGAAGAGGGGAAAAAAACCAAACACCACCAGGTAACAAGAGCAAGGGCCCTATAACACGAAGAACCACTCTTTTATTGACTAAAATGTATCGATTTAACTAGATGGCAGAGCAATCCGAGGGGTGCTCGGTAGGAAACATCAGTGTTGTTCAAAAATAACTGTTCCATGATGTACAATGGATGTGTTTCTAGTAAAAGGCTGTGTGACTACTTCATTTTCAGGGATGTAGTCAGGATTATTAATCACTAGTTGAAAATCTGAATCCATCTCAGATGAGCACTGGTAAGAAGTGCATACAAAGCATACTCACATGTGCTCTAGCTGTGGCATTAACTTTATCTGCCTGCCTCACAACCCTCTTCTCTGCTATCACTCTGACAGAATAATTTGAAATACATATTTTCAATTTTTTCAACTATTTTTCTATCATTGTTGTGTCAGTCCTGCTTTAATACTAAACTGCCTTACTGTTTCTAGGTTCACTTGCAAAATTATGAGAGGGAGAGAAAAGAATAATAATATGGTAACCGAGGGCAAGTTTATATAACCAGTGCTATATCAGCAATATTTTTGACTCAAATGGGACTCCCCATGGTATCTTCATAGGCCAATGTAAAGTTAGATATTTGATGCCTGATAATATAGTGATTTATTTTAGAACTTGATCTCTTGTGATTTACAAAACCCATTGCGCTAGAAACAAATCACTCAACCATTTGGGAATGTGTTTAGCTTTTGGTTGAATATGATTTTTTACCCTTTTTCATTAAGACCTTAAGGATGTAAAAACAACATATTCAGAAAAGAGGTTCTCCAGATCCAGTAGCCAAGAACAGTGTCTTCTAATGGGTATCCTCTTTCTCTGATGGATCCTTCCCCAGGCTGCAGTGCAGAAATTTTCAAGCTGTAGTTCTTGTTTCTTGAGATTCAAGTTGCATGCAAAGCCCTAGTATATCATATAATAAATGATCTAGATATTATTTATCTTGAATCACGTGTCAGTTTAACTTGAAGGCTATTAAATACATGCTAGAAAGAAAGGAAGCACATTTAATAGCTTACATTACTGGGGGTTTGGGGTGGAGAGCTTAAGATCTCAGACTTTTCATGTTTTCAGATGTCTAAAAATGTTTATTTTAACAGACAACAGTTTCACAGAGATCTGTCGTGTGGCATGTGTTGTTCAACATGTTCATAAATAACCTGAAAAAGAGGCTGGATGAGAGGTTGGAGGTTTTTTCCACATGACTCCAAGTTATTCAGCATAGAGAGACAAAGGAAGACTGTGAAGAATCACAAAAGGATCTTATGCAACTGGGTAGCTAAGCAATCAAATGACAAATTAAATTATTCTTGATGAATGATGTAGTGATAAACCATGGGGAAAACCATGAGGAAAACATGCCTATGTTCACATATAAAAGAATGGGCTGTGGACAGAGCACCACCAATGAAGAGTGAAGTTCTGGGGTTATGGCACATAAATTCAATGACAATTTCAGGGTACTTCTTAGGAGCTCTCAAACCCAAATTAAATGTTAGGAATTAAGAGAAAAAAAAAAAACAAAAAACAAAAAACCAAAAACCAGAGAATTCAACAAAGAGAATTGCTACAGCCCTTGTTAAAGAGCACAGTTCATCCACGTCTTGAACACTGAGCATTTTTCCAATACAGGAATTGAGAGGAACCCAATGAAGTTATTATGATCAACGTTCAAAACACAAAATCAGAAGTAAATTTTAGTTCATTACATTATGTAGGTGAGGAACAAATTCCAAAAGGACATGCTGAATGCTGGAAATTTGCATGGCTTCAAGAAGAAAGTAGACAGATAACTGGATGAAACCACTATTGAGAGTTAATAAGCACACAGAAAACAACAAAGCTCAGGGAAATCAGCTACACTGTAAATAATTGAAGGAAAGGACTTTATTCTTGGAGACTATTATTTGTACTTGCCATGTTCTTTCTGGTCTTGAATAATTACTTCTGGACAATCTTGGAGGTTGTGTATTGATCTAACTTTGGTCTAAGCAAGTAGGGTCATCCTGTACTCATATATGTATAGATGTATGCAGACACACACACAAGTACATGTAAATATATATATATATGTATATATATACACACAGAATACATTATAATATACACACATGCTCACAAAATTATGCAGTATGTACTCATATAATAGAAAATCTAAACCTCTATGTGCATAATATATCAAAATATGTTGCTTAAAAACACTGCCATCCTTAATAAGGCAATGGGTTGTGCAGGCCAGCTACTGCAAACTGGCAAAACATAGCAAAGTTCATTATTTCCATGACTATATAGCAATAAACATACACTGAAAAGTTGTTAATACAGACACTAAAATAGTTTATAATTTCACATAGGAACAGGACTGTGAGTAGTTAAATATAGTTCACAGTTAATTATCCCAGCAGGATGTGGAATGGTTATGAAACAGATTGGTAAATTTGTTGGATATGCCTTCTTTTTCCAAATATAGTGAAAGATACCAGCTGAAGTATCTCTGTAAAATACAGCGATGAGCCAGATGTACCACTGGTATAAATTTATTGATCTGAATTCTATAAAATTCTCTCTCCCAAAACTTCTGTATAGCATTTTTTATATAACTGATCAGTATGTCCACCTTATATGTATTTTCATTTGTGGATGTTTCTTTTTTATGACCCAATGAAGTTGTCACTCTAATAATTAAGAAGTAAAGTTTATGTATATAAAAAAAAAGTTTACAAAAATGGCAAGACAAAGTATTTCAACAACCTGAGTAGAAATTCTAAAATGCATTTCTATTCTGAAAAGAAGACAAAAATTTGGGGATTTGGAGTATCATGTAGAAGTAGCATCAATCAAAATGTATTTTTCAACTTAACTCTTTTTAACAGTAATGCACTAACAATTTTCTAGGTGTAATTTTTTTTTAATTGCTAAAATGAGAACTTTACATTTCTCTCCATAATTCTTTCATTTTAATTGTGACTTATACAGAAAGATTATTAACCGAAGTCCAGACATCCAAAGAACAAGAAAAATGTCAGTAATAAATACATGGAATTATGAAACCATGCCATAATGTTATACAAACATTTGTAAAGAGATTTCATTAACATTTAATTGCTCCAATAATGAAGTTAAGATTTGTTCATTAAATACCTGTAGCAAACAGCTCTCTGTGTTAAAGATAAGAGGAATGCAAATACTTGTCACAGGTTAACGGGTGATGATGGACCTAATACAGAAATATTTGCCATGGGATGCAATGATTGGGTCTTGGGAACAAAAATGTCAGTTCATTTATGTAAGCAAGACGAGTGATCCAGTTCGTGGTGTAGTTGAATGCACAATGGCCTTGTCTCCTCAGATCCCAGATTTGTCAGTGCTCACCTGATACCAGAGAGCGACAATCCAGAGGATGACAAAATCTATTTCTTCTTCCGTGAAAATGCAATTGATGGGGAGCACACTGGGAAAGCCACCCATGCCAGGATAGGGCAGATCTGCAAGGTAAGATGAGGCTCCAGGGTGTGATACCAAATGCACTTGCAAGCCATTCTAGAAACTGCATTTTCTCGCCTGTGAACTATTCAGTATTAACACTGGCATTGTGCTAAAGCAGGGGTCATCCCAAGAGAACAGTGGTTTGGGGATGACACACAGAAAGGAATATTATTCAAAACTTCACAGACTACAATATTTGGTGTAAAAAGTCATAGGTATCTTCTGAGGCTTAAAAAGTGTCTGCAAAGTAAAGTCTTTTACAGGAAGTGATTTACTTCCAGGTAGGCCAAAAACATTTGAAGAATTTGCTTTTTAAATGTTAATACCTTTCCATTCCCACATTAGTAAAAACCTTTAAAACAGAGGCAAAGGAAGATAAAGTAAAATAATTGTTTAAGGTTGCTGTAGAAATGGGCAACCATTCCAAAGACCCTTTGTGACTGCAAGATGAATCATTTGTCCACTGATAAATGTCCAGATGGTTTCCTGACAGACTTTCAAAAAGATTTCTGCTAATGAAATTATAATAAAAAATGTTGTAGCTTTGGCAACTGTGATGTTTAGAGTAAAATTTTCTGTTAATCCATAAGCACAATTTCAATTTACCTCCTTGAATTCAGAGGTCGCTACTTTAAAACCAATTACCCCGCAGGTATGAAGTCCTTGGGGCACTTTGTTTCTGCATTTTGCAGCTGTACAGCTGATCCCACTGTTCTGGCATTTTTGCCTACTTTGTTCCATTGCAGCTTGCTTTTCTACTTTGTTGCTACACAGTTAAGCAAAATAAACACCCTCAGCTTTTCCAGGACATGGCAGACTGGGAGCTTTGGAGCAAAATATTCTGCCCATTTCTCTTTTTCCACTGTTATATATGTATAAAGGTATATAAAGAGATTCGAGGTTTTTGGTTTTTAAATTATGTGTTTATATGAAATATGACACAATACAATGTAAAATAAAAATAATTCAGAGTTTGTATCTTTGCAACATAATACTGCTTTTGTATGGAGAGGGTGATTTCTTCTCTCTTGTTTTCTGTAAATATCATCTTATTTACTGTATTTTCTTTGTACTCTTGATACTTCAAACAAAGACTGTTGCTAAATATTAATGCAAAATACTTTTGTTATTAGAATGACTTTGGTGGACACAGGAGCCTTGTTAACAAATGGACAACTTTCCTCAAAGCACGTCTGATTTGCTCTGTACCAGGACCCAACGGCATTGACACACACTTTGATGAGCTGCGTAAGTGGCAGAAATGGCCAGAATATAGAAATGTCTTCAGGTACTATCTGTATGCATTTAACCTAATTTTCTTTTCTTTCTCATGTTGTTGTTACAGAGGATGTGTTCCTAATGAACTCAAAAGACCCCAAAAATCCAATTGTCTATGGAGTGTTTACAACTTCCAGGTACAGAGCGTATCATTTTACTTGCATGGAAACTTGGGTGGCTTCTTGTTTTAAAGAGCTCTCTTTGTTAAAAGTGTTTTTAAAAAACACAACATTTTCTTAACCTTTGAACTGAGAAGTCAATGGCAGCAAGAAGTAATGAATTAGGTTTCTTTCTTATGAGCAATATACATCATCACTCTGAAGCGAGCAAATACAAAGACTATCAGTTTCTCAGGCTGTTCTTGCCATTGAATTGGCTTTTTATAGTGGGGATCAGCATTTGTAGCCCTTTCCTCACAGATTTGGGAAAAGAACTCAAGCATAAATAAACTTGTTTGGGGGCAGTATAAAATAGAAAATCTGTGGAGTGAGAAATTGGCTACTCAAGGAGATATTATTAAAGAATATTGCTGAAATCTGGAAAGTCTAATGATCTTTCAAATGTTCTGTTATTGAATCATGTATACTGTGACTTGAATGTTTTTGTTTCATTGTGCTTTCACCAAGAACAAAATATACTTGCTTTGGCCTGAGGAAGGTTTGCAGTACTGGTTGTATTGCCACATTTATCTGTGAAGGAAACAAGTTTTAGTTTCTAAACAGAAAGAATGTTTCTAGTGATACCAGACATGGAAGAGGGAGATTTACAAGTCCTTACTGTCTTCTGTAAGAAATGTCAGGGTAAGAAACAACACTGAAGTTTGCACATGTGCTGCCCAAGTGATGGAAGAGACTGCTGAAAAAAAATAGAAAAATGTGAAGTGTAGGAAAGAATTGAATAGTTCTCTAGGGACAGCCTTACTGAAACTTACTCAAATTTGGGCTTTGGCCTTCTGGGGACAAGATGTTTTAAACAGTGGAATAGCAGCCATCTGCTTAGGAAAATGTCTGGGAGATCGTATCAGTTTGCTGAACTTTCACAGGAGGTGAGTGAGGATTGCTCTGAGAACATGTCAGAGGTTTGATAATCAGCACATGCAATAAATTAGAAAGCACCAAGCTGCTATTCCCATAGCTCTACCGCTTGATTAAATCGACTGATAATGTAAAGAACCCAATTTGATTTCTTCTCCCCTCGCTTGCAGTAATATCTTCAAGGGATCAGCAGTGTGTATGTACAGCATGACTGATGTGAGGAGGGTGTTTCTGGGTCCCTATGCCCACCGGGATGGCCCAAACTACCAGTGGGTTCCCTACCAGGGGCGAGTGCCATACCCACGGCCAGGAACTGTAAGTACCCTGAGAAATATAGCAATTTAAACTGGGAAAACTCTGGACAATATTTTCACACATTACATGGTCCTTGAGCTGAGATCCAGGAAAGAAACTGACACAGATAACGAAATGGATGGAGTGGCAGAAGGGAAAAGTAACAGTTCTTCCAGGTCCAGAATGTACTGATTTTCTTGTAACATATGAAACTGCAATAACAACTTCACTCGGATTTTAATTTTGGCATCCGTATTAACAACTTCAAAAGAAGTTTTGGTAATGGCTGGAGAATTTTACTGAGAGTCAAGTGTTTCATAAATTATATTGCATTATCCTTTCCTTGGAATTCGGGGTTTTTTCCAAATATTGGCTGAGCCATTCTTAGTGAGAATGAATGGAAAACAGAGGATTTGCCTGACTGTTAGGAACTTCCAGTCGACATTAAATCTAGGACAGTGAGATAGACATTTCTGCAATAGATGATAGAATGACTACAATAGTTTCTAACTTCCACTGGGCGTTTTTAAAAATGCCTGCTTTTACCGGATTCTCTGTTTCTAGTTTATAAATGACTAAAATATCAACCTATAGAAGACATCCATATTTCAACTGATATCATCACATTCTAGAAATAGTTAACAGCCTCTGAAATTTCCAGTAGTCTAAGAAGATGGGACATTTATGAAATAAGCATTAATTGTATACATTGGAGCCTTTGCTTAGCTTATGTAAGTCAGCTTGGCCCATTTATGTTGTGAAAAGTCATTGCAGAAGATTAAATATATATGTACACATCAATACATATAAATGTATATATGTAAATAATATATATGTCTATAACACTACTTTTGAAGTCTTCTTAAATATAAGGCACTAAAGAAAGCAGGAATAACTTTGCTTCTTTAATTCATCGTATTTTCTACTTTTCTCTGGTATGTTTGGAATTGTCCTTTCAAATCTGATCTTTCAACTGATATATATGCTCAGCTAATGAAAATCATTTCCTAAGTAAAAGAAAACAGTGGCTCCCTGACAGCTGGATTCCTCTGCACTCCTCAGTCCTTCGCTGCCACTAACAGAATTTCTAATTTTTTCCAGAGTTAAAATACAAGCTCTGCAGCATAAAAGAGGTTTCATTTCTCATCTGATGGTGAACCGGTTTTTTTCAATTACAACAGTTAATTCTGATATGTCAGGAAGTTGGGGTTTTTTTGAAGTTCTATTGTTTTATGACTCTGTAGAAAATGTGAATGAGTAGATATTTTTGGTATTTCTTGTATAGCTGTTGTCACCTTCTTTTCAGTGTAACACATTTAGTGTTCATTATTTTGTTTGTTTATATTCCTCTTTGATTTCAGTATCAATTGACCTTTCTCAACAAAACCAGATACTAGATACTATGTAGAACTATGGACAAAGAAATTTCTGTGAAATGGACTGTCACAGAAATACACTGAGATAAAGAACTGACTACTGCACACAGGCTCTGTTGCATTCATTCCTCTGCTGAGATCACATGCAGCTCTACTGAGATTCTGAATTACTGAGATTCTGAATGCAAAATTCAAATACTTGCTCTTTAGATTGGAAGTTCTGTGTCTTGAGACACAGTTCTGGCATCAGTTCTGCCTGGGGGTTACACCAAGACTTCTCTGAGGGTCTTGGTTTGAGACACATATGGGAAAAGAATAAGTGGATCAACTTCCCCAGAATAAGCAGAAAAACAAGGACCAGAACCCAGCCCATAAGTGGTGAAGTGAAATAAGACCCCAGAGCCTTTGTCAAAGTAAGGAAATGCAGTTAGATCACAGATACTTTTGTTTCTGGCTACCCCATCAGAATGGAGTTTACCTGTACAATTTCATTATAAAATGCTTTTATTAAGATTCACGAAGTGCAAAGATGTTCAGATTCCACCAAAAGCTGTTTTCTTGCCTAAAGGCAAATGTGATCCCAGATTTTACAGGGCTGCTTAGCCCTGCAGATGTAGAGCAGGAGGCTGTGCCACTGTAAATGCTGTTAGAGTGGCTGAGGCCAGCAGTTTGTCCTAGCCCAGTGCCAGTGACTCTAATCCTGGCTTCCACCACTTTGAAAAAAAGAGAAGTGCCCTCACAGTTGCTAAAATCATTCTGTTGTATTAATAGGATAAAACTGAACTTTAAAATGAGGTACATTTCTGGCTAAAAAGAAGCTTTTTGTTTATAAAGTGAAAAAGTTGTGTGTGTTTTCAATGGTTTTAAGATCTGTTGAGAATAAAGAAGAAAGAGATTTTTGAAGTTCTTTAGATGTCAGACCTTTGGACTCCTTTTCCAAGAAATGCAGAAAGACATGGGAGAAAAAAACCTGATCTTCTTACAGTAATTCATTTCCAGATTGCACTTCAGTTAAACAGTGCTGAATTATCTCAGGAATTTAATAGGTGAGGTGCCAGTAAACTTGAGCATCTGGTGACTTGCCCAGTATGAGTAAAAGAAAAGGAAAGTAAATGTATTTTTAAAAAACCAGAAAGCTTTGTAAACAATTGTACATCAGCTTCACATGTAACAAAGAAGTTGCCAGAATTTTTCGTGTAAGATCTACAGGACTTGATTTTCTTTCTTTCTTTTTTCTTTTGTTTATTTTTATTTTTTAAAATTTTTAACAGCATTTGGGCGAGGAAGGAGGATTTTTGTGTATGCCTCATCTTAACTGATGTACCTCATCCTGAATTCCTATCTGACTTTCTGTGAATTCAGCTACAGAGCTCAGGTTTTCTCTGCTTCGTGGCACCAAGAGCTATGACCAAAGTGCTTTTCCTTCCTACCAAAATGTAGATACTGATTTGTTCTGTTGGATTTCCTGCTAGGCCAGTTAGGGGATAGTCTGGTTCCCTCCTCCTGACTGATCAAACCCCCTGGTATTACATAGTGGGGGCACAAAATTGAAAATGAATGGAAAATGCAAGAGTTCATTTTACAAAAATGCATTTGAATCCAAGCTGAAACTCATTTCTCCAATTTTTTTCAGGATATTTGTATTCATGCCTATATTTTGGCACATGAAAACCTAGTTCTGTGCTATCAATGGGATTGATTTGGTTTATAAGCACAAGTTCTGATTAAGTGCCATGGCAATTAGCTTGACCTAGAATCACTAATGTCCAAAGCAGCCCTGTCATTAGCACCAAGGATAATGTCTTTGTTGTGTCTCCTGGTTTTGTGACCATAACATAAAACATGACAGGGCTTTCCTCCTCAGGACAACTGTTCTATTTCCTTTCCTTTCCTTTCCTTTCCTTTCCTTTCCTTTCCTTTCCTTTCCTTTCCTTTCCTTTCCTTTCCTTTCCTTTCCTTTCCTTTCCTTTCCT
>VZRO01000759.1:569272-671607 GCA_013397915.1 Daphoenositta chrysoptera
CTTCCCTTCCCTTCCCTTCCCTTCCCTTCCCTTCTCTGAGCTGAGATTTCTGTGCAAACAGCTTGGACTGTGGATGGGCAAAATCTCACCTACTGGTGGTGCCCATCTTGCTCATTGAAAAGGGAGGGATTTACAGCAATGGCAGTTTGATTTCATCCCAGTTTTCTAAAGTAGGATGAGATGGCTGTGAGTTACAGCCTAGTCCAGGTAATGCAGTTTAAACTTCACATGTAAAGACACAAGGTTACAGTAATTTTTTTATTCTCGGAAAAGCGAGGGATCCAAGAGTAACCGGGGTCTCAGAACTGAGAGTCTAATTCAAACACACAGAATTATGACTCTAATTCTAGTTTTATGACTTTTCTGTGTAAAGTATATCTTGGTCCATAGAATGATAGAATATCCTGAGTTGGAAGGGAACCACAAGGATCACAGAGTCCTACTCCTGGCTCTGAACAGAACAGCCCCAGGAATTACACCATGTGCATGAGAGCATTGTGCAAATGCTTCCTGAGCTCTGGCACTCTTGGTGTTGTGACCAGTTCCCTCAGGAGCCTGTTTCATATTGCTGTAAGTAAAATCCTTTGTTAGAAAATGAGCCAGAAAGTAAATATTCAAGAAGCTGAAACACAGCTGAAATTCATTTGCTTAAAATTGAAATGAATGTTCATTTAGTATTTTTTCAGTGTTTGCCCAGCTGCAGTTAACAATACTTAGTTCTTGTGTAGTGATTTTTATACATAGAGTATTTTACAGCTATTATTTAATTAATTTTTATTTAATTAATCCAAGCAATTAGTATTGAAGTGTAGTAGAATATTAATTGAGATGCAAAGCAAACTTAAAATTTAAGTGTAGCATTTGAAATACTATTTCTGAGATAGATGATGGCTTGGCCAATAATTATGAAAAGTCCATCTGATTTTCTCTTTGTAATATTTTTGTACAAAAGACAAATTATTATAAGAAGAAAAAGGTTAAAAAATCGTGACAAAATAAAATAGATAACTAAATAGCTTTCTGCTTTGTCTGCTCCACGGGCTTTAATCAAATATTCTTCTTCCCTCCAGTCTTCCCTTCCATACAGACAGAATACAGGAATTTGCTTACTAACAAATATGCCAGCAAGGGACAATTTACACTTTATATGTCCATGCTGGAAGTGTCTCTTTGCTGAGTATAGCAACTACTCCTTTTGACAACATTGATTTTTAAATTTCATTTCTGTTGAATTATTAATAATTTGGATCAAGGTGATAGCAAAGACAATTGATTTCTTCTGTTGAGCATCCTGCAAGGTCTGGATTCTTGCTTTATAAGATCTTGTCCTCTAGGTTTTTAATTTAATTGGAAGGTATTTTATACCTGGATATAAAGGGCAAATTATCTAGGGCAATTTAACACCAGTTGTTTATATTTGAAGTTCAAATACCGCAAAATAATTATTTTCAGCTGGGATTCAGTGTTTTCTATGTCTTCAGGAGTTATCTGGACAGATCAGCAGTGGGGGTCACCAAGATCTTTGACAAGTATTTTTGGCCTGATGTTGTGGCTTGTTTTCTTCACTCATTCAACAATACTAATACACTACTAATGCTTATGTTAATGGTACAACTCACTGTTCTTAAAATACTTACCAATTCTACAGAAGAGATCAAGGCAAATGGTGGTGATCAGCCACAGTTCTTGAGTCTCCTGGTGGGGATTTGTGGTAGCTGAAAGTGGAGGAATACTTTTGTGGCTACCAACACCATGGTCTTGCTTTTCCTTTTCAGCCTCTGGTTCTTGCTTCAGTGGGAGAACATGAGCTAAATGTGAAAAATACTACCCTGTGGTTCTCACAGATGAGAGGCAAAACTGTCTGGCCCACCCCTGGGTATATACAGGGGAAAAGTGACTTTTTCTGTCTTCATGGGACCAGATTAACCCCAATGGGACACCAACTGCTCTGTCACTGGGCAGGACAGAGAGGAGTTGTTGCAGTTCCTTAATGAGACTTGTCTCACCTAGGAGTTCACATGGACAGTATCATGAGCAACACTCACAGAAGGCTTTCTTTAGAATCAGAGGGGAGAAAAAAAAGATATGCTTAAGACATGACTCACTAGATTTGATTTAGTGTAACAGGATCCACATTATCAGGACTACATGGAGGACACAGACCTGTTGAGACAAGCAGGGGTTTGAAAAGTCAGTAGAACAGGGCATTGTCCCAGGATTTAAGGATTTGGTTCCTTACATAGTAATTTGGACTTCCAGTCAACCTCTGAAGACAATACTTCAAAACAAACATGGTGGCATAATTATTTAATTTTGTGTTGTATACATAACCAAATACTGAATTGCTTGCCTCGTATTGAATCACATAGATATTTCAGGATTTCTTCCTTCTACCAATTAAAGAGTAATACTAATCAGTAGTGGACTTAGAAGCCTTTTCCACTGAAAAGGAATAAGAAAAGTGATGTATAAGGATCATTTGCATTCTGTTAACTATATTGGTTTAAATCCAAAATAAATTAAAAAATAGAGACTATGAGTGACAGAATTAACTTTTGCTGTCTGTCACAATACACTTAGATTCCCTGACATGTTTAATTATAGACTGCCAAAGATTTATCAGATGATAAATAATAAAGTGTAAAACATTTCCTTTTTTTGTTTCTAGTGTCCCAGTAAAACATTTGGAGGTTTTGATTCCACCAAGGACCTTCCTGATGAAGTTATCACGTTTGCCAGAAGCCATCCAGCCATGTACAACCCAGTGTTCCCCATCAACAACCGTCCAATCATGATCAAAACGGACGTGGATTACCAGTTCACACAGATCGTGGTCGATCGAGTAGATGCAGAAGATGGCCAATATGATGTGATGTTCATTGGCACAGGTGAGAAATCTTCAATCTCCACTGTATGCTCCTCCAGGCTTGATGGACACACAGAGCAGATAAAACTTCATCCTCTGAAAGACAGAACAGTTTACACTGAAGAACAGTGTAAACCTGAGAAAATTCGGGGTAGGACCCAAAACTGCATGGGGGGAGGTCTTTGTTACAAACATTCACGGTTACAGGTTCAGGCCATGGCCTGCACAGCTTAATTCCTTAGGAGTTTTGCCAACTGGATTAAGATCAAACCACCCTCTTTCCAACTACTGCTATTAGGGATTATTATTAGAAATGTCTTGCCTTATTAATTATAATTTAGTATTAAAATGAGGGGTTTGAGGTACCCATTTTGAAGTGCAGCAGTGAGAAGTATTAACGTAAATGAGGCAAGAATCCAGGTATGGGAAAAGTCTTGTGTGCCTTTCAAGTATTTCAAGTATTGCCTTAAGATGCTCAGCTCTTCAGCCAAGAGGGTGCATCATTTTATTTAAAATGAAGGCATCTGGCACAAATTGAGTGTTTTCAGAAGAGCTGGTATTCAAATAGAAACATGATATCCTTTCCAAAGCATTTGCAGAATCATGCAGCATGGGCATCTTAGAGAAGTAGAAATATGCACTCAGAAAATGCATTTTTTCTAGAAAGGTAATAATGAGAGTGTCTAGAAAATAGCTGATATGCATTTTCCTAAGTTCAGTTGTTTCAAAACTGTGCTGAGTAGCAATTGGTGGATCTGTTTCTTCATCTCTGAAAGTCTTACATTAGTTGGCTGATGTTTCAGTTAACGTTGAATAAAAGTATTTTAAACTTCTACTGAACATAATTGCTAGTAATTAGACATTGGCATCATGAAGCCAAACCAAATCAAACCAAAACCCTACTGCTTCTTTTCAGCATTGGACCAAAAAAATACCTGTATGTCTGTCTTATAACAGTCCAACTTTTACATGCTATAAATACAGTTCTGGTACTCTAGACCTGGGGTCAGATTTCCAAAGCAATAAATGTAAGGCCTCTTTCATGTTGATGCCTGAAATGTATTATGAGTAAACTGAGAGCTGGTGAAGCTTTGTGTACCAAACACAGTGCAAGCATAACAATTCAGAAGATTTACTGCAGAAAACACAGCTTTGCAGGAAGGGTTGAAGCACTTCAAAGCTGTGAAGTGAGCTATTAGATACCAGTGCTAAGTATGTTTTTGCATAAAACATTGAAAAAACATTTTCATATGATTTTATGCAACATATATATTTTCCATCACACATTAGAGACCAATGTCATCCACAATTCACAGTGCTTGGTGCCTTTCAACAAGTCTCCTATGACCTGATTCAGCCCAGAAAAAAACAAATTACTGTTATACAGGGTACGATGCTGAACAAACATAAGGAACTTATTTAAGTATATATCTTGAGGAAAAGAGGGGGCGTTTAATTCACCAGAGCTTGGCCTTCGGGCTAAGAAAGATGCATTGGTTTCTGCAAGGGAAAGCAAAAAGTTATTCCAGAGATTCACTGTACTTTCTCCAAGACTCCTGTTAGAGTAAGATGAAAAGTAAGACAGCAGTTTCTGTCTGTTTCAGACAGTGCAGGAAGATTTGCTCTAAACCTGAATTATAGCTTTTAGACAGTTAACATTGCATATACTGGTTCTTTAGTTATTATTACATGTAGCAGTTCTTATGTAAATCAGTCAGGCAAGATCTCCCTCTAAAAGAACCTCAACGATAATTTTACCTCTGAGGTGGTAGTTTAGGGTTTTCCTAAACCACTAATATTCAGGTGTGTGCTAAATGCTCAGGATTTCATCCAACGCTGGTGATAGCCGTGCCCACAAACTATAAGAAAAGTGTCGAAACATGGTTACTTGCACTTGCCAAAAGATACTTCATCACCAAAACCCCATCTTTCTAAGTGCAGAGTGTTACTGTTTTTTGAAATACTACTTTTGTCCATTGAAACCATTCTTTCTCCAGCAGGAGGTCATACCTTCATGGGACAAGAGCAGGCATTGCAACACCCATGCCTGGAGCTGGAGCACAAAAGATGCTCCGTGCTCCTCTGGGCTCACGGTCCTTATTGTGGGTTTCAGAATGAGGAAAGGGTGTCTTCCATGCGGGGGGAAGGTAAAGAGGCAGAACCGAGGCCCTGCCTGCCTTCTACCAGAGAGCTGCCCTGAGCCAGCTGCACAAAGTCAGAGAAATCAGAAACAGATACACAATCTGCATGTATTACTTCTTCCCAAGCAAAGAACTAACTGGGAAGCAGATTAGGGACTCTGGTCACAGTCCATTTTCCCACTTGGTGATCTGAACCTATGGCAATGCCAGAATTATGCTCTCTGGGGTATGACTGGGATTTTCTGTGCAGGTCTGTCCCATCTGATTAGATACATTTCTCTGTATTTTCCCATTACTGTTAGAGCAATCTACATTATTCCCATGTGCTGCTGAACTGCAGTATGTTGAAGAAGTACTCTTTTTTCCTTTTCATTGAATAACTGATGATAATTGAACACAACATAATTAATAGCCACCCAATGTGGTCACATTTTCCTTTCCTGTGGGTGAAATCTTGAGCTGAGCAGTTTCTTTCCCACTGTGATTGCAACCAGTGTTTCACAATGAAAATAAAATCCTATCGGCATGCTTGAAAGTAATCAGAAAAAACAGGATTTAAGATACACACTTAATGCATATCCTGAGTGTCTAATGCTTGGGATCCTTTGGCACAGTTAAAGTACCTCTGTCAGTAAAGCAAATTAATAACAGTAATCTTATCTTACTAAGCAGAGCCTATTGATCCTAAAGGATTCCGCCTGATTCCGTTTGTGCGAAATTGTTTGAAATACTACTCTGCAAAACTTGATCTAGAACTCAGATAAAGCCCCACTTTGGTACCTGTGGCCCGACCAGGGTCTCTGCAGTGATTAACTCGGTGTATCTTTGACCTCAGAGGCTTTCTTGAGATCAGGCAACTGTAATTGTTGCAGGAGCCACTTAAAAGTCTGACCTTTTGTTGAAACAACATTATGGGAAACTTGTGTCTGCTCAGTGCCCACTCAGTCTGTTCTACAAAAAATCTCCCTGTATTTCCAGGATATGGCATTTGATGGATTGTGACTGAGGACAGTCCTAGTCCAACACAGAATAGAGTCGTGATGTTTTGCTACACTGTTATACTTATTAGATAAGAGTCCCCCATTTTTTACCTCTAAAATGTATTTTCCTCAAAACCAAGTCATCAAACTATCAGGATAATTAAGGAAATTAACCCATCAATTAAATTGCAAATATAGCTACTGTTAGCTTATCTATTGTTCTGAATTACTCTGCTTTATAAATGCTGATTTTTTGTCTTTTTATTTTAAAGTTTACATTGCATTTGTTTTCTACCATTCTCAATATTTCTTGAATTAAAAATATTCAATTAGTAGCAGTGACTGTAATGAAAACCACTCCATACCCACTTATCTAGTATATTTTACTAGCTTAATTTGTACATGTAGGTGCCTAAATAAAAAGAAAGATGTGGTTTGCTTTGTTGTTGCTTTAAGAAATAACTGTTGTTTTGGGTTTTTTTAAAAGAATGTATGAATTCGTGGCAAATGAAAGAAAACAGTGATGTACATATTCTGGACGGGGATAAAATTGCTTCTTTCTAAAATTCCAAAAATATGTATCTAGAAACCAACATCTGCTTAAAGAGAAGCAGATGGAAAAATGAAAATTCTCAGTTCTACAGGATATTCCAGGTTTTCTAGAATATTTAAATAGAAAATCATGTAAAGAAGTTAAGTATAAGAATTTTCTAATTAAATCAATAGCTTTTAAGTTGCCCTGTAAAAACATTTTTAATGCATGTGATCTCTGTCTCAATTTTGTGTGTATTTTAGGTAGAGAAGTAGAGAGTTGTCGTCTTTTCATTCAGAAATTTCAACTAACACACACAAATTATGTATACTTTTAAAATCTATATATATTTGATTTTGTGTATTTGATGGTTAAATTCTTGTTTTAAGAATGTTGACCTTTATTTGAGAATTTTATCCACTTAAAATGCCTTCTATTTTCCTAAACGATTACTGCTGCAGGATGTGCAACATGAAAAGTCCCCAGGGACGTAGTTATTCTACCTATGATACATTTACATGGCACTACACTTGGCTGGTTAAAAAGAAAAGTCACATACAGATTGTTTCCATTTCAGAGAGTCTGCAGTGATGTGTGCCAACCTAGAAATGGTTCTTTGTGTTTTTGTTGTTTCCTGGAAATTGTGTTCACAGAAACAAAGAAATAGATCACAGATGCAGAAGCTGAATAACAGAGAAGGTCTTGAGTCTCAACCATGTTCACAAAACCAGAGGCTGTGGCTCTGGAATTTCAAGTGCTGGCCTTGTTCATTTTAAAGCCAGTTGCAAAACTCCAAATATGCAATTTGATATAATACTAAAATGCTGGCACATACCTATTTCTAAACCAAAGTTACAAATTGCATGCTTTTCACCCCTCAGTGAAGACCAGCATCTTACACACAGAGAAATATAGATGCCTTAAGGGGCTTATACATCTTAGGTACTTTGTTTGACACAGGGAAGATCGCATGTACTTAAGAGACCTAACAGCTTCATCTGTCTAACAGTGTTTGTCCAGATGGTTTTATATCCATAATGCATCTTCACGTGCATTTTAAGAAAGAGAAACATCATATTCAAAATGGACAATAAAACACACCCGGGTAAATTTAGTGCATTTCCTTCCCCAGTCATGAATCTGTCATTTTATACTGTCACTTAAATAGTATTTCAGTTCTGTCTATTCTTTAATAACTATAATAGTACGTATTTTCTTTGTTGCATTTTGATAATTGAAGTGCTTAACTGTCCGACTGAAATTCAGTGTTTTCTGAGGTTATTTTAAATAGCAGTCATTTTGAATGGGTGCTGAGAGATATGTAGCTTCACAGTCTTTATATGTGAAATAATTATATACTACAAGAAATTCTGGCTGCTACAAAGCTGAAGTATTCATCTTAAGCACCTGAGAACTCATTTTTTTTTCCTTTTCAAGATATTGGAACAGTTCTTAAAGTGGTTTCAATTCCTAAGGAGACTTGGCACGAATTAGAGGAAGTCTTGCTGGAAGAAATGACAGTCTTTCGGGTAAGTGCAGCTAAATTTCAAGTGTCAGGTTGTAGATTTCTCGGTGGACAGCTGCAAACTCAAGTTCTTGCAGTCTAGCCAAGGAATAGCCTGGCATACCCCTCTAATTAGCTTGTCATTTAGAGACCCAGACACTAGTCAAAATAAACCTTGAAACTTTCAGTGTGAGCTGGAGGTTAATGATAAAATAAATGGCATTCTGGGCTCTTGTTCGGTGGTTTAAAAAGTAAATTAGTACTTCTGAATCTTAGAGCTGTTGCATGCTGGGGTTAAATATCTACCTGTGCAGGTCTGGGAACAATGCCTGTCTGTTTTCTCCCGCAGAGATAGGCAATATACAAATTTATAATTGCATCAACCCTTAACACTATTCAGATTATCAGCATATTGTAACTAAGAAGATACTTTAAGTAAAACAGTGATCTGCCCAGATTTCTTACGCTTAATAATGTGGGGAACAAAGTGTTTATATTTTCAAAGGTCACTTTAGGGTCTCATTTCCATGGTTCGACACAAGACACTGTAAGCACCCCGTAACTTTAGCACTTTTTTGGTGAAATCAATCTCTTCCATTTTTCCTATACGAGCCACCAAAAAAATACAGCATCCCATAGGCACTCCTGCAAGGCAAGGCCGAGTAAACCTTTCAAACACTTCCCAGACAGAACCCAGGGATCTCTCGTGTTCTGTACACAGCAAGGAATCACTCACATTCCCCAGGTTGCTGGTCCTGTCAGTGCTGTTTTATGGCACCGTTTCCCAGGCTGCTGGCTGGGTGCACAGGTTGGTGGGAGTGTGAAGGTGCTGCTGGCACAATCCCAGAGCCTCTTGTCCCGTGGTGTCCCTGCAGAGCTGCTGACAGGGACCCTGCCCTGGGTGGCCCAGCCACCACGTCCTCACCAAACCCCATTCCCACTCCTTCATCTGGTTTTGTCTGAGCAGAGACAAGATGGCTCAACAGAGCTTCTTATGGGCATTCCTGCCTTTAACAGCACCAGCCTTGCTCAGAAACCTCTGTTTTGAGTGCAAGATACCTATGAACAACGTGTGTCCCTGCTATTGCAATCCATGGGGGTTTTTAGGACAAAAATCTAGGACACTTTGTTCCTTTTTGAACATTAAAATAAAGTAGAAACTATGAGAAGAAAATGAGACAAGTAAGTTGTGTCTCCCAAAATTTTATTTTTTTTTATAATACACACAGAAGTCATTACATGAATGCACGGTAATTTGGCAATTGTTGATAATATATGAGTCTCTCCCCTGAAACAAGTAGAAGTGCCAAGCTAAAGGAGATCAGAAAAATATAAAAGTGAAAGAAGAAAAATAAATTGAATGAATTTTATTTCAGGAAGGTTTTACAGAAGTAGAATAGTTAATGGCAAATTCAAATTTGGAATTTTACTTTACATGTGTATTTTTTCACTGCATGAAAGTATTTTGGTGTTCTGATTTACTTGAAAGCTCATTTATCTCTTTAGGCATGTATTTAAGCCTTAAACAGGGCATTAATGTACTTCAGTGGAATAAGCAGAATTTGTGTGCATAAGATATGAATCTTTCAAATGTAAGTTTTCTTTAGTTGTAAAGAGTATACGTGCATCATGAACAACGCATTTTGATGTTTAAGCTGCAGTCTGCTGAATACAATGCTTTTCATTATAATTCCACAAAGCTGAAAGTCTTTCCTATCTGTTACATTGATAACAAATGCCTCTTTAAACCCCATTTGTGCAATATGTCTCTGAACAGCTGAGCAAACAAACTAATGAGTTCAATTTCCATTCAAATGTTATATTTAATTGATGCTTTTTAATATAAGGTCTATTAACCTCTCTGTAAAGGCAAGTCCATGCTTACCATCCACTGACCCATATCAAATTCTCTCAGGATAAGCAAGTTCAAAGCTATACAAGTGTAAAAGCTTAATAAGGACCTTATTAATGTACATAACCAAAAGTATGATGTGTGGGATAAATAGCAGATTTCTAGATGGAATAAAGTTCATACAGAGTTGACTTGCACACTTTTTATTATGCCACTTTTAAGATGAAAATCCATCCAAGAAGCCTGGACCAAAAAGTTGTAACAGTTGATTAAATAATGGGTATTCCAGAGTGCAAAGAACCTCTTGCTCATTTTGGTTGCATGTTCTGAAAATGCCTGTAACTTCTTTGTAACTGAATAGTGTGGTGCAGTTAAAAAGATTATACTTGGGATTAAGACTTGTCCTTATGAAGAAAATCTCACAGGAATGGGGTTTTCACCTTGATATACTAAAATGAGTTGCTTATTTCAGTGTTATTACCTTTAATAGATAGTATCTATGAATTTTCATATAGCCATTATTATTTCCATATTACCTGGGAGGTTCTTTGAATGTAATTTTGGTGTTAAGTGTAGATAGCAATTTCAAGATGTGAAACTAGTGACAAAGTGATCACAATTAAACTGTATTAATAATGGGAAATGAAATATCTACAATCAACATAGCAATCAAAGATGCACCCAGATATGTACATGCATTGTAATTCATTTACAGATAGAAATTATTCCACTGCAAAAGACAACAAGAAGTATTATTACTAGGGAGTATCTAGTTTAATTTCAGGGTTTTCTACCTTGTGCAAATAGCATTGTAATAGCATTTTTATGTTTACAGCTCACTTCATATTTTAACTCTGTTTTTCCCTAGGAACCCACTGTTATTTCAGCAATGAAGATTTCCACCAAGCAGGTACTATGTGCACAAATGTTAAATCACTTTCAAATATTTATTGGTCTCTGTCTTCTAGAGACAGTAACTTGGCAGTCAGCAGAGACATATTAATTGCAGCAGCAGCATCCCATCCCTTTACATAAACAGCAGTAGTTTCTCAGGAAAATGTGACGTGCAACAGGGAAAGGAAAAGCCTAGTTTGTGTTACTTACTGGTAAGGTGGAAACTAAACACAAACTAGCCAGCTGTCTGGTGGCTCTCTAGAAAAAAAAAAAATTAAAATCTACATTTTAGAATGTTTGCATGACAGAGAGACTGTTCAAAAGGAGTGGCCAAACTTGGTCCCTTTTTTACATGGGACTAGTTCCATGTCCAGTCTCTGTGGGAATACACTGGTACAAAATGCAGGTAGGGGAAGCAAAGGATGGAAATGAGACATCCTCCTGTCTTTCTGTCCTCTGCCCATTCCATTCCCAACGTGCGTCATTCAGCTTTAACAAAAGATCTGCAGATCCAATGCAGTCCAAATTTTCCATGGTTCAGTGATGTGGTGAGGATAAGGGTTCCAGACTCCAAAATTTATATTTCCTACTTTCTGTTGAGTACACTAATAGCTAACTGCTTATAGAAAAGATATGTATTATAAAACCAGACCATAGCTAAAATGAACAGAACTTCTTGATGGATAGAGGTGAAGTTTTGTCTGACTTACAGTAAAGGTGATTCCTGCATTTCTAAGCAAATTTGTGAGGCAGTTGATGAATTATGTGGTTGTGAGAAGAACATTGGTTTGCAGTCCAGGAATGAAGTGGGTATTAGGGGCCTATCTTCTAGTTTTGCATGGAATTAGGTGGATGGATCCCAGCCACTGTCATTTCCTGTCTCAGGAGCCTGAGACATAAAATTTAGTGTCAGATTTAACTTTTTTTTTTTTTTCGCATATGTGCTGATCCAAAGGTTAATTTGGTAAATATAAGGAACTTGTTTTTGTTAATGTCATTGTCAGGAAAGAGTAGATTCGGTATTACTCCCAGGACTAGGTGAACTAAGAATGGTGCATGTTATAAATAAAATTTAGTTAATTAATCTATCTCACTCTATACATTATTAAACAGAAGATGAACTCATTCTGTAATGGACAGAGCCCAATATTATATTTGAAATGTTGCATATTTAACTCTGAATTCACTGTCTTTAGGAAAGTTGTCTGAAAGCATTCATGTATTTGACAAAAAATGTTTGGGGGGGACACTGTTCTAACAGTTTACCACCTAAAGCAGCAAAAATGGCAGGACAAAGAAAAAGGTAATATTGAATACTGGGATAGTTAAAAACAGACCTGTCAAGTTGTGTGTATGTTCACATCATACCAAAATGCTCTGCTTTGGATTATTTTTATAAGTACATTCCCTTAAAGCAGCCAATCATATTTGAAAATTGACCATGCATTTTCATACAGCTTTTTCTCCAAAGCATCTTTAGTTATTTGGGAGAGATTACAATTTTCCCTGAGTTTTCTGAAAACAAATTTACACTGCTAAAATTGTCTAAAGCTAAAAAAGAGCATAAACCACAAGTTATTCAGGCAGAGTAAAACTCATGAAAAATCAACCACCCTCAGGCTAAAAATGACAGAATCATGATACACTATGACAAGCTTTTGGCAGTGTGTATGAAATAAGTATATGGCAACATGTTTCCATTTTACATTTATGATTTAAAAATACTGTAGTTCTAAAACTCAAACACTTTACTCATTGTGTTCTGATAAGCAGGGTGGTTTTCGTATAAACAGCACGATAATTCTATGCATTGTGGAAAGCCAGAGCATGAAATGTAAATAGTAAAACCAGAATGTTCTATTGAATGCCTTAAAAATAATCACTTCATTTTGTTTTTTCACTAACAAATCTTTCATCCAATTATAAAAACATGGTACAGGGAGTTTCTCCTTATTTCTAAATGTTTTACTGCTCTGGTTGTTCAAAGCTACCTCTTTTGCCATCATGCCAATATGTTATGTTACAAATTACTCTTCCTAAAGACCAAAATCTACAAATTCTTCAGGAGTGGAACTTAGCTTAAGTTTTAAATTATATAAAGCTCTAAAGCTCCCGTCTCCCTCTCTCTCTCTCTGAGTATGCATTTGGCCCTTGAGCAAGAGTGGCTTTGAGCAAGGAAATTTAGCTTTTATGTGCAAGACTAAGCCTTAATATGTTCTTTCTCCACTCTGCTGTCTTTAACTCACAGGAATTACGTCTCTATTTTCTCACTAAAGCTACACATTCCTCCTGCTTGTGTTCAGAGCCCTAGGCTTGTGTAACCTTATCACTTAAACAGTTTATGCTTCGTTAGCAATAGACACAAACCTTCAGAGCATCCTTGAGCCTCTGCAACACTCTGCAGCTGCCTGAACTCCCAGTTCTGTGGCAGACACGGTGCTGCTTGGCTTTAAACCTGCCAGGTGAAGCTCCATAATTTTTCCCTTGATTTACAAAAATGGAAGCAGGCCAAAAAAGTCCAGCCTGGGTTTCAATCAAAGGTGACTTTTTGCAGAGCAACCTCTCTCCTTTTTCTCAGGGTCAGGTTTGTGATGCTCCATCAAAAAGCCGTTGGATTTCTGGTGACATGGGAAAAGGACAAGGAGATCCTTGGCTGATACAGGACAAGTCCTTGTCTGGTGAACTGCTGCCAAGAGCTTTTGTTTCTCTTGTATAAGATTTTCAAGCAAAGGCAAGGCAGACACCTTCAGAAATACCTTAGTGATTTCTTTTATGGTATATTTCACTAAATACTGAATTTTATTCAGAGATGAAAATTTTTGCCCATAGTGGGTATATAGAAAGGACCAGCTCAAAATTAATATATCTCTTAAACAGCATGTTGAACTCTTCTGCATTACTTCTCAAGATGTTAAATTAAATCAAATGGTATTTGAATGTCATGATCCCTAATTTTCCTTTTAAAATTCTGTTTAAATTCTTCCTCTGAAGCATTAGATTTTTCCCATTCTGTTATCTTTGTCTGCTTTTTGGGCAGCCCCGTGGAGCAAACAGAAACCACTGGATCACTTAAATATTAGTCTCCTCAGTTTGTCTTGAGTTCTAATACTTCTGCAAGAATTTTTAGAGGACAACTTTTTTTTTCCCCACTCTCTGGTTTGATCTTATAACCATCTCATTCATTAAATTAACAATGTCTTGGGAGAGACTCTGCCCAAAAGGCAGTTTGGCTGTGGTATGGCAAGGTAAAGTCAGATCATTGATGCAAATAATTCTATTTTCTGAATTTCATACTTCCTGGATTTTTGTATTGTTAGTGTCCAGAATAATGATCACCAGCTGGAGTCTAAAACCATGATCAGAAGAGCAGCAAACAGGGCAGCAGCCTTCAGGCTGTGCAGCACCTGAAACACATGTGGCAGCTCACTGACTGAACTATGAACTTATCTACAAGGAATATAGTTTTTAAGTAACCCTATTTTGGCCTCATTTTTGTTTTTATGTTTCTGGTCATTCTTTAATTCTAAAGACATTTATTGGAAATTAGGGAGGGGATTTTTGCAAAATAAAATTGGTTACAGAGGTACATAGGAAACCATTACACCATTCTTTATTTTCCCATGTGCATTCTCTGGGTTGATTTTTATATTAGTTGCACCACACGTTCCTACATGCTTACACAGATATTAATGCCCCAATTACACAGGACTCAGATCAATACCATCTGGACATTTAAGATACTTAACTGAAGCTCTAATTTGACCTATGCTGCCTCCATAATCAGTAAAGAGAAGAGGCGTCCCTTGAGAAGCAGTTAGGTCACCTAAGATTGGAATTGCTGCTCTTTTTACTGCAGGATGCAGCCCTAAGGTGGGTATTTGATTAAGTGACTTGAGTTAGAGAGAAGCAGCTCATCCTGTCTGTTGCCTGTCATCTCTTCCCAAGGCTGCAACACTGACTGGGACTGGTTTGCACAGTCCAGGCTTTCTGTGGAGCCCTGTGTGGTCAGAGATTTTTGCCTGGAGAATGTGGGTTTACAGCCCAGCTATGAAACTGGAATAGATGGAAGCAGCTGCTTAGGAAGGGTTTAGTTTTCAATTTGCCAGTGAATTTTCCTTTGGGGGCTTTCCTTGTCATATTTTCCTTGAGAAAATACCAGTGTTTATATAAATGCACGGGATGTTTCTGTTACAATTAATATGTCTGTGTGAACTGCCAAGCTGCTGTCTCTGAAAGAAGTTAACACAACACCTTTTATGAGTGTTTTTGGTGTTGCTATCTCCTGGTATCCAGTGCTCATTATTTCTAGTAGGTAGGTGATCTCAGCCATCTTCCATCCCCAAATCCCTGGAAATGGTACCTCTGGGACACTGCAGTGCAGGAGATGAAAAATCTTGGTAACATATCTTGAAATTCTATTTTTTGCACCAGCTTTCTGTTTTCCAAGAAAGAATAAAATAATACAAATTTGTATTTTGTTGGTGGGGCTACTTGAAGTGGGACCTACAAGAAAAGTATTCATCGCTCCACCATGGGTGCTGAGTGACAAGGTTTAAGATTTGATAGGAAAGTGTCAAACTTTGCTTCCAAACCAGAAGGATTATGCCCTTGAATTTTTGTGTATCATTTATTTAGTGTTCCCCTCCTTTTGCATCCATACTTGTTTTCTTTGTGAATTATTGCTAATCTGAAATATCTCTGTTTGGACTTTCACATGGGATCAGAAGTTCAGTTTTCTCATATCCCTCAGGGGGCCAACTTCCCTAGTGGACCACATGAATTTGATATTGGAGAGGAAATTGAGAGGGACAAGATACTCTGTTGTGATGCCATGCAAAGCTGTATTTCATTTTGTATGCATGATTTTTTATTTACTTCTGCATTTGAACTGCATCTTCTAGTCAACACTGGTTTTTATCCAAAATAAAATAAGACCTCTCCCCTCATTAGAGATATGTTCCAGTTAAATCATGTGACTTACAGAAAAGAGTACAAAACATTGGGATTACCAGACATGCAGAGAAGTGCATGCATAGCATTTCCAAACTGAAATATTGTAGCATCAGTCTGAAATAATTTACTTCAGGTTTCCCCCTCACACACATAAATTGAGGTAATGCTTAGGAAATGTATGTTGAAATTTTTCTTTTTGTTCAAATTCAAAAGCATGTTCTCCATTGTGTTCTGTCACTGACTGTAGTGTTTTCCCAGTGTGGAGATCTGAATACAAAAGGAAAAATTTAAGAGTAGTTTAATTTTCTTACTGTTTAGGGAAGCCACCAAGAGCTTCATGAAAAAATAAAGTTTTTCCTATTTGATTTTTTTTTTATCCTGAGGACAATTCTGTTCCCATTCCTTTAGCATACATCAGGATTGTATGTATCCTTTATTGTATTTGAAGTGATCCTAACAGATGATTATGTAACATTTTTATACTTCCCTAGGAAAAAAAAATGTAATTTGCAATATTTTTTAACTTTTTTTTTTTTAAAACTTTTGCAACAGCAACAGCTCTACATTGGCTCGGCCACTGGAGTTTCACAGCTTCCTTTACACCGCTGTGATGTGTATGGAAAAGCTTGTGCTGAGTGTTGCCTTGCAAGGGACCCTTACTGTGCCTGGGATGGCTCATCCTGCTCTCGTTACTTCCCCACTGCCAAGAGGTAGGGACAGTTCTGGACGTCTGCATGGTTTGCTATTTGTTTTAACTGATGGCCTCAATATGACCAGAGGGCTTTGGAGATTTTTCGTGGAATGGTTAACTGGAGCTCCTTCTCTTCCAAAGAAAACATCATTGTGGGAGCTACATGCAATATGAAGTCTTGGTTGATTTAAAGTGACCACTGCTACTTCTTGGGCTGGCTTTAAAAGCTCCTGTAAGAAAACACTCAGACAAGAGTTGTCTCTGAAGTTAACTCCTAACTTTAAATTCATTGGTAAACAGCAGAAAGAAAAACATTTCATTTTCTCTAACATGAGGAGGAGGCTCAAAATCAAAATGAAATCACTACTTACCCAAGTAAATTATCCTGCATTTTCATGAATTCTGAATCAAAAGCAGTATTTCTAAAATATTTGGACATTGATAGAAACTTCCCTTTTTTAGTGGTATATAACATTATTGTTATTATTCGAAAGTGTAATCTGTATGTGTTGATGTGTGTCCAAGTTGTTCTGCCAGATCAGAACAACTTCTGTTTTACAGTCCCTCTGCACTGATGCTAAAGGCTTGGCAATGCAAGAGTTGGTGGAAAGCTGACTCCACAAGTCAAAAATATCAATGTTATTAAAAATTTACAAGTCTCATTGCCTGATCTGAAGGTTTAGAGTACTAGTTTATTTGCCTCCCTTTATCTTTGAAACTCTTTCTTTAAAAGCATACAAGCTAGTTACTGGAGAGCTCCTGGCTATTGAAGTAGAAATTAGGAATAACTGAATAGATATACATTTGCAAATAGAAGCAGACAATGGTGTAGTTTGAGATTCCCTTGATAAACGGAGTAAAATGATAAAAAAGTGCTCACATTAAATTGAATATGCCAGACATCTTGCATGTATGATGAAACAAGGAATCCAAGGGTTTATATATGTAAGGGTTTATATAAATGAAATTAATTGTAGCAAATACTTAGTTGAGAGTATCAGAACTCCAAATTCCAGGTTTAGATTGGCTGCTGAGGGACATGAAATGTGGTAAAGGGTGGAAAGTTGAATTAGTGTCACAGACATTTCAGATGGAGTGGATTAAAATTTTAAGGGCTGCATTACAGTGTATCCTAAACAAATACTGATGACAAAAGTAAAAGCTAGGCATGGAGCATCAGGTTCTATTTTTGCACCAGAAAACAGAGTTAATCTGAGAAAAGCTTTTTGTGAAATTCTTTAATTAATTAGAAAATAATTAAAGAGTGGAAATGAACCCATCCCAAAAGAAGAGCCACTCAAATTTTCTCAGCTACATGGGCTGAATTCTTACTGTTGCTGGTAGCATGGTGGTTTCTCTGGAGGAGGAAGGAAAGGAGAGGAAGCAGCGTAGTTTTCAAGGAAGAGTCCGAAAGATTGACTTGTTCTGAAAAGTTTTTAGGATTAGAAATCATTATGGCTGAGTACTGCCTGTGGGTTCAAGGAGACAGTGAGATCAGGAGTCACTGAATCACTGTTTCTGCTACTTCCCTGCTACTCTTTATCCCTGAGCCTGCTCCTTTCTCAGCATTCACTGGCACCCATTCCTTGTGCCAGCCCCTCTCAAGATCCCTGGAGCACATCATGCTGTCATTCCTCTGCTCACACTGATGGGAGAAATAGGGCTCTTTGTCTTTCCTTATCTCTCCAGCTCATGTGGCCATCAGGGGTAAAGTGACTGGGACCTCTTCTTACAGGGATTCAGGGGTTACTGGGGCCAAACTGGGTTGCACAGCTACAGGAAAACCTTGGGGTGCAGAATTTTCTCTTCTGGAGGCCACTGTGAAACTAAAAGTTATTCCTGGGAAGCTGGGATCTGAAAAATGCATAGGAAAAAGTTGCTGTCTCTGCATTCTCCCCCCAGATTTCCCTTGGCAGCAGCAGCAGAGCAGAGTCTGTGGCTGGGAGAGAGGATCCTCTGTTCCCTGGTACCTGCTGTACCACTGCCTCAAGCCAGCCCAGAATGCATCAACGACAAAATCGGCATTGCTGGAAACAGCTTAAATGTCAACATTTTACTAATCATGAATGCTCGTAATTCTAGGCTCCAGAAATATTGGGAAAGTGGACTCCTGAGGCAATTGTACAAATGCTTTACTAATAGTTAGGTTTAGGGTTTGGGCTTTTGTTTTGTGTTGTTTCTTCTCTTCTTTTTTTTTTTTTTTTTTAAATGAGATTTTATAAGCCATAATTTTATTTGCGTTTCTTTCTTTGTGTATTTTACAAGTCTAAATGACAGTTCAGAGCTCGTGTAGTGTGACCACTTCACTTTACCCTGAGCAGATGTGTTCTGGTTCATATTTCATAAATCATCGTGTTGATACAATGGTGATATGTGCAGCATTTTCCTGAGATTCCACTAAACATTTCGTTCAAACTTCATTGACAGTAATATGAGTCTTTCCACAGACTTCTTTTCTACAAATTGTATCCTAGAAATATACTGTGTTTCAAAATTCAGGAAGGGGTAGCAAAATTTTATGGTTCCTTCTATCTTGGGTTTGGTTTTGTCATTGGTAATGAGTAATATGAAGATACTGGAAATTATGATTCCTACATTTTTTTAATCATATATCAGCAGACAATTCCTTCTTACTAAAGTATGCTAAGATGTCCTAACTCATAATTTTAAGGAAGCTTTTATTCAGAAAAATATATAAAAATGCTCATCTAACTTTTTTGTAAGAAAGAAAGCTTTTGCTGAACTTCACATCACTAGTTTTAGGTTTAACATTTCAGTAGCTTTCAGTGGAAAAAATATGGTTAAAATCTTTCAGGCAAGAGGACTCAGCTGTGCAGTTGTGCCTCTGAGAACTCCTGGCATGTGCTGATGCCGGGCTGTTGGTGAGAGCCTGTAAAGTGGGGCTGCTGGAGAGAGGAGAGATGGTCTGTGCTGCACAACAATGGCTTTTAAAAATGTGGGCTGTTGTCACAAGGGAGTGACCAACAGGGCTTTTTACAAGGCTACTTGACTTTTGCATATCCGTTGCTGGATACCATAATCTGAAATCGCAGCATTGTTCAACAGCCTAATCCTCTTTGTTCTCCTCTAATTTTGCAAGCCCTCAGGCTTTCTCCGATTCCTAAAGTAAAGTGCTCACACTTGAAACACATCTTTGTTTGCCTTGTTCTTTTTTTCTTTCTTTTTCATATGAAACGCTTTTCTCTGGCTCAGTTGAATTTTGTGTCACAGCTATTTAAATAAAACTAGGAGCAGACAAAGAGAGAACAACACATGCAAAACAAAACTGTATTAAAAAGCTCTCTTCTATGAAATACAACATTTTTTTAGCACTGATCAATGTTTTTCAAAAGAGGCAGTAGAATTCAAACTGGGAGAAGAATATACCGTGTTAAAAAGACATGCAATCAAAGGTAGAATTCAGACTTAAACTACAAAAGATAGAATAAATGACATTTCAAAATCTTCCTTTTCAAGTTTTTATTTTTTTTATTCTAAAGACAAAACCATTTGCAACAGTTTTGTAAAAGGTTTTATCAGAAATGTTTTGGTGAAACTCATGGTGGTTGAAATGATCTATCCTTTTTAATTTAGATTTTGTAGAAAATACAGCATTTCGGTTTCCTTTAATGCCACCCATCCTAACATTTCATTTATCTAAAAGATGCTGCAATACTCAAAGTATTCTGTACTTGCACAAATGTGTGCTTTTGATGCATGTTAAACTCTGCAGTATATATTTTAATCTTTCAGCAGTCCCTGTACCTGTGAATCAAGTAATGAATTTATCTGTGACCAGTATTGCCCACACAGTTAAAATAAACTTCATCATTTATTTTATTTGGTATTTATTTAATATTAGCATTAAATATTATTTATTTATTAATTTAGTATCTCGGTGCAAGAGGTATGTATTTACCAGTTTTTGAAGACTTCACTTGTAGGAGTAAAGCCTGATTCTACAAAAGGATAATGCACAGAATATAGTAGTAACAATATGATTTCCTTCCCAGTGCTGTTTAGGTGCACTTGTGACCTCTGTAATTATGTAAATGTTCTGTTTGTTGCTGTTGAGCACTGAGAAGGGCACTCACAGATCTGAAATGTGATCTTTGCAGACGCACCCGACGACAGGACATCCGAAATGGGGACCCGCTCACCCACTGCTCAGACCTGCAGCACCACGGTGAGTTATGGGCACCACTGAAGGGCACCTAATTTGTGTCCAATTAATTTACAGACTGTGCACGAGTAGAATAGGAAGCATGTGAATGATTTGTTGGTGAAATTTTCTTGAACATCAGCGAAAGATGGATATAATACATCGTTATCCCAATTTAGATAGCTTACAATGGCCTGGATCAGACTCTAAAGTCTGTTTGGGTTTTTTTGTTTTGTTTTCTTTTCCTCAGATAAACAGTTGAAGCATTTTAATTTTCCTGCTTCTCTTCCCTGATAATACCATACCATGACATTAAGTATATTACATCAGAAAATATTTGTATTTCTGTCATGGCATCAAGAAACATGTACGTGTTGCTTTACATAGTTTGTATAAGATGATAACCAAATGTGTTTGCAACTATCTTGGCAAAATATGGAGTGACCTTTGTTGTAGGAGTCACACTAAAAGCTCTGAAGATCAGGATGTTCTTGCAGCAGGCATGTCCCACGTTCTTTCAGTATGGGTTTTCTTAGACTTATTTTGGTTTGCTTTTTTGTCAGCTGTTTCATTTTCACAGTGTATTGTTCAGATTCTTTTCTTGACTTGTTTGACTGACAAACTTCTCACAGTTTCTAATTTGTTGCCAAACTTTGCAGAAGACCTTCACTCAGAAAATTTAAAATGTCCATTTTGGTGTAAGTGAAGGGAATACTTAGGCAACACTTCCCTCTGCTGGAAAAAAGCGATTTCTCATGATTGTGGCGCATCTACAGGAACATTTCACACAGAATATTCTGAGTTTGAAGGGACCCACAAGGATCATTGTCCAACCCTTACCTGAATGGCCCATGCAGGGATCCTAAACCCCTTGACTATGGTGTTATTAGCTCCATGCTCCAACCAACTGAGCTAATCTCAGGGTTAAACCACTGGGAAAAATAAGGAGGTGACTGAAAATGGAGATACCTCAAAACCCTCTTGTCCTTCCAGTCCACGTAATAGCAAAAATTATAAATAGTCCGAAATTGTGATTTTGTGTTAGCTGTAATTCACTATCAATATGTTTCACTAATTGTTTTCTCTATCTTCCTTTCAATCATTTGAAACTCACAGCTAACATTACTATAGCTTTTCTTTTTACTTCTGATTGTCAGACTCAGGCCAAGTTACTCAGAGGGAAAAAGGGGTTTTAAAAGTGCATGAACAGACTGTGGTCAGTATGTAGTTGTCACATTTTGAGAACTCATGAATCTTCAACTAGTTTAGTTTTGAACTAGTCAATTATCCCTAGTAGAAAGCTCACAAATTTCCCATTTCATGATATCAAGTAATACTTACACAGTGAAGATAAGACCATCCCTATATTGAGACTGGGATTTTCAGTTCCGTAATAGGAAAATTTCACCAGGCACTAAACATTGATTTTAATACCAGCAGAAGCATTTCTTAGCTTTACCTTCTTACTCTCTGAACACCTTACTCCTTGAGCAAAACTTTGAACTGGTGTACCACATTTCTGTTCATTTTAATGTTCTCTAGCCTTTGCTAGCTGTGCTTCATCCAACTGTAGGTCTGTTCTTTATTGTCATAAATGAAAAAAGCATTTCAAAACACTTTTTGGTTTTTTGTATGTTCCTGTATTTTGTAAGCATATTTGTCTGAAAAATATATGTTCTGTCCAAAGCGAAGAGAGTAATCCAGTTTTGCAGTAATGCATAAATGCAGTTTTTTCATTACAACAATTATGAGAACTCAAGGTCTGTACAAAGCAATTATATGGCAGACCTGATGACAAGGACCTTTAATACAGCTTTGCCAAGATGAGCAGAGCAAGTACAAAACAAGATGCTGAATATATTACTTAATGGGGAAAAGAAGACAGCATTAGAAGGATCACTAAGTTACAAAAAATACTGAGGGAATGCAGTTGTGGATCCTAGACTTGAAGGATGGACTGTAAAAGTACTTAACGAATGGTTTAGATTAGTCGTGAGAGAAATTTTCTCTAAATCACTTGAGCTGTACATCTGATACATTTTCCTATATTTATTTGTCATTTTCACATGATCATACATAGTACAGATAACTGCATGGCCTATAAACTTTCTATGCCAACTTATGCTGAGTTTTTTCCTTGTTTGTAATTAGTAGTTCCCTGGACAACAGATGAAGGATTGGGTTTGTCTATAGCCAAAATAAAATCTTCAGAAATCATTTACTACTTGTCTGCACATTCATTTGCAGGAAGTACCAATTTATTCTCTATGTGAACCAACAAATCATGAAAAAAGAATAATCTCTTAATGTATATCTCACTTTAAAAGACATTGCAAAAACCAAATTTGCAATCAGTCTGAAGCAATAATATTTTAATTAGGTTTACATGGCTTTTTCAGTTGCTCTTTGGTGCAAATGTAAAAGAAGTATAAAATGACTACACAGCAACATTAGAGGGAGCTGAGGATCCTTCACTGTACATCTGTTTGCCCAGACATTAATAGTATAGTCATCTTTGTGGCAGCTAAAGGAAAATATTTAAGTGTAACATACTCGTGCTATCAAGAAATAATCAAGTTTGGGGTTTTTTGAAGAAGAATTTGTTAAAGAAGAGACACTTCTTTTTAACATGATTTATCCCAGGGGAAGTTCAAAGAATCACTCTGAATTAAACTGTATTGTGAGATTCATTCATCTGCAAAGCAATCTTGGTATAAGTACTTAGCCTTTCATACTTCTTTGGTTATGTCAGAAATTATGTACTTAAAGGGTATTTATCAGGGTAGTAAACTGATACTGCTGTTGGGTTCATTTTGGGAATTACTGCTCTCAGACAGGATTTTGGGCTGAATTTCATTACTAACTCCATGACTTCTATAGTTTTCTAATTCCTCCAGCTGCTTTTCTGAACTTCTTAGACTTTCATTTTCCCTTGAAGTCTCTTCAGCTTCTCAGTCCCAAAGCTGCACTCTGATCCTGTGATTATTCCATCACTGCTTACTCTCTTGCACTCCACGTGCTCAATATTGCATGAATTTTATAGACATTTCTGGATGTGCCTTCTGCTCCTTCAAATCGTGGAAATGGAAATTGAAGGATCTCTAAAATGCTTCCTCTCTCATTGCGTGTCTGTCACCCATATTGTATTTTCTGCAGCTGTGAAGAAATTTAAAGAGGACTTCACCCACTTTCCGTGATGTTCTCTAACATGCTAGAATGTTATAGACCAGATCCAAGGAAAAGGAAGTTTGAAATGATGTCAGAGTGCACAGTTTCTCAAAAAACTCGTGACTAGCTTCTTAGATGCTAAGAACATCATAGGTACCTAAGTTTTCCAGCAGAAACTTATCTATGTACTTAAAAATATGCTACTACTCATAGGCTGCAGGACTTTTACCAAAGAAATGCCTGGTTTTGTCCTTTATACTCATATTTAGGATTTAGAAAACTGCCTCCTCTGGATCGAATGAGAACAGTGTAACATGCTCTGCCCCTGTGCAATTCACTTGAACTAAGCCATGTTCAGGAAAATATAATGAAGTGGTGCTGCAAGCTCCCTAATGAGTAACCTGCTGGTTAAATCCTCGTTTTAGGATGCTGGAGATGAGGACCCAAAGTTCACTTAGGCTTAGAAATTTGACTTGCTATTCCTACTTCCAATACAAACACCCAAACTGTGGAATTGCTGTTGTTGAATGTTGGGCCATTCTGCAATCACGATTCAGGGAGTCTGGGAGAGGAATTGAGACAGAGCGTCCTGGGATGAAATCCCTGTGTTTCCATCCTTTATTATGGAAGCTGGTAAATCACTGTTTCACAGAAACACATGGTTGGAGCAGTAACAAGTGTGTCCCAGGCTATAAAAGGGGATATTTTCTAGTGTCTTATGCTGCAGGCCTGTATGTGCTGTCTGTTGTGGATCCCAGTTCAGATATCAAACAGCTTCTCTCTGACTGCCAGCTCAGCCATGTGAATTTTGTTCCTTAATTAAAGCATCTGCTTGGAACAGAATTCAGTTCATCAGTCAGCCATTCACAGTGTTAAATCTGGACCCACCAGTTATCAGACACCCATTTCCGTTTCCAGTCTTTATCTTACCACTTCTAATTATATTCAGTTAATCTCTTTACACACTTCCAGTTCCTCTGGTTCAATGACACAAATTCACCTGTGCTCCATCTCAGACCTCACCAACTTGGCTGTATTCTATTCCAGCTGTCTTACCTTCTTTTGCTCCTTTGCTTTCTAATTCATTCCTCCACTGCTCCCTGTCTTCGTGACAGAAGCTATACTGATATTCTTCATGGGAATGTGGTTTCTGAGAGATGTCTTGTTTCACTTGGTTATTAAAAGAACACCCCACTCACTTCCTAAAAAGGTCCATAATCCAGCAGAGGAAGGCAAGCAAACCCATTTCCTATTTGTTTAGTGTTAATAGGCCATTTGATGTTTTCTGAGAAGTGGGCAAGCACCAGTCCTTATTCTGCTGCACATCCCTTCTGCCATCCTCTCAGGGCTGAAAGTCATTATTGAAAGGCATTTGATTCTGTATCAGCCTAAGCCAGGAGCTCAATTTTACTTTTACCTTTGTCACAGTCATCTAAGAATCTGTGTTTTCTAAACAACACGGCCAGTATGAGAAAACCACACTTGGAAGCAAACAAAACTGGATGAAGCATTTCTCTGACAGGGTTTTAAATAGACATAATTTTCCTGTTAAAACATACCAAAATTAGTTCCTTAAGGATTTCCAGTGCTAAAGATCAAATGTGAAAAATGGAAGGAAAGGCAAAGCATGGCAAGGAGTCAGGAAACCCCATGAGACCAACACAGTGTTAAATAGCCCTCCAACCCCTTCCTCCTCATCTGCTCTCCAGGATTATTGTTGCCACTTAAGTCCATACCAGCATTTTAAAGAGCTAAGGTGGAGAGTGGAAACACGATGCCTTAAAGCCTCTGTGGTATTGGAGAAGAATCAAATACCAAATAAGTCCTATAGCTATGTGATACTTCCAGCAAGCTGATGAATATCTTGAAACGTTGTTACAAAAGGAAGTAATTTATTTAACTTTCTTTTTCCCCTCCTATAATGTCTGGTTTATTAGCCTTATTACATTTCCATAAATTATATCAGTAGAGAGGAAATGATTAATTGAAGATCGTTTCCTCAAAAACATTACTCCTGGTCATTAACAGCTTCAGCAAACTGCAATGCCATATAATCTAAACACATTATTCTACTTTTAAATAGCTTCATGTTTTATTACTTTGCTCTGAAGTATTATGACCATAGAGCCCAGCAGGCATCATTACAAACATTCTGCAACTACACCCTGAGTTTTCTTAGTGCATACAGTTTGCTATTAAAAATTCTTGTCGCTTTTTAGATGTTTTCCTTGATGAATAATAATGAAGCTTACACAAAAATTCACAATTAAATTCATTAACTCCACATATTGAGATGTTAACAGCTGTTAGGATTTAAAATACAATTTAAAAAAACTCACTAAACCAAAAAACCTGCCATGGATCCTTACTAAGACAGAGGTCTTGATGGAGATGTTTCAAATGGTATATTGATATGGGGAAAGGTTTTTTTAAGTTTTTATCGTTAAACACTTTAGGGAGACCAAATTATAAACAAAAAAATTTACTTAGCAATTAAGTGTTAGTTTCCTGGTAATTTAATTTTTTTTTCTTTTTTTTTTTTTTTTTATGCTTTACAGATAATCCAGGTGGTCAGACCCTGGAGGAAAAGATTATCTATGGAGTAGAGAATAGCAGCACTTTCCTTGAGTGCAGTCCAAAATCTCAGCGTGCTGTAGTCTACTGGCAATTCCAGAAGCAAAATGATGATCGCAAAGAAGAGGTACAGTAGAAAAAAAAAAGAGAGATGCAACTAATTTTCTCTATAGAGTTCAATCTGAGTCCTTCGCAGAATAATTTTAGTTGAGTAGAATTTCTCTGGAATATTATAATTTCCATTGTTCCTCAGCATATTCTCACTGTTATTACCATAAAAGCCTGTAAGCTCCCTAATAGATTTTAGAGATGGTTACTGCAGAAAACATTCATGTCCTCTCCTTGCTCAGACTCCCTGCAAAACACACGGGTTTGCATCAGAGATCCCAGAAACAGAAGAAGGTAGTGTTCTATCTAAGTGTCAAATGAAACATCATACAAAGATTATATGAACTTAAATATTACAAAGGCCTTAAAATTGCCTTTGGAAAAAAGCTTAACTGCATTCACCCAATTACACTGTTTGACTGAAGTGAGTCTGGCAGGAGTGTCCCATGTGCTGCAGGCTCTGAGACTTTACTGCAGATAACACAGAGTCAGAATGAAGAACTGACAACTGTAGTGGACACGAGAGTATGAAAACTTGTTCTTTTTTTTCAGCAAAAGCAGTATTTATAGAGGGAAAAACACTGAGTTACAAAGCTTATACTTTATTTTTCTCTTCTCTTGTCACCAGTATTCTTACGTTATTAATTACCCAAGTTTTCAAGTCATATCAAGCCAGGTCACACATAGCTTAAGAGAATAGTCTGCTCTGGTAGGGAGGTTGAGCTAGGAAACAAAAACTTGTTTCTTGCGTTGAAGTATTTTAAAATATGTATGTATATTTAAAGCATGTTCTGAATAGTTACATTAGCTGTTTTAAATATTTTTTTTTGTTTACATAAGTAGCAAATTATTAAGAATTTATTCTCGGTGAGAGAGCAGCAAACAGGTTTGTGCCCTTTCTGTCTTCAGCAACATGTGCATTCTACATATTCAACATACATTCCAGATATGAATTAATTCAGAAAAAAGCCTTATTTTGAACAGCTGCTTTTTGAATATTAAAATTGTGAGATTTAATTCTTAATTGCTTGTTTGTAAATTTTCCGCTTGTGCAGAACCCACTTCGATGCATAAGGGCTTTTTCAGTAAGGCACAACAGGAAGGCAGAGAACCTTTCCTGCAAATGGATTTAGGTTTGAGTAAAAGATAATGGTGAATGCAGCCTCAGTAACACAGCCAAATGAATCCATGGTGACTCTGCTCATTACAGGCTCAGATCTTCTGTAATCTTTCCAGCAACTCCATCTGACGGAGCTGAAACAGATCTTTGTTCAGCAGCAGTAATTGCTAAGGAGTAAATTCCTAATTTCCCAAACTCTTGGCAGTATATCAGTTTTTCCAGAATATTTGAGCCTTTCATCATTACAGATGACTGGCAAAGGTTTTTCCGTTTTTGTGGGTTTGGGAATTCTTGGCCAAGTTTTACCAGTTGAAAGGAGCAGTAATAAAGAAGTAGCATGGTTAGAGGATAATGTGGCACATCTATAAAAAATAACTTGAAATTACCACTCTTTCCCAATACAGATAAAAGTGGATGATCACATGATCCGGACAGAACAGGGCCTGCTGCTCCGAAGCCTCCACCGGAGGGACTCTGGTGTTTATTTTTGTCACGCTGTGGAGCACGGCTTCATGCAGACCTTGCTCAAGGTGACCCTGGAAGTGATCGATAACGACCACCTGGAAGAGCTGCTCCACAAAGAAGAGGATGGTGATGGCTCCAAGGCCAAGGACGCGACCAACAGCATGACCCCCAGCCAGAAGATCTGGTACAGGGACTTCATGCAGTTGATCAACCACCCCAACCTGAACACGATGGATGAGTTCTGTGAGCAGGTTTGGAAAAGAGACCGCAAACAGCGCCGGCAGAGGCCCGCCAACGCGCAGGTGAACACAAATAAGTGGAAGCACCTACAAGAGAATAAAAAAGGGAGAAACAGGAGGACCCATGAATTTGAGAGGGCACCACGTAGTGTCTGAGCTACATTACCTCTAGGAACCTCATCCGAGTAGAAACTTGTATAGACAGATAACTGGAAAAAAATGCAATATTCATGAACTTTTTCATGGCATTATGTGGATGTTTACAAGAGTGGAAAGTTCAAACAGTTTCCACTAGGTTTAAATAAAATCCGTTTCTAACTTTCCTAGCAAGTCCTTCCTCTCTGCTCTAAGACCAGAAAGACCAGAGTTTCAAGGATGATAACTCACCTGGACCTAGCTTACTGCTCAAAAACTTCTGCAAGTATTCAGCAGGCAAGTTTTGCTTTCTCTTTTGACGGAGATATAAACAAAATGCTGTATTTCATGCTGTCATCTTACAGAAAAGAAAAACAAGCCCCACCTTTCATCAGCAGCACTACCATTTCTAGACTTATATAAAACTGCATGAACTCATTCAGCTGATGAACGTCTAAACACGTGATTGGACACAAGGATTTTGTTCTTGTTTTGTCTACCAGTTCTCCTGTGCTAGAAGAGGAAAAACAATACTGAATGAGATTGATTGTGGAAATCTGAACAACATAAGCCATCCATCATCTGGAAGAAAAAAAAATGTGGAGTACACTGGCCTACTACTGATGACTTCCTTCAGCTTTGATCTAAAGATGTATTTTATTAAAAGTATAATTTAAATGTACCATGAAAAAATATGCAGCAAACATTAGCTCCTTTCTAAAATAGATTAGACGTTTTGTCTTAGAAATATTGTACTTTCTAATTATTGGTTTAGAGGAAAAAAAGACAACTTCCACTTATGAGCTGATTTACTCTTTTGTTTGGGAAAACTTCCAGGGGAGCTGGTCACACTGCAGTTAACCTCCTCCCCTGTCAGTAATCTATATGATGTATAACTTCAAAGCAATTTTAAAACTAAGCTATTTTAACATGAAAGTCACTGTATAGCATGGAAGTATTCTGCATTCTGTTTTTCTAAGTATGGTATTTGAAATTATTCAACTTGTATAATACCTTCCTATAGATTGAACCAATGAAGAGGAGAGCATTGATTTTCAGTTGTATATTTTTTTTTTAATTAAAAAAACAAATAGCATTAAAATACCCTCTGCTAATTACACTCTTGCTTTCTTGGTTCGTATTTGTGAATGCTAATATTTAAATACTGATGCTCATAGACTGTCATATATCCATGAGCAAAGCTCACATTCAGTTTAAAGAGTTGTGTTCCCAGCTCTGTGGTAGAGATTTGTCCACACTACTGACTCTCAGTGCTCCATTCTTTCTGTGGGCCAGATCACTGAAATGCAAAGAAACAACACTAAGCCACGTAAATAGCATCCCCAAAGCCAGCTCCCCACTTTAAGATCTGAGGGACAGTTTTATCTGTGGGTGAAATCTGCTGAAGTAGGAAATTGGTGAAGTTCAGCTTAAGATTGGTTTATACTAACAGAAAATTTGGTCCTGCACTCCTGTCTTATTCTGTACACAGGAGAGCAACAGGGTAAAACAGACAATGTGCTTGCATCATGAGGGTCAGTTTAGGGTTATAAGTAGTGGATTTATTCACCTCAGCACAGATGTGCCTTTGGTCCCCAGTTCTATGGTGTCCAGTTCTTTTGAGATCATCTTTCTCCAGCCTCCCATATTTTACCTTGGTAGAGTCCGTAAATGACATAATTTCAAGTCATGTCATTGTGGGGAAAATTACTAGAACAAAATCCTTAGTTTGCTAAAGGAGCTTTTATATAAACGTGTGTCTGCACTGATGACTGATCTGTTTTGTTGTTGTTCACTCTGTGGTATTTAATTTATCACTTTATTGCTACACTATCAATCAGCCTTATCAGATACAATATAACACAACTGCTGTGACAGCATCTCTCACAATGTGCCCCAGTCTCCTTGCCACTCACTAATTCAAGTATCCTTCTGCTTAATGAAGCCTTGGCTTCTTGCCTCTGTAGAAATTGGATTTACACTAACAGCCGAGTTACTTCAGTCCCCTTTGAATCCTTTGGGGGGGATGAACTTGCAAGATATTTTTGTCATTTAATTCTTCAGAAAAAAAAATCATTGAATAGACTAGGACAAGGCTGTAGGGCCATGATTTAAGAAAGCACTTGGGAATTTATTTTTAAAGCAGCTTTAAGTCTCTCTTATGTTTAACCTGACTCTCATGAACTTCAGTATGCTGTTAAATTCCCGTTATTTCATGATGTGCTGAATATGGATGAATTAAAACATATGTTCATCTATGTGCTTTTCTGTGCAGAAGTATTAGTTTTTCAGCTCAACTTGTGGTTAATTTCTGAGTACTGTTGTCAAATGAATTATTTAATATTAAATCACAGAACATTCTTTAGCCTTTTATGAAGAGTTATTGTGTACCATCTAATTACTACAATACTCTTTTTTACAAAAGGAAACAGTATTAAAATGAAACTCAGAGAATTCATTGGGAAAAATACAGGTTGATTTCAATAGACCCCAAATCACTTTGTTTCCTGTTTTACAGATTCATGGAATTGTTATGTAACTTTTTTTTTTCCTCTCTTCCATGTTCAGAGCAACTGGTTCTGTAGCAACTTGTTACAAAGAAATCGAACCAAAACCAACCTCTTTCACAATGCCTGAAGAGAAAAAAATTAAGTCAGAATTCTAAGATATGGTTTTCTATACTGAGAAAGCTGATCTGTGGGAACAAAATTACAGAAGTTGCAATATTTTTACCATGACCTGGCAGTGTCATTGAACAATTGATATGATGGTATCTTACAAACTTCAACCCAATCCTCACTGACATGAGTAGTCTTGTTTAAGTCTTTGTATTTGTTTATATAAAGAAGAGGGCAAAAGATCAAGCCAACAGTGGAAATTTTTGATTTTTACGTTCATATTATGGTCAAGTTATAACAACATTTAATACTGATGTGAAATGAACTTTTTTTCAGAGTATAGGCCTTAATTCATGTATAGAAAGATGCCCTGCAGCTTCAGTAAGATTCATACCCCCATTTATGTCATTATTGTTTAAAGCAACATAAAGTTGGAAAATAAAGATTTAAATGGTATTTCTGTAAATGGCCAATAAAACCCTCTAAACCTCTAGTTATAGACTTTAGGAAAAGTAAGTAAAAAGTTGTGTTTAAGCTGGAGAGAAATAAAGGATTTCATTTATAACCAGAAAGATCTATCTTCATTTGTTTTAAGATATCCATCTGCAAGGAATGAAAATATATTGAATCTTATTCTTACTCATCTATGCTTTGCACTTGCACAGATCACTGAAATGGGAATTTGTTCAATGGCTCCTAAAAACTGTAGGGTTATGTTAAACTGTAGCATCAAACTGAGAAAATGTGCATCTTTACAAAACAAAGTTAAATCTTCATGACCCAATGAAGTCGCTATGTAAAAAAAATTAAATTAAATGCATGTGAATGCGCATTTACTGTTCCTTTTTATGTATTATTTAGTGAATATCAATGGTATGTGTTTAATAGTTCAGTTTTTGCTACCTACACATTAGTCAAAAGAGATGTAAATATTTTTGACTAGATAAGGAGGTACAGTGTAAAGTACTGTTATCTAGAGGTACTCCATTTTGGTGTGTTCAGCAAAATACTAAAATGCAAGATTTTGCCACACAGGTGATAAGGTGGTTTATTTTCTGAATCAGTGTCTGAGTTGTGCGCTTATTCTTCAAACGCATTCCTCACTGAGTAGTAAATAATTCCACTTCTGTATTTATCACTTCAATTCAGATGGGAACTAGAAAACTGGAGAGAAAGTGTAATGAAACTGCTGCTGTAAATTATTTCTTTTAGCATGTATTCAGTTGTTAAATAAACATTTCTTCCAAATATTTGAAGTTCAGTGTCTTGACTGTTTACACGGAAATGTGCCCTGTAACCTTCATGAGCATATGGAGTGCATTGTTGCCAATATAATGCTATCAATGTGTATGAGCTCTGTTTATTAGGCCAGAAGGATTGCTATTTTTATTAATGGCATTTTTTGTTTCTTTTTTGAAGACTAAAAAATAATAAGCCTGAAATGAAAGGCATGAACTTATCTTCAGCCTATCTTTTGGCACAACTGCTGAGCTTGTGCAGATAAAGCCTCACATACACACACCCCCATTCTCCACTCTGCCCATGAACCAAACTGTAAATCAGCCTGGAAGCCATGTGAGTATCAGCAAGTTGCTGTACTTGAGGCAATTTCACTCTGTGCAATGCTAATGGCTTAGGACAGCTATGCTGCTTCCCTTTGGAAGCTGGCTTGCACAGAAAGCAAGTGGAATAAATCAGGTTCTGTCTGTTACCAGCACACCCTTGTATCCTTAGGTAAACTTAGCAGCTGTTTGGAAGTGCTTGGGGGCTCTATCTAAAAGTAATATGCTGTGGCACTAAGCGTTGTGCAAACAGCTAAGAAGACAAATGCTGTCCTGGAAAGCGTGAAGTTTAAATACACCAGACAAGAAGTGGAGGAAGGAAAGTATCATTATTTCCATTTGGCACGTACAGAACTGAAGCAACAACCAGTAGTGCTGAGCCGTCACTAATCCATTCAGCTTCACCCATGCTCCTTCCTGTAGAGCAAGGATAGAGGAATCTGGTTCAAAAGGATGCTGTAAGGATATTTTATGGTTACTACTGTTCTCTGAGAATGAAAATAAACCCTCAGCAGCAGCCAAGCAACTCCCTGTGTTACAAAAGATGCTGCAAATACAAAAAAAAGGATGAAATTAATATGGCAAGCCATGAATCCGCTAACTGAAGAAGCAGAAATTTTTTATTTCTGTGTCCAGGGCATGGCTTTTAAATACTCACAGAGGAACACCCTTGTTTCTGGATGCAGCTACACTGTGTTCTTTGCAAGAATTCTCTGCAGAAGCACAGCTGAAATGAGTGTCCTCTGTTACTACTCAGGAATGTACAATGCCTGGGGACCACCTTCAATGACAATGAGTAGAAAGAAAGAATAAACATTTTGGATTTTATGCTTATTTGTTCTTATACACAAATGCATAGATAGGTAGATATACATTTAAACAGCCAGCTTTCATTGAGATGAAATCCTCTTTTCTCTGAAGTATTTGAAGCTCTAGATGTAATTCTAGTACATCTCTGAATACATTTGGCAGCTTCAGCTATAAATTTTTATAAATGTTTCCTCTGTGAAGACTGAAACACACTATTCTGTTTCCTTGCAGGTCACATTCACTGAGCTCCCCATCAAACATCCATTTAGTGGCAGGCAGAGGTATGATGGTTTTTTTCCAAAGCATAAAACAAAAGGACTATTATCCCTAGAATGCTCAGTAACAGGATACAAGCAGATCAGAGTATTAGTGGCTCAGCCAGCTTCTTTGCTTTCCATAAATACTTGCGTGAAAGGTTGGAGGAGCTTCATAGAAAAACTAGAAACTGTGGAGAAGAGGCCTTGTTTGGGACCTTTTTGTCCTGGAATTTATAAAAGATTGACATTTTGGAGAACTTCAGGATGATCCAAGCTAAATCCCAAAGCTCTAGTGAAGCAATATGCAAACTGAAAAAGTTTCACTTAGGTTAAGGAAGCAAACTCCCTTTCTCTCTGAGCAGTTTTTCACCCTCTCAGGAAATGGGTTTCCACTTTCTACAAGTGAATATTAACCCAAAGAAGTCATTACATGGTTTCTACAGTCCTTGTTGAAGGTTACTCTCTTCTTCAACACACCTGGGGTACCCCATTTCTGATGACCAGCTCTCCTTGAGCTGCTTTTATGTGCAGATGCTCCAGTCAAACTATCATGCCATCTATTCTTGTGACATCTGTTAGTACTAGGCCTAAAAATGTCCAGTTCTCATCCACAGGTATAAAATCAGGCCTTGGTGGGCAGCAAAAATCATGTCTTCATTGAGCTATGAAGTACCATGCAAGAAGACTCCTGTCAGGGAGTTTTAAGGGATGGAAAGTTTCTGGTCTGGGGGCAGTAAGGGGTCTCTGGGGACAGGACCTGGCAGCCAGAGCCTGACCCCACATCCAGGACAGGGCAGGCAAGGGATCAGCTGGCACAACTGCAGCCCCTGGCCTCAGGCACGTCCCCTGAGCATCAGCCCACAGGTGGGTCTGGCTTGGCACGGCCATGGGCGGGGCTGTGTGGGATTGGGGATGGAATCCTGCAGCTTTTCTGCAGCAGGCGCTGAGTGCCAGGGGCTGTGGGCAGGGTGGGATGAGCCCTGGCCTGGGCAGGGTCATCAGAGCTCCCGAGTGCAGTCAGGTCATCTTGGTGTCTGCAGCCAAGGAAGCTCAAACACCCTTCCTGAATTGCTTTTCATTATCTGATGTCACTTGTCTTCCACATTTAGAGTCAGTTCTCTGCCTTCTGAAAGTCTGTGATAAACCAGCAGTACTTTAGCAGCACAACTTTCTTCCAGTTTGATTGGTCCAGTTTAGTTGATGTTGAAATAAAAGGGTAATAAAGTATACACCAAACAGTTACTAAAAATTAACGTGATTGTAACAGTTTTTCTTTAACCAGAGAAGAGCTCATGAAGATAAAGATCTGGCCTTCTCCCCTGATGTGAGCCTGCCAGCTCTGTCTGTGCACAGCCACATTCCATCCAGCTCCATCTGAGGCACTTGGGATGAATTTTGAAGGATGAATCTGATTTCATGAACAGGCCCAACAGTTTTTCAGGCCATTCCACCTTACAGCCTGGTGTAAATTAAATCTGATGGTCTGCCCTTGGGAACAAAACTCTTCTTTGCACCTCTCAACATGGGGTATCCCTGCAGCCTGTATTACTTTTATGCTTATCCAAATATATTGTATTCATTTCTCTGTGAGTTTCACAGTCATCTTTTCTTGTAAGCATGTTAACATGAATTATGATTGTTTATGCAGAGGCAAATGGACAAGCATGTTTCTGCATGGAAAAAGGATAAAAAGACTATTATAATTCTGTTAGATCTACTACATCAAGTAAATATCAAATATGACTTGAACTTCTCATTTCTTGCTATAGCTGTGGGCAGGAGAAGAAAAGAGCAGACAAAAGAAATACTGATATTTCATCTACGTTTACAATGATCATTTCCTTAAGCCATTAAGTTTCATGTCACTTTTTTTCTGGGCTTGTAGCACTGCATAGAAAACATGCATTCCTACAAACTGCTTTTGCTGAACAATGCTACACTGAATAGCTCCATAAATCAGAACAAACAGATGGACTGTGCCAGTTCCTCTGAAGAAGGCTTAACTTACCTCTTCTGTTTGTTATTTTATTATTATAGCAAGCCCACTGCTGCTCTTTTTGTAAGGGTTTTGTCAGCACTTTTATTCTAAAGCCCTATTTTTAGGGTTTTATAATTTTGTCTACAGGTTAAAGATTTTAGGTATCAGCTTCTAATCAACAAATAATTTTATAGTACCTTAAAACAAATTGCTAGACTGTGATCACAATTCCATTTTGAAAACAAACCAAAAAAGATTACAACTTTAGCCATGTCAGGTAGTTGTTTTAATGACTGCACTGCAAAAAAATTATGAGTGGGGTAAAGCTCAGTGAGCATAATGAAAAGCTTCCCATCTTGCTATACTTTGTTTTTGAAACATCTGTATGCTTATCAGAGGTCCTGAATGAGACACCAGCTTAAGCACATTCTTCTCTAGTTATTTGTGACTTAATCACAAATTAACTGTTGCAGTTCCTAAGGTATGTCCCAGAGTAGAATGTTTTCTTGCTTCATGCCTGTCTCTTCATTTAAGTCGATTTTTAGTTGCTGTTGTATGTGAAGATAATATAGGCTCAAACCTGGCCCCAGTTTAACAGCTGTCTGATGTCCAGTACAGATGAAAAAGACTGTTTGTGGTGTTTTGCATTCTAGATAGTTAAAGAGAAGTGGTGGTTTTTTGTTCTGTGGTATTTGAAATCTAAAGGATGGAGCTGATCTGGATCTATTAGAGCACCATGGAATTTTTCACCGTATTTCTCTTTATTAATGAAAGATGTGCACACACCCACTCTTATAAACATGCCAATGCTTCTAGAAATCAGCAAGTTGTATTTTTTGTCTTTAATGCTAACCAGTATACTTAGCTAGATCCTCACCCAAATAAATAAAGCTGTGTGCTCCACCACCATCTTTGTTGACTGGAATCCATCAAACAGTCAGGGTACTGAAAGGCATGAACTTCAATCCTTGTGCTATTCACTGTGGATCAAAATGTTACTTACGAAAGCTAAACACTCCGATGCCAGTGCAAAGCAATCGAATATAACAGGGCTTCAAACGGTGATAAATGTTTCACATATGTATCTTGTGATTCACAAGCTGGAGGGGGAGAAATGGATGAATGTAAAAAAATTAAACTGCTTGTAGTTAAGTTCACAGTTGCATGTCAAAGTAGCAGACATAATGCAGCTGAAAAAATCTTTGGACACAGAGTGGATGACAGGCAGGCTTGGCATATAATGTTTCTTTGTCTCCTAGAAATTCTCCTGTTTGACATTCACTGTGCTTTGACAATATGTTGGCAATTGTACATACTGTTGCCTGACAGAAAAGTTTTTCTGCAAATCATTGGAACTATTGTTAACACTTAATTCTTTTTGTAGCACTTGCATCTGGAAGAAGCTGAAACTTTAGGTAAAGCTCCAGGGATACTTCCAGGTATGGTGCCATCACAAATTATAGTTTGTTTATAATCTCTGGGTAAATCAGGACAAATCTTTCTAGGGCCATTAAAAGGTGAGAGGTGGTCTGTGGATGGAAATGAAGAATACCACAACATAATATTTGGATGCTTTTTATTGAGGAAAAAAATGAAAAAAAAATCATTTTAAAATTAATACAAAACAAGAACACAAAATGCAGTCTTTACTCAAGTCTCACTGTCTTCTATATTTTATTTTGTTTTATTTTTAAGTTAAAAACATTATTTTCTATTTTGTCACAAGTATCAATGTTGCTTCTATTACACGCATTGAACATTTTTGTGTTCCTTGCAAGCCAGTTAAAAATAAACCCCACTAAGAAAAGAAATGCTTACCAAGTCCATAAAATGGACTGTATAACTGTTAAACCTTGGCTCTTACACCAGCTGGGTCAGTTAGATTTATATAGTAGAACCAGCACATCTAACACAGAGGTAATGGGATCTGTTGAGGAATACTTATTCATTTTCTCAAGGCAAGGCAGTGTACTACGATTTCCTCCCTTCAGCTGCCTTCCCAAAGTGGAACCTAATTTGCTAGTGCCAAGAAATTGCATCCCCAGTGCTTTATTCCAATGACTCCTACCATGTAGATGATCCTGAATGAAGCCTACCATATTTTATCTCTGTCACTCCTTCAAGTCAACATCTTATCCCAACACCGAGATCTCCAAAAGGATTTATCCAAATAATCAAAATAGTATTAGAACTACAATGCTTAAAGAATTAAAAATATGAAATATTTCCATAATAAATATAATAAGTGGTTACAATTACTGGTAACCTCTAAAGACACAGTTTTCTCTTAGAAGGATAAAGTGGTACGTGCACGTGTGCGCTGGGCTCTTCCAGTTCATTTGAGTATTGCAGGCATAATGAACTGCTAAAAACCAGGAAAAGTTCTTGGAAATGAGTGAAATCTGCTTCCATCATAGCTCTTGGAAATTCCACCATTATCTTTAATGGAATGGGATCAAGCCAGGATTTGCATTTCCTGCCACGAGTCACTAAAAGCAATGGCTTGAGGCATTCAACACCAGGCTCTGTGTGGAAACCTGTTTTTAGTGAATTAATAGAAGGAGGTGCAGAAGCAGTACTGCATTTCTAATAACATGAAGCTGCTATAGATAAAACACATTTTAGCCCTGATTTTGCATTTGAATTTTAGGTATAACAGCAAGAAATATTAATTTGAGCTTCCTGTTTGATTCACATGAAAGTTTACATTTCTCACTCTGGAATTATGTGTCAGTCTGTGGTCACTCAGAAAGGTGGCAGACAACACTTTCAGCATCACACAATGACCCCCCAGATCTCTGCAGAAGATCTTGATATTTGAAATAGACTTGGAGAAGAAAACTAAGGAGAACTGTCAGTTTTTCATATAAACACCCCTAGGGAGCATAAGCTTCTAGTATTACTAAGAAGGATATTTTCACATCATAAAAGGAGCTCAGGCTGAATTTTAAGCCAACTGTTTCAAGTCTGGGTTTTCTTTTTTCAGCATCTTCACGGAAATGATGCTTTATAACAATGGATTAATATAAAAAGCATCATACTGGTTTTAAATAATTGATGGCTGTCATTCAGTTCCATGTTTCAGAAAAGAAGAATCAGGTGCCTCTGAGGGAAGTGTAAACTGTTCTTCAAGGGTAGTAAGGAGATAACCTGCTCTCAGGGGGAGTTTGTTCCTAGTGCTCATAATAAGGATGCCTTTTGATTTAAGTTTTCAGACAGTTTTCTCTTCTCTTTCAGGAGGAATGTGGAAATGTAGGTTTCTTGGATATGTTCAGGGCTGTTCATTCAATTAGAGTTAGCCATAATCATGTTAGAGCTTTGAGAGGCTGAAATAAATCTGCAGCACATTAATTAGCTTGTTGGTTATTATGAAGGTACTGTAAACCAAGGTTTCCTCATGCTGGACTGAATATCTTGCTGGAAAACACGGTAAATTTCTGTATTATTTTTATGAAATATTTGTGTCTTTGTTTGTCTGTTTCATCAGATAAATGGTGGTTTAGGCTGTATATTAGTAAAAATGTCTTCACAGAACAGGTTGTCAAGATTCAGAACAGGCTTCAGAGGGAAGTGGTCAAGTCATCATCCCTGGAGTTATTTAAAAGACTCGTAGATGTGGTGATTGGGGACTTGGTTTAGTGGTGGACTTGGCAGGGTTTGGTTTACAGTTGGACTTGACAACAGACATTTTTCAACCTAAATTATTCTACAATTCTGTTAATTCTAAATTGTAATCCTTCTCTATTAGGGCACAATAATTAATCCTTATTATATCTTTGTAACAGAAGAGCATAATGAACAAGTCTGCTGGATCAGACCAGAAGTCTGTCTGGCCCAACGACCTGTCTGAAACACTGGTTCAAAGTCCATGTGCACATAAGACTCTAACAAGAAAAAAGCAAATACAGTGATAATTCCCCAGAGTAAACCCCCGGCTTTCAACTGTTTGATATCTGATAAATTCTTATAATGCCACCCCTTTAGTTTTGCTGGGACAGTCCTTGAGGAATCCATCTGAAGTCATCCTTTGTTTGCCTCCTTTAAAAAATTACATTCGAGGATTCACTCAGGCATGGTTTTCTACCACACACACAAGTAGTTCCAAAATCTAATTTCTTCTGAAGTTTGCTAATTGCACTCTGTCTGTCTGATATTCTCTATGTATTTCTGCTTAGGTTAAATGATAATTTGGTTCTTGTTTCAGCATTAATAATATTTCCTGTAGTTTAACAACTGTTGTGCTTCAAATTTAACAATCTGATTCTTAAATATAAGGTACACTCTATACACTACATTGAGAAGTGTTTTGCAGGTAAATAGATAACTATAACTATCAGATTTTAGGGGATAACACATTTTTTTAACTCCTGTGTAGTATTCAGTGCTAGTTTTTATAACTCATATATAGTTCTATATATATATAATACGGACAACTTATATAATATATATAGTATATAGTTTTATAACTATAACTAATATACTGGTGTGTATTGTAGGACCATAAAAAGACTTGTGAATTACAATATTTAATCATACAACACAAAAGTAAGAAGACCTGTAGCAAAATGGTAATTACAGGCTAAAGCAAGAAAGAGCAGGTCAGTACAATAGTCAGCTGGAAAGAACCACCAGACAATACTGAGATACTACTGATTAGTCTAATAATTGCTTTATTGCAACAGCTAATGAGCTATTGCTGAGCATTGTCTTATGAGATGCCAAAAACATGCTCACTGAAGAATGTGAGAAAACCAATTGCACAGCTGAAACTCTGTAGAACAATGCAAAAAATAGGATTATACTTCTTCTACCATTATCCATTTTATTTTTATAAGCATGATGGGAAACCAATTATGATGACAGCTGTGATAAGTCTTCTTTAAAAATTGTACTGATTATGTCTTGTTTCAGATTACCCATATGAGGAATAACTAGAAAGAAAAATAAACCTGATCCTACATGCACAGTGCAGCCTAGTGTCTTCCTAATTTACTCTAACAGATCCTTAAAAACAACAGAATTCAGTGAACAATCAAATTAAAACTATTTAAGTAGCAACTTTGTTTCTCAGAGTATGACTTAAATCAATGGAAAAAATAGCATTATTTTATGTTGTTTATTATATGCATTGTTCTTCCTACCTATGTAACTTCCAAAATAATTTTAGGGAATTATTATTTTGTGTATGAGCTTGTGTGTTTTCTATGATGGGGTGAAGGTTGCAGTGGATGTCAGCGTATAGATGTGAACATTTAGCACATTGCCCACAATCAGAATTTGGAATTGGAATGGAATAACAGATGACTGAAAGAGGAAAGACATCTGTATATATTTGAAACCACAGTGATTATTTCTCTTGGCATTTGTTCATAACTAGTAGATTAAAAGTACCTCTTCCATAAAAGTCAAATTTTTTTTTTTAACTAAATTGAAGGATTATTTATTAGATCCTCATCAAACATTAGCCTTTAAATTTATATTAAAGACTGCCAAAATGTCTTCAATATTTTATTAAAAAGCATGTATGTTTTTCTTAATCTTCTTTTATGAATGGTCTTTCATTTCATGGGCTCCTTTTAATATTACAAGAAATGGCACAGATCTTTCTAGGGAAAGAGTAATCAACTGAAAAATCACTTCTTAAAAAACTTGAATTTCTCCTAGAAATCTTCTTAGTAAGTATTAATTTCCTCAAACTGTTTGGGGCTTAGAGTTATCATATCTTGACAAAGAGAAAATTAATTTTTATTGATTATAAACAATTGTAGCAAATTTTTCAGACATCTAACCAGAATGGGACTTGATCTATAAAGGTACTTAGAAACCCTATTTTGTCATGCCTTCATTAACAGATTTCTTTCTTCCTTGTGGCATGTGTAGGAAATAGTGCTGTCTCTGCTCTGCAGCTGAGAACTCTGGCCGAGGACAACCCGAGTGGATGGTTAACAGTGCCTGAGAGCCTCAATCAAAAAATGAACCCAGCTTTTCCAAGCCTGAAACCACAAAACTGTTCACTCTTCCTTACTAAATGGGCTTGCAATATATATTTCCACATGCTTCGTGTTTGCACTACCCCAGAATCATTCACAAAATAACCTAATCATCTACAAAATAACCTAAATTCCTTACCACAATTTTTGTTTGATATGAAACTAACTACTTTTTTTTTTGGTATATAATATACCCTTTCAATCTTTTTTTTTTTTTTTTCATATTCTCACTCGTTTTAAAACATATCTTGTTCCATAGCAAAAATTATATGTGGTATGAGTTCAAGCCAGCTCTGTGTAAACTACACGGTGTCTTTCAAACATATGAAATATATTTGATCAGCTATCTGGGAAATATGATTTTTCCATATGGCTTAGTTTTCACATAAGGGAGTTTAGTGTTTCTTTAGAGAACATAATATGCTCAGACAATTATAATAGGTAAAGAGTTGCAAACCACAGAGTGGGAGAAGCAGGTGTCCAGCTGGATTTTCACATATTAAGGTCTTGAAGGTCACTGATGGTGATGAGGTCTCAGAGATTCCCAAATCCTCATAAAGCTATTCCTTCCTTTCCCAATACACTAATCTCCTACTACTCTTGATAATCCAGTGACTCAGGAAGCAAGGCCTGCTTTTTTTCCCTTTTGTTTGTCAGAAGCAGACTAAATGACAACAATTTTCTGAATTACTATTTATTAGGGTAGAACGAGAACATTCACAAAGGTCACCACCCAGAAGAATATTCATTCATTGATATATCAATATTTGTCTTCCTGCTGTCAGACTAGAGTCTCCAGAGAACAAAAACATAATGGTAGTAAAATTTACAGCCAGGTATGACTTTCCCCACTGCCCTAAAACTGGAACACAAAAAATTTGATACCCTTGTCTGGCAGAGAACTGAGTGATGTCAGCCCATTATAAAGGGAATACTTGATGGTCACTTCCTTCTGCTTTCCATTTCCCACAAAGTGATGACTTTCATCCACATGAGTTGCTTGATCTTTGTCAGTTGTGTTTTATTCTCTCTTGCCTTTCTTTCTGTTTGTATGATTCAGCTTTGGTTATGATCCAAAAGAAGGTTTTTCTTGGTGTTTGCCTCCACCTGTTCTCTTTATAAATTATCCTTCCCCCCATGATGTCCTCAGCTACCTTCAACTGAGGATTATTTCCACAAAAGACAATGCAACCACTGAAGGAAATTGTCAGAGGAAGAAGAACCCAGAACAAATAATGTAGCCTTCTTTGATAATTTTACTACTGTTACTTCTCATTCTCAATGCAGCAGACGCAGAACAACTTGTGAAGATTAATGAATACTGAAGTTACTATGTTAATTGAGCATGGTAAATATTACTCCTTTTTGGGTTCCTAGAGGTAATGTGTTAAGAACAGTACACAGATGCACAGCAGTTTTCAGATAGCCTCAGTCAGCAGCATGGCCATTTGGCAGGCTTTGACGTTGTCAAATTAACCTTTGGTAAATCTGTATCTGCTGTTTCACAGTAAAAAACGGCTAAAAGGAGGAACAGTGAGAATCCTTTCTCACACATAATAAGAGAACCCACATCCCTCCAGAATTACTGCCCTTTGTGAGGAAGATGAGCAGATAACCCACATCTCAGATCAGCTGGGATATGAGGAATCACAGACAGGGACACTGTTGGAGAAGAGGGAGCAGATCCAGGACATCAGAATCAGAACGATTCTGCTCTTTCTCATGCATTGGATTTGCACTGTGCCTATTGCTAAGAAGTTCTGCTGCTAAGCAGTTCTAAATAGCCACAAATGAAAGTACAGCTCCTCCTCAGGTGGAGAACACATCCAACCTCAAACCAGAAGAGAGCTGAAGGGGAACAGATCGGCCACCAGACCCCTGTAAGGGAGAGAGCTGAGCTGGTGAGAGCCTTGGCTTTGTGTTGGCAGGACTCAGAGAGATGTGCAAGCAGGTATTTTCTGTTTCAGAATAGTTATTCACTTCCACATTTTGTTACAGTATAAGTAAAGTAACTGCCTGTCCCTTAATATAACAATAAATTAGGTAAATTAGTTCACTTAGCTAGACAGTATAAACAATCTCAAATTCTACCACATAGAGTGGAGGTGCATCCCTTTGCCCAAAACAATGGCATATTAATGACCTCTTATGCTCTTGGCACTGGTTTCCTCAAGTTTGTGAGAAAGAATCAGTGAAAAATCAAAGAAACAGAAGAGCAGATAAAGAATAAAAAACATTTAAAAAATAAATTCCTGGAATGTGACTCAGATCTCTTAGGAGAAACACTGACTGCTTTCAGTGCTATATGTGGTGTTGTTTCTAATTATTTAACTCCTATCCTGTTGTGGAAAACAAGGCCTTGAACATACTTTGTAAATTATAATTATATTTGAAGACACCAAAAAAAAATAAAGAAGAAAAGAAAAGAAAAGAAAAGAAAAGAAAAGAAAAGAAAAGAAAAGAAAAGAAAAGAAAAAGGAAAGAAAAATTGAAGAAAAAGAAAAAGGGAAAAAGAAAAAATTTAAGAAAACGTCAGTAATGGATGGTTCACCCCACTCAAGAGAAAAGAAGATGTTAAGGCTTGACATCTGATCTTGAACTGGTGACCACTCCAGTAGTCCAGACTGAGAGGCCTGACCTATAACAAAAAAAGAAAACTAAAGGCTGAACCTCAATGCAAGTGGTTAGTTGCCTTCACAGATCCCAGGCACTACAGAGCTGGCTCAAAATTTGAATAAGTAACATCTCCCAAAATGGAAATTTTTATATTCTGGATAGTCATTGTGTTGTAAACACATTTTATTACGTGATAGGAAAAACAAGACCAAAGGTCATAACTACTACTACTAAAATCTATTTTATAAATATTTGGTTTACTCAGCTATGTGTCCTGTATAGTCATCATCACTGCCATGAAGGAGTATGTTACTGATGACTTAAAGAGCATTTTCACTATTTTTGTAAATATGTTGTTGAAAAAGTTATCTCTTGCCAAACCTTCCATTCTTCTTTAGCTTGGCCCTGCTGATGTTTACAGCAATCTAGGATATTAAAGGTGGAAAGAGAGTATTTTTGTTATTTCCGTAAGAGTTTATCACCTATCATTTATAAATAGAAGGTTTACTACAAGGCAATGGAACATAAGATCTGATGGGGTTTTTTTAGCCTCAGGCACAGTGTGGGGTGGATGATGGATGTGCCTCTTCAGACGAAGTCAATCAGCAAAGTCACTGAGGGTGTGGACCTCTTTCACCAGTCACGACAGGCATGAGCCTCAGACAGTGACAGTGGCTCAGATTTCCTTTGGCACCTCTCGTGCACCTTTGTGCTGTGCTGAATACTTGGGAAGAAGCTGGGATGTGCTTTGGACACGTCTCAGCGAGTGGCTCTTGCTTGTCTGGGGTTGTGTTTCGGATGTGGTAACTGCTCTTTAAGAAGTGTATTTTTGTGCTCACTAATGCAGAGTTGGGCTCCAGGGTGGCTCGTGTTCAGATTGCCTTGATAAAGTGAGAGAGGATTGTTTGCTCTCAGTCTCAGCTGTGCTGAAGTGTTGAAGTAACTTGTGGAGGATTTTATATTCATCTGAGTGTGTTTTCTGCTGGGGCTCCCTCCGGAGGAACAGAAGTGATAGCTGCATATTCTACAGGCAAATCCAAAGCTCTCGAGAGGCAGCCACCTGGTCAGGCTTGAAGTTTTGAACATGTTACATCTGCAGCACAGTACAACACTTTACCATGTGCAAAACAAACGCACAGGAACAGAAAATCAGTAAGTATCACAGAAATATGCAGTATGATTTGGATAGAAACATTCAGATCTTGACATCTTCATAAAATACGTGAAAAAGGAAATAGTCTTCACGCTGTGGCTTTAGACATCTAATTTAGGGGACTAAATGATACCCTAGGCACTCTTCTCCACTCAGCAGAGTTCCCGGTCACCAGTTCACTGCCTCAAGCACCTCATCTGCATAGTTCAGCTGAAATGGTGTGAATTCCTTACATTGTCTCAGGCCTTCACCCCGTAGGAGAACTATGAGATACAGATACTGCATGTTTTTTAAATTGCAGTGTCTCTTTCCCAGTAACAGACATTTCATTTCACAGACTTAAATGAGGGAGGAGCATGCTTCTGTAGCACCCACACCATTATTTTGTGGAAACATTATTTTGCTGAGAATGATGCTTCTATGGCAGGGGGTTGCCATAAAGTGGAACAAGTATGCATGAAGTGTTTTCTTACCTAGACTAAGGCTTGGATACCTGCACGCCAGTTCATTCTTTGATGCAGATTCTCCTTTACTGGGAACAGCAGACAGCAATGTTTTTGGAGCAAGGCTTTTTCAGAGGTTCACAAACAAGCAGGATCAGTTTTGCTTGGGATTTTTCATGAGCTTGCCTTTCTGTGTGTGCTGGCCTTGTTATGTGGGTATCAGCTCTGGAATTACCAGCAGTAACACAACATCTAGTGAATTTCCATTGCATGCCACACACAAACAAAGTGGGTCAAGAGCTCATTCATAAGCAGATTACTTGTTCCTTCAGTGGGAAATGGATGGGGAGACGGGGCAGCAGTCTCCTTACTAATCCTCACTGATTAAGCAGTGTCCTTGCTCTGTTGTGAAAAAGTTCTGTTGAGTGACAAATACCAATGTGAGGCCACACAGGAACGTGCAGAGACCTTTACTGACCATGGATTTTGGATTTGCTCTGTTTTGCTCTGAACTACTGTTCAGGGAGATGAGAAGATTCAGGAAGAGGCTCTGCTTCCTCGGGGCTGAAATGCCAAACACCAAAAGGTCAGCAGACAGCAGCGTGGTAAATCACAGAGTGATAACATTGCTACTTACAGGGTGACAGACACAACAGGGAAAGCTTCTCTGCCAGCTGGAAGAAGGAGGTCAGGAAGGAGGGATATCTTGACCTTTGGCAGGGGAAAGCAACTTGGGAGAGGTAACTGAATACGCCACGTGTCCAAGGCCATAGGGATGAGATTTCTCCAGCTATAATCTCACTGACATGCTGAGAACTGTACCAAGATCACATTTATTACTGAGGCACCTGGATACTACAAAGATTTGCATTTTTGATTTGTTAATCTGCCTGCTCTGACCTACACTTTGCCTCCATTTATCCATCTGGAGAAAGTAATCTCACAGAAGCATGAACAAATCTAACCATTGTTGTTTTCAAACATATCTTTCTGGTACAAAGATTCAATGTCAAACTTAGTAAGATAAATTTCCACATTGACATCAGCAGGTTTGTGGGAAAGACAGCAACAGGATACGTGGCACTTTGGCAAAACTCCCCAGTTGTTTCAAGGAGAAAGTGGAATTGTACAGGGAACTTTTGGTCAGCTTTTTCCAAGAAGTCTGGGGAACTTATTCCCACCTGGGGGAACTTGGTCCTACCAACTAATTTGGAGAACAGGAAAAAGGAAATTGCACACTGGCGGGGTTTACGGTAGACAACGGAGCAATCTCCTTATTGCTTAAACATGCAACCTGGATACTTTTGACTTTACCTCTCTTTTGTTGTGGCACCCCCTTCCTCTCCGAAAAAAGCTGAATAAACATGAAAGATCAGCGGACGTATTACGTTTTACACAGCAGAGGGTGGCTTTATAGGGCTTTGTTGCATCTTGAAAAGATTAAGTGCACCTGCATGTGAGGAGTCTCCGTGCCTCTGAGCAATCCGGCGAAGGCACCTCGGTTTCCAAGGGCACGGGCCAGGGACACACTCGGGCTGCAGGTTTGGAGCAAAGCTGGTTCAGCCAAGGCTGCACCCTCTGATTTCTAAGGAGCAAGGCTGCCATCCAGTGGCTCCTCTCTAGCACAAAACTGAATTTAACAGCAACAGGTTTGGAGAAAAAGTTCATTTTTTCTTTGATTTAAATGGGGATCTGTGAATCTGCTAATTTCTTTTTTTGTATTAATTTTTAACGCAGATAACTCACCAGCAGCAAACTGCATGGAGAAAAGAAAGGTTATGAGCTTACTTTAAATCATCACTAGCTTTTCTTCTTGTGGGCTTGGATTTTAAATGTATAACTTGATGGTTGTTCTGCCTACATGAAGCTTTAGATAAGCCCAAAATAATTTTTAAAAAATGCCTCCCTGTGAAGTAATAGTGCTCTAAAAGTGTATGCATCAATTTTTAAAATGGAAGACACATTTATACATAATTCAAAGCTGGTAAGAATAATTTCAGTCTTCAATAGGCTTTGAATCAGGCCCTCTTCGAATACAAAGGAAATTTGAAGTTATGCAATATGGAGGAAAATTATCATTCATATTAAATATATTCATCTCTGGGGACTGACAGATCCACAGGTAGCATCAGAAGGAAATTTCCTGAAGTTTATCCCCTTGCAGATCCCACTCAAACATAAACGTTTTTATCTACTGAAAAGCTGAAGCTCAGGCTGGTGAATAAGGCAGGAGGATAATCTGCTCCTGAGGCAAATCATATAAATTCCCTTTGCCTCCATTTCCCCCTGTCTCAAACAGGGATAATGCTTGTCTAGCTTCCAGGCAAGATGTGAGATTCAATACACTGTGAATTACAAAGGATTTCAAGCTCCTCAGAAACAAGAGAGTATTTGTGTACTTCTTAATACTGTTTATACAAGACAAAAATCTATCAAAGGCTTGAAGGAGGCTGCACTGCCCAGCTTCTTCACTCTGTCTCTCCCCAGCTAATACTTCTGAGCAGACCCCCTGTCTCCCAGGGCAGCAGTGAAGATGGGGGTCTGTCCTTTCTAAGTGTTATTATTAACTGCAAGTACTCTTGTTTCAATAAACTCACTAACAAGGATGAATCAGTCTGTTTAGTTTAACCAAAAGAAAGCAAAGACAGTTTCCCCACAGTTCAGGGGCTCTTTATTGGGAGACAGAATTCAGCTAATGAAGAGCTCTCGACCACACACTGCAAAATTATAGCAACATTCAGTACTAAGATGAAATGGGATAAATTCAGATGCAAACAAGGGCATGAATGGCAGCAGTAAGAATGCTTAAGGGCCAAGCTAGAAGGAGTCGTGGTACATTCAGAGTCAGGACAGATGTTTAAACCAAATGTAGATATTTTTTTCTGGAAATCATTCATTTGGAACATGAATTTACTGGTAGAAATCAGACAATCTCTTTTACCCCACAGATCAAACCTGAATATCACAAGGCTTTCTCTGACCTTAGGATATGTTAACACATGGAGCAGTTTGTAAAAATTGATTCATTGCTAGAAATACTTGTTAGGAATAGAAGAAATTGTTAGAGCTGGTGAAAGGAAAGAAGAAAAACATTTGAAGCAAGTTTAAAAATGGAAATACAGTCTAAAGAACAGCTGCTGACTCTTATTGGGAATTAGTAGAATGTTCACAAATGTGTCATATGTGAAATGTCAAAATATTTCAATCAGTCATGTTTTAGTAACACAATTAGGAATGTGGTTTTTTAATGGGAAAAAAAAACCTCTCAATTTTTAAAAATTTTTGTCTTTTATATTTGCTATTGAGACAATAGACCATCTTGATGTAGTATTTTTCTTCATACAAAGGTGGAACATTAAAACTTCCAGCATTTTCTGTTTATGGTGAGTGACACTCCTCTTCCATTTCCTCCATTTTTTGCCCCAACACTTCAGATGGAAGAATCTGATTAGACTAGACTGAATATTTCATAGCTGAAATGAATGAAATTGTTGTTTACAGCATATTGAGAGGATAAGCACTTTTCCTAGGTTTTGGTCATTTTGAGTGAATTAACCTTGCTTCTCTTTGGCCATGTAGAAATCATGAGTCAGTTAACCTCCACCTTCTGTTTCCAGCACAATCTAAACTAGAACCCCTTAGGATGAACACAAGTGTTTTTCTTTACTCAAGACAGGTTTCATGATTATTTTTGAAAATTTTAGTCTATTTTTATTCAAATCTTATCACAATCTTTACTGGGTGTTTTGGTTTTTTTTTTATTGTTTGTTTGTTTGTTTGTTTGTTTTTTGTTGGTGGTGGTGGTGTGGTGTTTTTGGTTTTGTTTGTTTGTTTGGTTTTTTTGTATTTAAAAATGAATTACACTTATTAACCACAAAAGCAAAGAAAATAGGGTTTTACCTCTTGTTGGTCAAAATCCAATCCATTTTACTTAGGATGGCAATCCTAACAAATGAGCTTGAGGTCATTCAAGTAGAGGGCTTCCAAAAAACCCTCATTTGTAGGAAAATTTAACCCAGAAGAATGAAGCATCTCTATATCTCTCATCCAAAATTTACTACTAAAGAACTACTGTACGACTGCTATACAGTCAGAAATTATTGCCCATTTCATACATCAGAGATTAAGTATCTATGTCAGTTGTCAGATACCAACACTGCTCTAATTTTGAAACATAACTTCTATCCTTAAATACAGAATTCTGTCTAATAACATGCTCTTATGCTTATTTCATTGGTCATACTACGATTGTGTTACAGTTCCCTAAAATGAACAAGTTATTTGAAACATGTAACTGTAAAAATTATAATACTTGTTCAACATATAACTTCACAGGCACTTGCTGTCTATATTAATAACAAAAAATTAAAAGATGATGATTTTGAAAAACAAGCAAATAAACAAAAAAAATCCAAACCAAACCAAAAATCCACAACTAATACTGTTAATGATGCACTGTAAGGAAGGTGCAAATGGCCATCCTTACATGAAGACCAGGATGACAAAAATGATAGAATTTTCCTTCTAACATTTTATGAATTGTGAAGCATTATTTTACCTGTGTATTCCAGCTGGGCTTTGGAAACAAGAATGTGCACCTGAACGAGGACAGCAGGTCCTGGTTTAACAGGTGCAGTTTTAGCTGCCTCATGGAAACCTTTCAGACCTGTGCAATGAGAACAACTTGACAGATGCAGCCACACTTAGATAACTTTTATTTTGCTAGGTTTTTTCCTTATTGCCCTATGACTCGTGCCTGTGATATGGGATAGTCTCAGTTGGAAATTATTGCAGTGAGCAAGAATACTCTCTAGTGGTAATCCATAGCCCCAGACAGAGCTTTGCTTGGTTTTCACAGTTTTTTCCAGTAAGGTTTATTTCTCACCTTAGCACCAGGGAACTTTTGGTTGTTTAGAGGTACAGAGGTACCACATCTTGGTCTAAACTCTTAAAATAGCCTCTGTGTTTTCTCATGCTATGTCTCATGCATAGAGCACAGCACCGTGGCACTCATGAGTTCTCATCCCCTCTGGATACACCTTCTGACTGGGCTCCTGAAGCAAAGGGTGCCCTTTGATCTGTCCTCCTAGAGCTGGGAATTATACATATATACAGATATAAAATGCCTAGCAGCCTTTTATGATCAGAAGAAGATGTGCCTGCCCCTTTTTCAGCGTAGAACTAAGCCTTTTTATCCACTATATGGTCCAGTATCAGTTTCCTGCCCCGTGACATGACCTATTGTGTGAAAGTTTGTACACTAGAAAATTAGGTATTTAAGACATCCTTGATCACTGCTGGTCACAGACTTGAAAAATTGCAGGTGTTGAAGCTGACCAGACCTGCAGGACTAGCCCAGTGAAGACATCAAATACTAAATCTGAAAGCCCATTTTATTCTGTTATAAATCTCCACATAGAGCTGACATTTTCCTGAGAGGTTAACTGGTAAGAAATTTCCTAGAAGAGATCTATGACCTATCAGGGAAAGAGCAAGGATATCTGAGAGAATGCTCCTCTCCTATTGGATTTCCAGGGGTTTGGGTACTTAACTTTGATGGTTCTATAGTGTCAAATGCCGTTTCTCTCCCAGTCTATGGGTACTCGTACAGCCCTTGACACTGTAACGACCAGAATACCCAGGTGACATGGAAGGAAATTCCACACATCAAAAAAAGTTCACAGAAAAAAAACATGTGGAGTAGCACATGTGAAACCATCCAAATGTGTCTGAAATGTAAAGCTATTCCAATACATGTAAGTGACAATAAAAGAACTATTTATCTTAGAGTAAAAAGAGCAGCTGTGAAAACATCGGCTTTTCTCAACAGGGGCTTCTTCCAGGTGAGCTCAAATATTATCCATAAGCATATCAGAGCTGAACATTTATTTTTTGAGATTTAAAAAGTAATTCCTGTGGTTATTATTTATTATTTTTAGACCTACTTGAGTTTTTAGATTTTTTTTTTCTTAAAGGCTGACAAATTTTGATCTCTGTTAAACTGAAAAGGAAAGCTCAAGTATGGGGTTTGTCTGGTTTGTTTTTTTTTTTTTTAAATTATGCAAAGTATCTTAAGAAGAAATTCTATAAAAACATCATTGCACCATTTCTTTGAGCTTTGCTAAAAATCCTCTTAAGTGCAATGAAGTCGTAAATGTATGAAAAAGACAAGTTTTATAAAGATGACATTCTGTTCAAGTGCTTCCTTTTTAATAAAAGCTTGTTTTCATGGAACAGGAGGTTTGAGTAATTGCATCCAATTTTGATATTTATTTTACAGTATCATTTAGAGATTCTGGCTGAAAGCTGAACTGTACTAAAAACATATATCAGTTTACAGTAAATGGTCATGTTTTAAAAAAAAAATAGTCAACAAAAAACATATGCCCCAATAATCCAAGAAAGAAAAATGCCTGGCCATCTGAATAGCCATGATGTGTAATACAGAAGAGATAACAGAGTCTTTCACAAACTGGGCTTCACAAAAAGTCCAGTCTGATTTTTCAGAACCTTTGAGCACTCATAATCCTCACGGATGCCAAATTAAAACAGGGATGATCAAAGTTTTTCAAAATTAGCACTTAGGGGGTTTGCCCAATTCTTTCCAAACAGCATGAGTGAGTAGAAACTTCAGTTAGTATTCTATATCCAATCAAGTACCTTAAATAAAAAGTATCATTACTCTATAAAGATAATGATTTATCCTACAGTTTGGCCTGATCCTGCTTTGTTCTCTGAGTAGTTGTTGGTACTTTGGTTTGTATACCTGAGTTTATAATTTTTATCACCACATAGTGTCATATTAACTTTCCCTAATACTGTAGGTTACTTATTCTATTCTATTTAGAAATATCTTGTTGCCACCAGATTTTGGCTCAGCGGCCTAAAGAGTTTTACTTTTCTTTCTCCCAGTTTTCTAACCATACTGTGAAGAAGAGACGGGGTGTAACTGAATGCCACCTGGCTTTTGAATGTCTCCAAAGCTTTTATCTGTTCATCCAGATGGCTCAATTTACATTGACAGTTTTTGTGGCCACTTCAATTAGCTTAAGCTGCTTCATGGTGCATCTAATTATTTCAGTATGCATTTAAAAAGAACCTTAAATTCAAGAGCAGATTTTAAATCAAATGCTGGAAGGAAAGAAAATCTCACATTTAAAAAACCCAAAGAACAAACCCTATTGTCCCCAAAATGTTTAAATATGTGGTGTTGAATTTCCTGTAGACTTCATATCTTGGTGGACTTTGTAATCCATTATATTTTATTATATATATATATATATATGTATATATATATATATGTAAATATATTTATATAAAACTTGCTGTGGTATGGAAAAGATCATTCATCTTTTTAACTTTTTTGAACATTTTTGTCTTTCAGATTATAGCACATTCTGCATTCTGGAAATTGATATTGCTTATTGGCTATTATTATGTAAATACCCATATGTAGTAAATTTTACTTTCATGGAGGTTACTGTAAAAAGATTAATTCTAGATCAGTTTTTACGATTATAGAGGAGACTATTGTTTGACTGTGGTTAAATATATTTGCTTCTTAAAGTTCAAGGAAAACAAACTGGAATTTTTAAATTATATTTTGAAGATTAACCCAATTCCAAACACTCCATGAAATAAATTTTCCATCTGGTAGGAAAACTGCCTTCTTCATTTTTCTTGTCTTAGAAAATAAAATTAAAAAAAGGCTTTGGATCAGATTGATCTGGACGACAGTATTTAATTTTTTAATATAATCAACAAAATGTTTTTGGAGTGTCCGGCATAATGAATTTGTTGTGAGCCTGACAATGTCCCATTTACATTTAACAACATTGACTAATATGACATTTGTTATACTTTGTCAAACTTAAACCATGTCAAATCTGCTGCCAACATGTAACTGATCTTGTGTCACAAGTCCATCACATCCTAGAGACTTCAGATTTACCACACATTCCAATCAGATAATTTTGTGAGCTGTGTAGAGGTTTCTTCTGGAGCTCTGATCTATCACCAGGTAGAGATTCAAAATTTTAGTTTACCATGCAAGCTGCTAGAGCTGAAATGTTGCAGTGTGACATCAGTGTAACATCCCACAATCTCTGCTTCATCATCTTATTTCAACTGCAATTCTCCAGTAAGTTTATCTTAATTGTGGAGGTGCTACTTGAATTTTGATGAAGATATACAGCTGCTTTTGTGTTTGTAAGCAACTGGAAAAGGAGAACAGAGAAATGTAAATGGAGCAGGGAGAAGAGATAATGTAGTCAAGTTATTTCAAATTTATTCTGGTTTAAGAATAAAAAAAGTAGCAGTAAGACACAACTTAAGTGGAAGGGAATAGTCTGGTTTGTAATTTGATTGGGCTGAAGCTGTGTTCCACTGCCTTAAAGTATTTGTTTGTGGGTTTGTTTGGTTTTTATCAGCCATGACTGTGCCTATTTTTTAACCACATGAAATGAAAGATGTTATAATAATGATAATAAATTGCTTAAAAAATTAAAGTGGGCAAAAAGAATACCTTACATTCATAAGAGTAAGGAACAAATAGCATGACTGGTATTTTTCTCCTCTGCAATTCCGAAGAACATTTCGCATCCCTCCAGTAATACTGTGCCATGTTTTAGTTTGTGATGAATTTGACAAAGCTCCCTGACCAATAGTTTCCACTAGAAGGTGTCGTCTCCTTAGTCATGTCTGTGTGAGTAGTGGTGTATATGTAAGTCATTATTGAGACCTTCTAAGATAATATTACTATTTAATATTATTTTATTTAATTGATTTTATTTAGTAATATAATAATATTACTAAATACTACTATTGTAGTGCTCCAGCTTCCGTTACAGAAATAAGATTAACAGATTGAGAGAATGATTATTTTTCAGGAAAAGCCTAATGTGACTGGAATTAGCTTAACTAATACAGTTATATGATTTTATCAGAGGTTTGTTTTAATGATCACGTTTCCTTTCAGGTCCCAATTTTTAAAGCCCTGCCTTTTTCTTTAAAGGATGCAAAGCTAGTAGAGAGTGCCCAAAGGAGGCCCACAGAGATGGGGAAGGGATTTGAGGGGAAGCCATGTGAGAAGCAGCTGTCACCTGGTCTGTTCAGCCTGGAAAAGAGGAGACTGAGGGGAGACCTCACCGTGGTCTGAACATCCTTGTGAGTGGAAGAGGAGGGGCAGAGACTGATCTCATCTCTGCTGACCAGCGACAGGAGCCAAGGAAAAGGCCTGAAGCTGAACCAGGGCAGGTTGAGGCTGGATACCAGGATAAAGGTTCTTCCCCCAGAGGGTGGTTGGGCACTGGAATGGGTTCCCCAGGGCAGTGATCACAGCACTGAGCCTGACAGAGTTCAAGGAGCATTTGGGCAATACTCTCAGGCAGGTTAAAGCAGCATTCTACAGTTAATAAAAATATATCCCTACTTAACATATCAAAAAACAAAACCTGTTCCCATAGATTAAAAGTGTGACAGCTTTAATCCCTTTTTAATGTGTAAGCACACAACAAAACCAAAATAATGCAATTTGATAGGTCATGCAATGAAAGTTAAGCAAAGTTACTGGATGTTTTGTTGCCATAGGCTAAGAACGCAATTTCACTGGTTCATTGCATGCTCAGAAACTTGTTGAGCAGTGGGAATTTGAACATGTGTCTGAGCCTTCTGTGCAATTATTTTATATCCCACATTGCTGATTGATTCTGACTAAGCAGTTTTCCTTTCTGTTATGTGTCATGTGCAGCAGTACGTGTTCATTCTACTGCTTTTCTATGTTACATTCCATATTCCTCAGACTTCTTTTCTTCTTTCAAGGTCCACTCTGTCCTTTCTTAAAATTCCTGTGTTTTTTAACAGTGTTTTTAACTGTGTTTTTTAACAGTGTATTCACCCCGGCAACAGACAAAAGAAGTCCACCTCTTACATAGCCAAATTGGAAAAGATCCCAGAATAAAGAAAATATTAAATAGACCAGAAAAAAAGTCACCATATGGATGCTATTGGTGCAGAAGGAGAATAGCCAAGTGCACTGTAGAAATTCCCACTCGGAAGATACAAGGAAGCAGTGTTTGTTTAGCTCACTCTGCTGCCAATCCAAAGGACTATCATGACCTGTAAAGCAAACCCAGGAGGTGGAAGGATTGTCTCATAAAGGGAAACACAAATATTGTAAATCCAGTTTTCATTGTGACCAAATGTACATGAAGAATGAATTAAAAATTTGGAGAATCCCTCTCAGTGCTACCATATGTGAAATTATGAATCAGCCCAAGATCCAGCTAACTCAAGGTTATGAGGCACCTCTAGTGACAGACATCTTCAATCTAGAAAGAAGTTGTAGAGCCAACAGCTGGTACAAAGGCAAAAATCATATCAATTTGGACTGGGAGAGAGACCCATACATTTAAAAACCAATTAACCATCATTAACTACCATCTGACTAGCCATCATTAATCATATTTTAATAATACCGGTGCATTTGCATCTCTGTGGGGATCACATCGAGATCATATAGGCTGTATATTGAATTTCCTAGTGAAATATGTAATGATCTCTGAAAAATCACAGTAAATTGCATTTTTGAAATATCACATTAGGTCTGTAAGAGGATGGAGAAATGAATGAGGTATGAGCCCGTGAAGAGGACAGATGCTGTACTCCAGTGAGGAAAGAGCCTGAACTTTCATTTAAAACATCGTGAAAGAAATTAACCCAGAGAAAAGAAGAGAAATCAGAACAGTCTGTGAAACTGACAGTTGCAGGAGGAAAACTTAATCTTTGTCTGTAGTTTAGCCGGGAGATTATTTTACAGTAGAATTGACTCATTATCATATCACTCAAAAACCTCACCTTTACAGAAATGTTCTATTGAGTAAAAACACATTTTGCTGAAATATTATGCAGGAGCCAATTAATGCCTACAAAAAAACCCCTGAAAACGTGTATTTTCTCTGACACAGTGTTTTTTATAACCCAATGGGTTGAGCATTCTTCATTGCATTCCTCTGCTTTCTGAAACACAGCCAGGGTGAAGATGTTTTAATAATGAGAGATGAACAAGGCAAGAAACATAACAGCCTGTGGCCAGTGAATCACAGGCCACACTACAGATCCTCTCTTCTGTACTGAGCCAAAGTTTATTGTGGTCCCAGAAGTTGGCGGGAGATAAAATTTTGGACCTTTCAAAACGCATTGTCACTTTTAGCTCAAACACCGCATTTAAGGGTGTGTGTTTCTGTCACAGTATTCTTGTTTTATAACAAAGGGTTTTGTGTAAATTGGCTGAGAAAAAGACTCAAAGGAATGTTTTGAAGTTGAATACATGTTACACTAATTGGGGATACACATACATAGTCTACCATCTTTTTTTTCACAACTGCACAACTGGCTTCTAATATTAAGTAACACCTCAAAGTCTGCTGCTAATCAAATACCTGAGCATGATCTTCAAAATATGTCTCACCCTTTTTTGATGAAGATCAAATAAATATCTCACTTTCTCAGTCACCAAAGAAGTGGTTTATGTAAGTACAAAAATACTGCGGATCATAAAATAGTGGCAAAAAAATCATCTTTTAAAGTTTTTTAATGATCAAAACGAAATGCAATCTGGTAAAAATTCATCATATCGATTCTAGCATTGATGACTGCCTTCTGTTTTTTCATTAATTGTCAGTCTAAAAAGGTCATCAGCTGCATTTCCCTGCAGTGAAAAATAGCCACAGAGAAATATTAAATCCAAAATTATCCACAAGCATTTGCATATTGTCCCATTTGCCTCATGGTACCCTAAAATCCACAAATCATCCCTGCTGCTCAAGGACAAGTCTGAAACCACTTATGTGTTGTCCCAAAGATCAGGCATTAAATAAAAAAATAATACTTTAAAATTCAGTTTGATTAAAGCTTATGGACAATATATTTCAGTCTTTGGAACTGAAAGACCTCAGCTTTGAGGAATTTTCTTAAAATTTGAGCAGATATAATTTACATTCCTGTATACATCATTGTATACAACAAATCAGCTAAACCAAGCAGCATAAAGAATCATTCAGTAGTGAGTTATCTTGCTTGACAGGAAGAGCATATAACTGGTATATGGATAGACAAAATAGCACAACCACTTAGATTGTATTAATTCTGCCTGCAAAATTATTTTTAAACTTATTTTATTTTTGGTTTATAACTCTGCAGTTTCAATACAAGGTAGCAGTTAAAACATGCTGTACTAGACTCTGTGCCTCCGAGAGCCAGGTATATAATGAAGTTAGGGCATTTTAATTGGTTACACAAATAGTGACTGCTGTATCCTTTCTTCAACTGTTGTTAGTGAACTGTACAAAATTGTAATTTAACCCTCTTTTCCTGAACTTTATGTTACTCCATTGAACTTCATCTTTGCCACAGTTTCAAGTAAATCAAGTATGGCAATATCAATTCCATACCAACTATGTAAAAATTCAGTTTCTGAATTTTTTTTAACATGAAAATTAATTTCTGTTATTCTAGAAATAATGACTTCCTTGCCTGGAGATATGCTTAAATCTCAAAACTTGAGCAGTTCTAAGTCTTTCTGAAGTTGTGCAGGGAAATTCACTGTGGCTGCTTTGGCATTCTGAATTAAATAAACGCCAATCACTATTTGAGGAAGTTTATTTTACCCACTTCCTTTCTGTCAGCTGGAAGTCAAGAAACCCAACAGTTCTTTGAAAGATGAGATTTAGAAGCTGTTCCAGCTTAAATGGTTCTGGGTTCATGTTCTTTTATTATTTCAGTCAAAATGTTAATAATAAAACCTCCATATTAAATCTGTAACAACTGTGCTATCGGAAACTTGGTTGAAATTTCAATTGAAAAAGTTATTCCTTTGTATAATGTAAAATTTACTGATTGAAAAAATATTATTTTAAAATTTTATCTATTTCTAAACATGTCTATAATTGTAATATACAGCATACTGCCCCAAGTGTGTTTTTATCAGACTAGTCAACAGGCTTAATTTGTTTGCCAAAACTGGAGTTCTGACAACTGTTTCCCATTTTGATTCAAATAACTTTTTTCAAAATAAGGGATAAACATTAAAAAAAAAAAAAACCAAAAAAAACCACCAAGAATATTTGTAATAAAAACTTCCAATATTTTGAAACAATTTCTGATTTTCTGAAAAACACTTTATCCTGTTTAATGACAAAGTGGAGATATTAAATCTCTAACCAAATTTAAATGTACATTCAAACATATTAAGACAAAATTCAGTATCTGTAATTGTAGCTCAATGCACATGGATCACTTATCAAAGTGTTGCAAGGGTTTATTTGTCTTTCTTAATTAGATCCATCAGGTGTTTTTTGTAATTTAAAAATGATTTACAAATGACATTTAAAAATGTTCCTGAGAGCAATAACAAAAGAACTGACATCCCAGGCAAGGTTTCTGCTTGTTTATGAGCCTTTTTGAGGAAAGAAGGGGGGCTTTGACATGTTGAAGCTGTACTTGTAAAAGCCAGGTAGTAAAACAGATGAGAATTTTTCACTACCCGATATCAGAGTTAAACAGGATGTGGCTGATCTGTGGATTCAGCCTGGAAAACAGAGCATGGGCTGCTGTAGCTCCTGCTTCCAGGCTGTCCAAAATCTGCTGCTCACCATCACTCAGCCTCCAGCCCCAGCAGTCACGGGTGGCTGGGGAGGTCTCTGTTCTCAGCAAACAAGGCAAGATCAGCATCCCAACCTTTGCCCCCATCCTCCAGGGAAGGGAGGTTTTCACCTGGATTCAGAGTATTCAGAACCAGGCATGTGGCTCAGGAAGATGAAGAAGCCTAAATCATAAGAGCAATATCCAGAACAGGTTGTGACTTTCTAAGGGATGTCTTTGTCTTTTCTGATAGTGCTGCCACAATCTCTCACATAGAATGTTTAATGTTAATTGTCCACCTTGGAAAAAAAAAATAGCAAGGATAATGAGATCCACAAAGATCAAAGCAGGCTAGAGTTGGTACAATTCTGCCAGAGAAACATGTCTAAGACATCTGGACATGAAGAAGTAACATATTAAATTTTATTTTAGCTCCCAGAGAAAAATCAAACAAAAATTTGTGACTGCAGCAAAAACTCCTGAATAGAACTAAGGAGGTGATATTATTTTTAATTTCAAAATCACGGAATGAAAGTAATGAATCTTACATTTCAAAATCAGTGAATGAAAAATTCAGTGAAATGTTCATCGTGTTTGTATTATTGCTTGGAATAATGCAACAGGCTCACAGAGACACCTTAAACACTGCTGAGGAGAGGGGTTCACAGCTTCTTATCAAGTGGTGTTACTGAACAACCATCCAAACAAACTCATATTTAATTGGCTGAAGCCAGGTCTGTGATGAGACAAAGAATTAAGGTTTTGGGTTCCACAAAGAGCACTAACATAGCTCAAAGAATCCTCAAATGTGCTGAAGAAATGGAGATAAGGACACTGTAAAGGCTATATTCATTTTCAAAAAACATAACATTTCTGGTATTAACAAAATGAGTTATTTGAGAAATTATATGCCATTAATAAATTTTGCACAATCAATAAATCCAGTGGCCATCCATCTTCCAGTTTATAATGTTAAGAATTCTGAGAATTCTACCAAAATCTCCTGGGGATGTCAGAAGGGCAAATCCAGTTACTATGAGATTTCTTACACTCTTATCCTTTATTTCTGCTTAACATCAATACATACACAGACAAAAAGATTTTTCTTGACTTTTCCAAACTATTAAAAATGAATATTTGCTTCTAAGCAGCTGGATTACTCCAAAGTCATATCTATGTCTCTGTTTATGCCTTTTCCACATGCCAGAGGTGCCAGGATGCAGCCCACAACTCAGCAGTCAGTAGCCCACAGTCCAGCAGTCAGTGGCCCAGCAGCCTGTGACCCAGAAGTGCAGCCTAACAAATATCTACTTAGAGAAAGTACTAAATTAATCACTACAATCTTTTCTTTAGGGCTTTGAAGGATTAGGAAAACAAAATTGAGAGTTTATTTGGTAGTCTGTTCTGATGATTTTTTTTCGTGCTCTTTTTAAAAGTCATGTTTTACTTTAAATAAAAATATCCTATGGTCTGTGTTAGGAATAAAGATACATTCTTAGAACAAATCTTTCTGGTTTGACAGTCTCTGCTTATAGAAAAAAACTACAGCATTTAACGATGTACACATCCACCTCTTTCTCTTGACACTTATAAGCCTTTGATCTATTAGTTCATGCATTAATGCAACAAAAGATATTAGGTTCTAGATATGTGCAGCTTAACTTTCTCTTTTATTATTCATTAAATTTCATTTTTCTTCCACCCAGCCAGTCTCTTTTCTTGATTATGATGGACTCCTGCTGTGCTGTGAAAATGTTAACACAAAAAATATGTCACTGTATGAGTAATATTTTCTAATTAATTGAAAAAGTTTTACATAATCTATTATTTTTTACAGTTCAACTACAGCTTCATATGAAATGAAACCTACACACTCTGAGGCCATAGGACAGAGGAAAGATAGACCATTTCTTTTCAGAAATTCTATGTTTAAAATTCTGGCAGAAGTTGTTCCTCACAGGTTGCATTTATCTGTTACTGAAAAGGAGGAAACAGAAGCTAATTTGAATCTACCTATTAACCAAAGACTTTGAGATCTCTGTCTTGAATGATAGTAATAAGAAACATATGTAGGATAAACATAAAGGGCAATTTGTGACCAAGTGTTCAATAAAAAAAGGTAACTCAAAGATCAGCTTTCATGATTCATGCCACTGGATGTGCAAATGTCCCTTAAGCAGTTCTCCTTAGTATATTATATACAGAAAATACCTTATTTTTTTTTTCAAGAACAATATTCCCACATTTTTTATTTCCTGTCTTTCTTTTTCATCAGTTCTAGGCAAGCTAGTATCAGATCTTCCCAGTTACTGTAGGAAAACAATATAAAAAATAAATAGTAGGCACGTGTTAAGTAAAACTTTTTCACAGTAATTACAAGGTACATAATTTGTAATTGAACCCTTCCATGTCACTTCTCTCTGTCTGTACCTCTCTTGGCTGTCAACAGTGTGGAGTATCAAAGCATTACAAATGCCTTGCACCAATCAAGTGAGTATCACATGTGAAATAATGAGAATAATTTTGTCTTTGTCATTGTACTGTTTCTTTCTGCTCCTTGCCTGTAACACAACTTTTTGACATTGTGGAAATTTCTAGGGACAGCTAAACAGATTGGTTTGAACTCTGATCTCCTGCAGTTGTTTCCCTCACTTCCCTAAAATGCCAAACAGCAGCAGGCATTGAGTTATTTCTTTGTGTTCATGCTTGCCAGGAGTTTTTCGTAGGATATAGTGTACTTCAAGAAAATTTCTGGATATTTCAGTCAATCTTAAAAAAATTATTTATGTCTTATGATGGGAGCCAAACAGAAATGCAAATCCTAGATCTTAAAATGATGGAGTAATCACAGTAAACTGTAATTGCACAGGTTTAGATCAACCAGGGGTCCTGTTAAAGCAGAAGGAGGAGACTGACCAAAACTGCCTCACAGGCTGCTTTACCAAGAGATGACTTACTCAAACTACATTAATTGGTGTGAAAGTCAGGGCTGTGAGGCACTGTAGGAGCAGATGACAAATAGGGTGATACAGGGAAACTGCAGAGAGGTTGAAGCTCCCATAAAGTGCTGCAACAACGGCTTCTTGAATAAAAATTGTACATGAGCAGTCTTCCCAAATCCCTGGGTAAATAGGATCTCCAGCCTGGAGCTGCTGCCCTGAGCCCAAGAACTTGCTATTATGGAGGGACAGTATTTAACCACAGCCCAGAGGAGGACACATTACTGGAGGCAGATTGTCCAGCTGGTCACTCCCTGTAAGTCTGCAAGGACTCCTTCTTCTTTTCCAGAGTCAGCCTGTAAATGCCAGCATTTCCTGTGGAGAGCCCGTGTTTGGGTATGCACAAGGCATGAGCGTGTCACATCTGCTGTGATGGTGCTGTGCTGTATTTTGCTTTTTCATGGAGGGACACGGGATGTGGCTGGATAGCAGGACGTGTACTGAAGTTATCATTTGGTCCAACTAGACACTGTTTTGGAGCATCAGGCAGCTACACAACACATGCTGTATCCTGAACAATCTGGCTCAGTGGGAAAGTGATCTTTTTGTGACCTGTTTTATCTAGTCCAGAAAGAAAGGAAAGAAATGGTTATGTTTACCTCGTATTGTCTGTCATTTCAAGGTAAGCAGCAATCACAGGGTTTTCTTAATCAGGACAATAATATTTTTTCTGCTATCATTACACCTTCTCTTCTGTTTCTTGTCAAGAACTATTGAAAGGCTTTTCTTTGTGTAGTTGGGTTTTTTGTTGCTGTTTTGGTTTTTTTCCGAGTTCAATCTAACTGGAAAATCCTTTTTTCAAGGTCGTCTCTAAGCAACTGGGTATTAAACTCAGCAGAGAAACAGGTTTGCATCCCCGAGTCAAAGCACATAATGAAACACAGCTTTCTCTTGAGAGCACAGTGCAAAACAAATCACCTTTTATACATTAATATTTGTTTAGTTCAGATTCTGCCTGTCTTGGAGAGACAACCCTGATCTGCTTGACTGTTAAAAAATAAAGTAATAAATAATAAGATCCAACAGGCAGAAAAGTAAAAGAAAAAACTAAGACTTTTGATGTAGCCTGAGTGAGTCACATGGAAGAAGAGTCACACTGCCCTGGCAGCCATCACCTTGCTGTCCTTGTGCACCATCTCGAAACAGAGAAATCCAAACCATGACCAGAGCAGCAGTGCACATTCTGAGCAATAATCTCTTTGCAGATGTTCTTCACAAGTGTATCAGTACCTGTGTAAGGGTAAAGTGTACAGCTATATTCATGCATAGCTAAAATTTCATTCATATGTAATATATAACGTTTATTATACATCCCAAGTGTTCATTAGAATTGGTTCACTAAAATTGGTGCAAGTGATTGTGACAGGGTCAACAATGCTTTTCAGTTCAGCTATAATAGAACCCATAAGTTTAGGAAAGGGTGAAGGTTTTTTTTTAATAAAAAAGTGTTTAAAAGTTCTTTTGATGCAGTTACTGTTACCTTCCATTACTGTTCTTTCCTGTTTCCTGATATTGATTTACATCTTTAGCGACCCTCATTTGGTACAAGTCAGCTATTTTCTGCTGCAGCTGTCACTTTACAGGAACTGTGTGTTGCACATCACAGATGAATCACTTTTCCAAGTTATCTATACACTGCAACTTAAAGTCATATCAGGCAGAGGAGGATACAGAGGAAATAGACTTCAGGACTCAAAAAAGCCTTAAGGTTCCTGTCATTGCACATAGATGTCATGTTGATTTATCTGACACTTTACTTCAGATACAGTGACTTTTCTGCTTGAAAACCCTTCCTTCATAAGGTAGCTCAGCTTGGTAGCTCAGAAAACTCAGGCTGCTTGCACTGAAAAGGGCATAAAGTGTTCTAACAAATCTTAAGAGTCGCAGCAGGTAATGGTGAACTTCAAAACTTTTAGCATTTGGCTTTGATTGAGGTAAGAATCAAACAGCCCGGGTAGGTAACAACCAGTCTGACATCTTGAGTTAGTGTTTTGAGGTTGGGAGTCTCCATTTTCAAGCTTTCTCAAAATATTTTTATCCTTTCGCTGTGTTCCTGGCAGAAAGTTGCAGAAGAACAAGCTCTCTTCATGCAAATGACGAGGCATCTGTGGTTTCTTGGCTATGAAATATTATTGAGGCCAAAATATTACATTATTTATATACAAAGCAGAAAAATTCAGAGTGATACTTCTAAAAATTAGCCCTAGTATTCTGTGACATACAAAAAAATTGTACAAAAAAGGTGAACCATAATGAACGGCATAAATTATTGATTTATAAAAAGTGATCAACAGGAGTTGCCAAAGGAGCCATTAGAAAATACCACTAGGTTATACTGTAAATACCCTACTGCAACACTTCTTTTTTCTTTTCTCTGAAGTTGTTTAAAAGGTTGTTGGAATAGTTTCCCACCAACATTTATGTGTGAGTAACACTAATTAATGGAGAAGGTGAATGGGAAAAGTTGTGTAGAAAAGGACACATCAACTTCGNGTGACATTAGTAACATTAGTAACTATTAGTAACATTAGTAACATTAGTAACACTAATTAATGGAGAAGTTGAATGGGAAAAGTTGAGTAGAAAAGGACACATCAACTTCGCAAGGCCATGGCAGATCCATCTTTAAAAATCCAAATGAACTTTGCTCAGGGAAGTTCCCTGAAGGTTTTACCCTATGAAAACTTCAAATATGAAACAATATAGGAAAAAGAATACACAGAAATGAACAGATATTGTTCAAATAACCTCCCTCAGTTAAAAAAACCTGAAAAACCCCTCAGAATTTATTCAGTTCTGTCAAGTTAGTCCCTTGCTTTCTTTGGGCATCACATAAGCATGAGTTCTTTCTTAATTGAGATAAATACTTTCTCCTTCTTTATGTCTCTAATATGGAATATCACATATTAATCTGAATAGTATATAACAACAGAAACAAAACTTCAGAAAAACATAATGAAATCATCACTATATGGCTCTTACCTTGTGATAATGAAGAGCCCAAGACTGGATTAGTAAAAAAAAACCTTCTAAAATTGTCAGGTGATGCAGAAAGGGATAACCTGGGGAGCTCAGAATAGTCAACTGTGCCCTTCTCTAATGAGTCAGCAAAGAAACCAACTCTGTTAGTGCAAGGTTAGAAGTTTCTGCATTTTGGTGATTATTCAGACCTAGGCCATCACTTAGACTGTGTCCTGTGTGGAGAGAGAGTTCAGTCTGAGACTGTTTATTACCCACTGTTCACCTGCAGCTGCTGGGAACAATGCAGGGCATGTTGTTCTGCAGACAAACCCCTCCGTGCAGAGCTGTAAAGAGAAAAGTGGCCACAGAGCCTCTCCTCTCTTTCTTCTTCTTGAGACATCACCAAAGTCTGCATATCTGTCCCTTTACGGTGACATACAGACACTTTACATCATTTACTGAGGAGAAAGACTATGATTATGATAAATGCAAACATTCCTTTTCTAGAAAAGGGGCTTGAACTGGAAACTGTTCACAGATGCTGCAGAAATGAGGGCTGGAGACACTTGGGTGCAAAATGGCAGATTAAAATGTCCATACACAGTATTCATTCTCCTGCTAGTAATTTTCTTTCTATTTTCTATCTTAGTGTTTGATTGTCAGCTCCACAATGAAATTTCTGGTTGATTTAAACAAGTGATTGGATTAATTTAAAGGCACAAAAATCCAGGAGGAATATCCAGAAAAACTCCTGAGAGCAAACCAAGTAATCAGCAAAGTCTCCCAAGGGACGCTGTAGAAACTTTGTTACTTGGGACTCTTAAATTAAAAGGTGCTCTGGGGAGCAGTTTTGGGAGATGGGCTTAATAACTTACTGGGACTTTCCTATCATTAAGCCTGGAAAGACAGTCATTATCACCCAGAGTAGGAGCACGGTTCATTAAAGTTTGTAACAAAAGCTGAAGTACCTACCTATGTGACATGAATGCCGATGAAACAGAAAACACCACCAGACATGGAGGGAGCCCCAACTCTCCTTTAAAGAGTGGGAGAAAAAAGGTGCAAGATGAAGTTTTGCTCTTTTCACTGTCCCATGTCGTTCTTATGCACCTCATGTGCAGATTAACCTGAGGTTTTAGGGAGTTACATTCCATTCACCTTCCTGAGCACACAAGGCTGCATGTCCATGTCGTTATATTTTCATGCTCCTAAAAAAAGGTTACATATTTTATAACAGTGATTTATAGCCAGCTCAGCAGGCTGTAAGACATAATGCAAAATAATGTTAAAGAAAACAGGGGGGGAAGAAAAGAGGAGATACGAAAGCAACTTGGTAAGTGAAAGTTCCAGAATAGACATTAATGTTTTCAAATCTATGAGTCACATTTTTCTACTCTGCTGTACAATCCCCTCTTCAGATTTAGACTTTCTTATCCAGGACAGCTGATACTGGGGAGATTAACAACATCTGATATCAACTGACAAAACATGGCAGGATCCACTTCCAAGACAGAAGTCCCTTGTTTTGTCTACTTTAAAGAACTCTAAGGTATTTCTGGACTAAGAAGAGTGGATGGGGATTTGGTTTAAGATTAGAATAATACAACTGTCACAGCTTTTGTAGACCTCATAAATCAGTTAGGCATTGGTCCACAAAGACATGTAAGAGCCTCACTTCTATAATTTCAGACAGACTTAACTGTCTAACACCCTGAAGGATCAAATATTAATTTCTTTGTGCCTAATTCTATATGCAGAATGGGAGTAGTAGTACTTCCCACCTCACAGGATATAAATACATCAAGATTTAAGACATTTCAGCCCTGTGTCAATAAACCCCTACAGTCCCTAGGCTAGATTGGTTGTGCAGTTCATGCTGACAGTAACGCCAAAGTCTCTGGCCCGGTGACTCTAATTCTGCATTGCAAATTGTGATAACACACTCATTTAACTCAAGGAGAATTTTACTTAGACACTGTCATGTTCTTACCATACTACAGAAATACTAAGCAAGACTTAAAGAAGATTTAAAGCAGAAAATACTTAATTTTGAATGACTAATATAAAATTTAAAAAAAATAAAATATGTTAATGTAATGAGTTAGTCAACCCTGAATCCTGCACTAATTATAGCTACCTGACACTACAAATTCTTCCGTGTCCAGGTACCATGTATAAAGTACATAATATCTATTTTGATTTGATTACAGTTCAGTTTTCTACCTTAATTATATCAGACAGGGTTAATCTGACAGTTAGAAAGCCCTATGCAAAGTAATTTTATATAGGGGATTTAATTAAGCCAAAGGAATGGTGTTTTAGTCAGCTACATAAGATTTACTGTAGTTGGAAATTCATAGATTGACTGGTGCCAGAAGCTGTGTGATATTTGTGTTATCAGGAAAGAAGGGCATGGTACTTGTTTTGGAATAAATCCTCAGTGAAATACAAAGTAACCCAAAAATCTGTGCAATGCAGATTCAACACTTGTTCCTAGAAAGATCCAGCTACAAAAATCTTTCCTGACTGGGGGGACTTACTGCAATGAGGAGACAAGAGAACAAGAGAAGGCAGATTTGGCATGTGAGTGCTTAATTGTTACCATTCCAAATGGCACTCAGCGAGACAAAGTCCAGACACAATTTAGGGTATAGCTTTCATTAGGGACTATTCAGAATAAGCAGTATGGAAAAACTTTCTGTGCTGGTTTTGGCTGAAGAGAACTCATCCCTGGCCATTTGGATGTGATCTGAGCTGCTTCACTTGCTCAGAGAGCCCAAAAACAGATCTTGGCCCATTATCCTTACAACCATGAATGCATCTTCTAGATGTTCTCTCTGCCTTCTGTCTCCCCTTCACTGAGCCTGGGGAAAGGGTGATGACAGTAAGAGCAGATGCTGAGTGAACCTGGCTCTTGTGAGGTTTTGGCAAGAGAGGAGAGAAGACTGGCAGCAGTGGCAACCCTGATTTCACTGCCCTTATCCTCTCTGTTAGACCAGGTGCCCTTTCTGTCAGCAGCACACTGCAGACTTGCAGACGTCCCTCCCTGCTACAGATCCTCAGGATGTACCCCCGAGACCTTGCTGCTGCACCTCAGTTAGTCTCCACATTTGTTCTCAACAATTTCTCTACATCTCTCTTTGCAGCAGCTGTTTCCAGAGCTGCAGTGCAAGTGCACTCATTCCCCGTCACTCTTGGTGACTACTGACTCCTACTCCACTACAGAGCTCTTCAGCAAGGAGCAGGACACCTGGAAGACATCAGTCAATAATTTCTAATGTCTTTGGGTCCAGAGAGCTGGGAGAACTGGTAGTTCTGGTTTCTTTTGGATACAGTAAACGGGTTGTTGCACAGGTTTGCTAGAGACTTAAAAAAACCCAACAGTTCAGCAGTTGTGCCTCAGGCTAAGGTGAAATACAGCAGCTATTAAACTTATCAGTGCACCTATCTGCTGTTACCAGGTGTGTTTTTCAAGTGAAACTTAACAACAAAATGCTTGGAGGCTACTCATTAAACTCACAGCAACAGTCTTGACCTGACCACAAAAGCCACATTTTTGCTCCAGAGGCTGAATTTTACATCCAGTAATGAAAAAGGAGATATTTTTGAACTTATTATCCAAGTATTGTCCTGCTTAGGAAACATCCTTCTGTGGAATACAAAGACCTCTTTGAAAACACTTCCTGAAATTGTAAAAATGAAATGCATTTAGAAGAAGTTCACACATTCTGGACTGACACAGGGACAAACTCGGCAGCCACATCAATTTCAGCTGCCACCATGGTAGATATCATAGCTGAAGTCTAGTATTTGGAGTAGAGATTTATTAGATCCAAGTATGTCAGAACGAAATTAGAGATTTTAGTAGGTAAACTACAATTTATTTTGCAGTAGATGCTAAGCAAACCCAGTTTCTTGTGTGTCATCTTTCAGAAAAAAATAAATCTTGACTGAAATATCAGAAAAGAGTTCAGGGGAAGTGTTTGCAGAGCCTTTTCCTCAATGACCTCACTAAATTATCTTCGAGTGATCAAATTTTTTAAAATGAAAATTACCTGTAATTTCACTGGTTTAAATTACTCCTAATTTCCTTTCCTCAACGTGGCATGTAAATCTGATAGCAGGAGATGTCACATTCACTATCCTTGCACATAAGCGGAGATACATAAACAAATTGCAAAGTGATTCATAGTTCTACTGAGTGAAAGATATGCAATATAAAGAAGGTATTATATTTTAATGGGATTCTTACCAAATGTAACTTCCAGGAATGATGTCACTTTTATATCCAGAAGATCTTGGCTGACCTGGTAATGCCATTTCTGGAAATCTAAAAGTAGAGCAAAACATGCAAGACTACAAACAATTCAGCAGTGTTCGATGCTTTTGTGATAAAGGAGATAGATCATGCAGAATTCCAGTATTTTTCCTGCCAAATGTTAAGTCATATTGATGTTAGGTAAGATACAACAATGGAGTTTTAACTCATTGCTTCAGAGGATTATTTCTGCACTTTGTACAAGTTGTGTGTTCGTCTTTGTGGGAAATTTATTTCTTGTGAAACCTGTGGCAATGATCACACCAGACATTATTAGTGAATCCTGCCTGTCCAAACTGTTCTGAGCTCAGTCTTCTACTCTACAAACAAGCACAATTGTTTAGGAATGTAATTCTGAGGTATTTTTAATGTTTGGACTGTCTTTAGGTTGACCAGCTTCGAGTTACAGAGAGCACATATTATAAATAAAAATAATGTCAGAACAGCAAGGTATCTGTGTTACTGTCACTGACAGTGACCACTGCTAGTGTTTTTTGTCAATACTATGAAAAAAGCTACACAGTGAGTAATATTTCATAATCAGGCTATGAAGAAATTTAATTCCTGGTTTCTATTAGTTTACTGAAACTTGAAAGAGGGTACCTCACTTTGTCATTTCACATTATCTCTTCTAAATAAATAAATATTTGTATAATATGTTTTGACTTTATGAGTTGGATTTGTTCCACCATAACTTAGAAAGAATAATGCAAATGCTAAGATTTTGGAGAGGTATCTGAGAGGTATTCTGCTGTAGCTTGAGGCCTTATCTTTATTAGAAAATGGGTTTTGTTCCTATTTGAATATTTTTTTTTCTTCCTATTTGCTTTGGAAGTTTCATATTGTTCTATTTTACAGAAAGAACAATGTTTTTTATTGTTATTGTTATTTTTATTCAAAATAACTTTATGAGAAATTCTCAGCATGAGGACAATCTTATCTATACTGCAATAAGGTTGGTACATGTCTGGAATCCTGAGCTTCTGCTCTTCTAAAAGGCCTCTTTCTTCTAACAAGATTCTTTCTTGTGGAAATACCATCTGATACATACCAAGCAAAGGACACTGAAAAAAACATTCATTTATCAATACTGACCATCAGATCCAGCTGTAAGTATAGGTCAAAAAAAAAAACTTTTTCCCTAAAAAGAGACCTCTGGGAGCAGTGAAACCCCCCTACTTTTGCTGCAGAGCTGGAGTGACAGGTCAGGATTATCAGGTAACCTGTGCTGTCGGGTGGAGATGCATTCAGCCTCCACGATGACAGGGCTGAGCTGCCTCTGTCCAGATATGATTTTATAAAAAGATTTATAAAATATTTTAATATATAATATTAAATAAATTTAATTTAATAAAAATATTTTAAATATAAATATATTTTATATATTTATATTTAATATAAATTTATAATAAAATATTTTTTATTATATAAAATAAAAGATTTGCACCACTGAAGCTTGGCTGAAGAGCAGAGGGGCACACAGCAGTGTGCTGATGAAGACACAGCTTCAGGAGGGTGAGAGGCAGAGCTGCTCTGAGATGCTCTCAACAGGACAGGGCAATGCAGGGAATGCACGGGAACCCCAAAGCCAGCCAGGAAAGGGTTACTGTCTACCTGCCTCGTGTGTGACTCAGGTCTGCAGCTACAGCTGGCCTCTTTCTCTGGGATATGGAAACAAGAGAAAAACTGTCTGGAAAATTGTTGCCTTGTGATGTTGGAGCAATGAATTGTTCTCTGAGAGCAGGGCCTGAAGCAGTGCCAGGTGTGGCACTGATACCTCCCGAGAGAGCATCCTCCACCCAGCAGAGCCTGGGGTAAGCAAGGCTGACTGCAGGTCCATGAAGGGCAGGCAGGAGGTGGACTGCAAGAGGGGAGGAGGAACGAGTTTTTTCAATGAAAATGACGGATTTATCCATGGCAATGGCAGAAACATCTTGGTGACATTTGAACTCCAATCATAAACAAGTGGGGAAGCTTGATCACATATTTGTTCCTATGAATATTTCATATGCTTCAATGACCCGAATAGTTAGTGTTTGCATACTAAAGCTCAGCCCCTTCAGCACATGCTTCTGAAAGCTTTGAAAATTTCGATAGAAGTGACGATGTCTGTTTTCAATAAGGGTCAAGGGAGCAGATGTGTGCATCAAAATGCCTTCAGATCCATCATCCTTAAACTTTAATCTCATTGAATCTTGCCTGCTGCTTAGAATTCCCTGTCTTATAATGGTCAGAAAGGTCCAGGAATTCAGCATTAAATGTCCCCACCTTGATCTAATTATTGGAGGAGGTATCTCCTTTTTTATTTTCAATCTTTTGCACAAGTGGCATGATCTCTCCTGCCTTTCTCTGTCCTGTCCTTGCCTCAACCACCTCAGTAACTTGGGTTGCTCAGCCCTTCAGAAATCCTTCACCAGTAGGGCTCTCCGTTAGTGACTGGATCTTGTAGGATGTGGGGACAGCAGCCACTGTGGGTTTTGCTGGGCTAATTCTCTCTGCATCATCAGCATCCTAAGACCTGATGTCATCCCTGCAGAAATCTTCTAGTACTTGTACCATAACGACTTTTTGATCAAGCACCCACTGTAGCCACCTCCTCAAAGAAGTTCACCGACCCATTAAACACATCTTGTAAATCCATGTTCTTATACCATCAGCTGAATTGGTCCAGTTTATGCTATTACTCGTGTTACTAGGCCTAATATTTGCAAGTATTTTGGGAACATTAATATTATAATTTATGTTTTCAGAAAGTGCTATAAATGACTTCACAGCAAAAATTATCCAAAATTTAGAGTCACTTTTAAAATTCTTTGATATAAAAAATAGGATAGAAAAAACTGCTTCCAAAATTTGGGGTGTCACAGAGGATAGAAATGAAAGTAAATTAAGTTATTGCCTTTGTCAGGCCAACAAAAAGAGGATCATAGCAGACCTCTCAAGAGATTAGCTGATGTTAGAGGAGGCAGTCTCTCTTGTTTTTGATCGGAAAGGCCCAGCACAGACAGAACAACATTGTATCACGGAGAGGTAACCACATATGGATTTAATCTGCCACAAAACCTAACATGCATCTGCATCAGTTGTCAATGTAATTTACCAATTCAGAGTTCAGTGAAGCAAGTTTCTCACAAACACAAAATCTTCATCTGTCTTCCCTTTATATTTTATTTTCCTCTTCCCCCTTCAATAATTTTAATCTGCCTCAGGTTTCAACACCTCAGTCAAGCTGTCCTGTGATATCTCAGGTTTGATATCATTTTACCTTTCAAATATAACTACAGAGATATTAGGTTTGTCTCACTAGGGTTGTCTGATCTATGTGATAGCAGCTTTGCAAGCATCCAGTTAACCAAAAGCAGTGCTAAATGAGGGGCATTGTTAGCTTTTTATTGATCCAGACAGTTCTGCCTTAAAATAAAGGAGCAACACACTCTTGCATTCAAACGTGTTATGATACATCTTCTATAATCTTTACAACTCAAAAAATGGGACAAGAAGTAGAGAAAACATTATTTGCTTATTTATTTTATGTGAGGAGATTGACTGGTTTGGTTGGAGGAAAGAACATGACTTGAAGATTTCCATAGAAAAGAACCAAATCCAAAAGCCTTTTATTAAAAAAAAAAGGGTTGAAAGTCTTCAGTTAATTTTTTATTGAGTTTTTATGAGTTATATTTATACTTTGCTATATGCAGGAACTCAAGTTTCAGACTGCCAAGAGCACAGGATGGGATCGTGTGGTTATTGGCTGGGCTGCCCTTCAGTACAACAAAGTCGTTATTGATGCATTTACTTTTGAAATGGTTCAGTGTATCCACACCAACCAACACTGGTTTGTGTAAATGGCTCCGTCTGCCCACACACGCCACTCACAAAATTCCAGACACTGCTCCTCCCTTTCTACACTGTGCTTGGCATTATTCAGGATATTGCATTTTTAATAGCTTTCTAAGGAATCAAATTCTCTTCTGTTCTGTTTCTCTTAAGTGTTACGTTTGTAAAAAATTCTGAAGACTCTAAACAAAAGTCAAAATATTTTTTTTTGAAGTCATCCAATGCAGAAGAATGTATTCTTATCAGTTTTTTTCCTGAGTTTGACAACTTCTTAGATATTTTATTTATGATATGAGAGATGGCGGTTCATCTCTCTCCTTTGCTGCAAAAAATTTTTAATTATCTTAGGCAAGTCAATTAAGTACGATGAAAAATGAATACACAATTATATATGTACATATATATATACACAATTAGATGTATATAATTATAATATATATTATATGTCTATATATACAATTATATATGTGTATATATATATATAATGAATACAATAAACTGAAAGAATATAGAGAAATTAAAATGAAGTGAGAATAATTATATAAAAGATAATGATATTGCTTATATGGTCACATAAGTAATATCATTGCAGTAACCAATATATATTATGCCATAGTAAAGACTCTGTTATAAGATAACATAAAAATTAACACTGAGAAGCTATTTGAGTACTAACCTCTAAAAAATTTTTGGTAATCAAATAAGTTGTATCTTTCAGGGTTAAGTGCATCAAACCCAACTGAGTGATTAAGAAAGCTGCACTGCAGTTAATAGTTTGAATTTCTGTCTTTGCTACCTGTTGAAACAGCTGTTGAAGGGCGTGTGCACTGTGAGCACACACCGAGCAAACTGGTTGATCTAACAAAGTTATATTTATATTTAATGCTGTTTCTTAAATGATGGAGAAGCTCTGCTACAACAGGCTTAAGATACAGAAAAGCCCATGCATTGAAATGATAATTCCTGGACTAAGCACTGCCAGAGAGGTTGAATGAGCGTGAAACATTGGCATCTCCTGTATCTGGACTCCAAGGATAGGTTTAATCTCTCCAGATTTAGACAACTTGAGTTGTTTTGCTAAGCTGCTTTTTGGGTAATGAAAGGCACAGGCACTACCATCTGCTATTATAATTTTCTACAACTTTCTACAAACTAACTCCATCCAATCCCTTTTCTCTCTGCTGTCTTTGAGAGGTAATACCAGGCTCAGACAGAAAGCCTACATTTTAAATACTTAGATTGTAAATAATGAAATCCCATGTTCTCCTTGCTTGCAGATCAGAAATGGACAACTGGAACTTACCACCAATAAGTTTCTAACTGCCCTTCACAGAGTTGAAAAAAAAAATCACAGTTTGTGTACTTGTGCTAATGAGGTCTCATGTAAAAGACTCTCAGATGCTTTAACTGATGCTCCTGGGATATTCTAAGTGGCAGAAATGCAATGAGAGAGTAACAGCAAAAAGTGGCCCTAGAAATGTTACTTGCTGCCTCTTGTGTAACTCATTTCAACATTGCGTGATAAGTCCGTGTTGCAACTCCCGTAGCTTCTGTTTTATCTGAAGTTATCATAATACTTTGTGACAATGGATTCAGTTCGTGGGGACTGAGACTTCCTGTTCTACCTGAAGCATCATGGACTTGGAATCTCTGTTGTTCTAGAGAAAATCCTCCAAGGCAGCTGGAGGGGTGTCGTGCAGCCTCTCCTTTGTCTTTGTCCAAGAGCATGTGTCTGCAGGCTCTGGGTGAAAGACTGCCAAGGCAAGCAAACTAACTCCATCCGATCTGACAGCCATCAAGAGAGGTGCAGAGACTTCTTTTAACATGCAAGGAGGCTTCTTTCCAGGCTTTATGCAGACATGTCAGCTGATCTATATGGCAAAATTCATTACCCTGACTTTTTTTTTTTTTGACCAAAAGAGGTTCAACATTTTAATATTTTTTAAATCTTTGCTAGGTTTTAGGGTCCTTATTTTGTCTGAAATGTGTTTTCATATGGCAGTTCTGTGGAGTAGATAAAGGACTGAAGACGTAAGAAATTGGGAACAGGCAGAAAAAAGTCTTCTCAAGAAGTGTGGTTTGAAGGGCAAGATAGGAGTAAGTCTTTACTAACTAGTCACTCAGCAAAACTCTCTGCAATTCTTTTACACTCATTTTCAGCTAGATAGGGAAATCAGCAGTAGTTCTGGCAACAAGATATCTCAGAAGGATCCCTCAGTGAAAAATGTACTGCAGCTTAGTCCTGTTCTCACTGAAATCAGTGTCAGACTGCTAGGGGACTGCTAGGGGACCATCGTAGGGTGATAGGATGGGTTTGTTGTGCAGATAACTATGCCATTAACATCTTCAAAACATAATCTCTCCTTGTAAAGGGAAACCCTACTGAAGGAAATGTGGCAGTCTTCAGTTAATTTCAAATAAAAAAAAGGTTTTCCTCCATCTGTCTCCAGTGACTTACTTCATCTGTGTGAATTTTCAGTTCTTTCTAGACGTGTGAAAAGAATAACTTTGGTTTATTTTAATTTAGTTAAGGTCATCCTTTAAGGCTTTGAAACACCTTTGAAAATCTGCACCAAAGTAGAAACACAACAAGAGTTCTGATTGAATAGTTCTGATTCTTGAAGCAAGCACAAAGAAAGAAATCTTGATTTCAAAGACAAACCTGTTCAGCAACATATTCCTGATAAGGAATGAAGATTTTTGTGTTTCCATTGAATTTCAGTTGAGTTCCTTTTGGCTGCATTTAGTAAGTCTTGGACCTGTATTTGTGTTTAAATAATGTGTTGAATGCCTCTTGGTTACTTCTGCAGGCATTACAGGAATGCAAATAATGAAGAATAATGATAATTATGTGCCATTCCCTGGAAAGGTTCATGAAGATAGTTTTGTTGAAAAGAGCTGTAAATGAGTCTCTAAGAATAACAGCCAGTACCCAGAATATGCCTGGGGACTGTGTCATAAGAGTAACATTTTCCACAAACTCATCAGTGAGGTTCTAATAGCTGTTTTCTGTTTAGCAGAACACTGCCCCTCTGTCTTTCAAAATTAATTCAGCTTTCATTAAGCCTGAGATTTTTCTCTTTTTATTGTCAGACTGAAACTGTATTTTATTTCCTACTACTGTAGGAAAGACACTTTCATTTAGAATCAGAACTGGATCACTATTTTCTCTAAAATAAATCCCACTTATAAAGTTCTATGCATGTAAATAACAGTTACATTATTTCTTGATCCCATGGATGAAAAGCTTTCCAGATCCTCAATGTAGCATGCAAATTAGAATCAATTCCTGAAAAATAAAATTACTGTGTACAGCTACTTAAATCTCTTTGTTCTGTATATTAAGCCTATCGAGAATGTGGAGGCTGACCTTGATCTCAGTTTGATTTTCAACCATGGCTGGCTTCAGTATGGTTGAAGGGACAGATGTTGTGTTTCAGTGCAAGGTATTTCCTTCTCTCCCATCTGACTTGTAGAAACATTTGGTCAACCACAAAGTGACCCTTTACTGTTTTGAAAGTTGATTCTGTTCTCCTACGCTATATGAGGGTCTTGAAAAAGGAAATTATCTAGCTGGCAACATTTCACTTGGAAGTGTAGTCTCAACATTTTGTAGAGGATACTGCCTGTTTTGGAGGGAAAAGTCTTAGTATTCTAGAAATTAAATTATTTTAAAGTACTATAGGCAGTGTCAGTCTCTAAAAATATTACTGTCAACACATGAAAACCAAGGCAATTTGTTCTGTACATAAATTCATGGAAGAGCTTCAGAGCAAATTATAAGGGAAGAAAACATCCTTCTTCCTTATACACTATCCTTCAGCAGCCTTTTGAATTCACAAAGAACTCTAAGAACTCTTTCAAGTTTTCTGCCACATAAGCTTCTGTAAAGTCCCTGAAAAATGTCTCCTTTCTCTTATCTCATACCTTTATGGGTAAATTTAGTGTATGGAATAGTAGTTTTGTTTAATTGGATTTTAGACATTTGTTTTGACTCCCAACAGGGCTTCTCTTACATGTGATAATCTTTTAGTACTTTTCCCCCCAGTTATTGGCAGTAAATTCAAGATGTTCCTCCAAGTCAGTATTAAAGAAATGTGTTTTGTATCAGTTCCACCTTCTACTTTCTGTGTCAATTGAAGAGACATTGGAATGTCTTAGTTACAATCTACAGATAGCCTTGACAGAAACCTGTGACACAAAAAAGTGAAAACCAGATCTGATTTCTACCAAAATCTTTGGGCTACTGTGTTAATGGCTGCAATAGTCTCTTAACTTTTATGCTTCATTCTTACTAACATCAGGTCCTATTTGCTGAACATGCTCTGTAGTATACTGAAAAAAGTAGAAGATTCATATTGACATCGTAGGATTTAGTCTGACTAATGTGCAACCAGCTATTTTCAATGCAAGTGTAGCAACTAGCAACCTTATCAGAAAAGATATTACACTGCACAACATATTTTTCAGTGCCTGAAAAAATTGAACATGCAACTTCTTTACAAAGTATCTGGAACTGCAATTTCTGTATTTAATGGTATAGTATTTTTAAAATTCCATAATCAAATTTTATAGAAAATAAATAAACACAGTTTATATTGAAAATAATTGAGTCAGACCAGACTATCACTAAAATATGAACACATTGCTAAGACAAAGTCCTTATGTTAGTTTTTTGCCAAATTCTTCCAGGGAAATTCCTAGCTTTGAACTTTCTTCCTCATTTTATCCTGTCAAGATGAATTTCAGAGATGTAAACAAGCATAATTTGAAGTGAAATTTCTTTTGCACTACAAAGTTACTCTCCCTGCATTATCAGTCTGAGTCTGTAAATTAGTCTTATCAGGTATATTGGCTCAAATGTACAAATATTTCATAACTCCACCATTAAATTTAACAGAGCCATAGAAATTAAAAACTAGTTTTGCAAAGTACCACAGACTCATTTAGGTTAATCATGTGAAGCTCTGTTTCAAATGACTTTCAAATAATATTTATCCATGTCCCATCCTGCTAAAATACTGGAAAAACCTTATACTCTCAATAAGTCAGTTGCTACTGGGTGTACTAATTCAGGTTGCAACCATATTTGCTTCTTGAGATGTAGTTACAGTTTTAAGTGTGCTGTTGCTTTCTTAGCTACCAGTAATTGTTGAGGAACCCAAATGTGAGGATGTGCAGCAGACTGTAGTGCAGGCACCATGTCACAGCTCCTGTATTAAACAGTGAGGATAATTCCATGGTTGGAGCTTAAATAATAATAGGGGTGCATCAAATATTCCATACATTTAGCAGAGAAGAGTACCTAACTAAAATTTTATTTAATGGGAATAAGTCTTCAACTCCCAATCATACTCCTATAAAACCTTAGCTTTTAAAAAATTGATTTTTTTTTTATTGCTCGATTCTAATTCACTTGTCACATACCCCTTAAAAAAACCAAAACAAACAAACTAATTAAAAAGAATTCTTTGTTTCCTTTCCCTTCCTGTTCCTCAAAATGTTAAAAGATGTGTGTATCCATTAAAGAAATGATAGGCAAGTAGTCTGGGGAAAAGAAGGAAATGTCATAAATTAATGCCTTAAAAAAAAACCAAAAAAAAACCCAATAGAAAACCCAAAACAAACAAAAAGGAACAACAAAAAACCCCCTCAGACTTCTAAAAAAACTGCTGCCAAAAGTGGAACAAATTTCTTTTGCCTATACATGGTTTTGCTTCTTATGGCTTTTCTTCATCATTTTGTCCACAAAGTGAAGATTATTCAACCATCAAAAGCAACACTCTGTGATTCTCCATTTTTGGCATTCTGGCATAGAAATTTTACTAGGTTTCTGAAAACATAAATGTTTTTACTTGGCTGCTTCTTTTTCCTTAAAGTTCTGAAAAGTTTCATAGTGGTATTCACTTTCCTGGAGCTTTTATGCTATACAAGTAGCAAAATATTAATGGAGAGATGTGGGAACTCTCATCACTATCAAGAAATTTTGTTAATTAGTATTTTGTGGAGAAAAATCATGATCAATGCACTCCAAAGACTTAATTTCTTTTGTTCAACAATTAAAGTATGCTTTTGCCTTTTCTAAATTTCAATAACCCCTTTTTGAAATTATACATCAAATGAGCTGCTTGGATTGATAATACTGCAGTGTCCTGATATCTAAACTAACTGGAATTATTGGAGGTTATGACACTAAGTCAGTCTGGGGAAGAATTAAGGATGGATGAAGTCCTTGAATTAACCTCCATGGCAAAGCAATTTTGGGCTGCAGTGTGAAGCAACTAGCAGATTATTATTATTGGGGTTTTTTGTTATTGTTGTTGTTATTATTATTAATTACCATTATTATCAATAATAATAATTTGATAGGGCACAGAAGGAACTTAAGAAAGAAAAACCGATTTCACAACTGGATGCAACTAAAACTCTAAAGACAGATATGTGATTCGATAACATTTAGAATGTAATCCTAAAATGATACTATACTTTTAGTTTTTTGTTGATTTTTATTTAGCAATACGTCTCATCTGCTCCAATAGAACTTCCATGAAGATTTTGTAACCTAAAGGTCTTTAAGTCCTGCAGATCTGGCCAAACTTGGCCTAACCTGTCCCAGAGTGGGATTAATCCTGCCATTTTAGATTTGCACACATGGATATTATTACCCAAGACTGACATCCTATGATCTCTTCTTATTTAAAGAAGAGAAGTGGGGATCTCCAGGAAGGATTAAATTTTTATCCTAAAATAGGACAAAATTAGCCAGATATCTTTCCCCTCTGCATTTGCCTCTCTCTCTCTACAACCCTCCAGTCCTAATTTTTTGTCTCCAAAATTCTTGTCTCCACAGATTCAGCTTGGAAGCAGTTTCTGGCACTTCCAGGGTGCCTTTTATCTAATCTGTGTTGGATGTGTTCTTCAGAGTGAGATGAACCATGCCCTACAAGTACCTACTTCACTCCATTGACTATAAACAAGATCTAAATGACTCCTTCTGTAGGCAGCTACATTTGGCCAGCTGATTCCCATAGCACACATAGCTGGAGGCAGAGTTAGATCATTTCAGAATAATGAACATCCCCAGTGGTTTATACATCCCATCTGGGGCTATTTATAACTTTGCAATAATTGAAGCTGTTCTCATACACGTTAGTGGCCAAACTGGCACTAAGATCGAGGGAGAGCAGAGATACCCTAAATCAAATATCACATTCCTACTTCTGGCCAGTCCTGAGAACAGGTCACATTCGTTGAATCCGTACTTCATGAGATATACATCTGAACTCAGGATAAACTTTATCCAAACCACATTTTGTCACAGGATCAATTCAGTGTTGTGTGCCACACCCAAGTTTGATGGCATCCCGGTCTGTGGAACACAACGGTGATTTTGTGCAAGTTTGTCAAAGTTTTAGATAAAGCCTAGACAGTAGAGACATAATATATATGTGTTTGTGGTGTTTTGTGAGGTGAGGGGAAATTTTAGCGGAAATCAGAATGTCTTTTCACAGAATTGCTTGTGAAAACTATCAAAGAGCAGGCTAGCCATTAGATACTTATTTTCATAATTTGCTAACACAAAGCTGTTAAGGAAGCTTAAGACAATGTAATGACTGACTAGTTTTTGGGGTTTTTGACTTCCCATCCCTCATTAACTTCATCTGTAGTTCTTCAAGCAGCATAAAAGAGAGTAGTATGATCTTCATATTAGGCAGATAGAAAACAGAAGGCATCAGAATGTTTCCTAAGGATAGCAAACAGACCCTGGAAAAATCGGAATTGCAAAACCTGTTTTTTTAAGCTCTAGGCCAGGCTTCTTTACATGAAACAGCACCCCTTACACTGGAACTAATATAAAGTGTGTGTACATGCATTCAAGCATGTCTAAATCATCAGGATGTTGACATGACAGCATTTAAATTTCCAGACTAAATTATATTCCATTTCCATTGCATGGTGTCATAAAATCTGGTAGAGAATATGTTTTCAGGCAATGAATTTCTTTCAGTGATGTAGAAACTTAATATATTCCTGAAAAATTGTATAGGTCACAAGGCCCAGCAGATCCCAATGCTGCTAATTGGCCCAAGTTGCTGAATTGTTCTAATCAGTGCTCAATACATTGTGTGGCAAAATTTGATGCTGTAGGCTACATCCTTAATATTTTTTTCTCGATAATACATGTGTAGGCACAGATACAAAATAATATAGTGTTGTGACTTGACTCTTCATCTAAGTTGGCAGTGTTCAAAAGCAGACAGTAAATGAAACTCAGCTAAAATTGTTTAGAAATGAGTAGTTAATGAAAACTAAATAAAGGGGCAACTGAGAGTATACTGTTACAGACAGGTAGAGAGATGACTGCTCTCTGAAGAATGAAATGATTCAATTAGGATATTAGGAAATATAGGATATGAATCGTATAGTACAGTGGCAATAAACTCAGAACATCACCCCCTAAAGGAACAGCACTTACAGAAACTATCTGTATTTAAGGGGCTCCAAAGCTTGAGACTTAACAGCTTTGCATTTTGCTTTCAGAGACTGCTAAACTCTTTAAAGGGGTTTGGAAAAACATCTTTAAAGAGGATGTAAAAAATGAGAGCTTGCATCTGCCAAGCATTACTCCATGGAGACTTGGAAAGGCCGAGAAAGAGGCTCTGAGAGAGGCCACCCTGCCCTGTGGCACTGTGTTGCCCTGTCTCTTGCAGTTTTCTATGTGTTGATTCTTTGATAAAGTTTCTGACACACTTTCTATAAACATAGCAATGTTTTAGTTAACTGTAACTTTAGTTTACATTCTTTTCTCCTGGGTGGAGAATGTTTGATGGACTATCCTGTGAACCTGTAAAGATGGAGGAGGTGGTAACGTTGTCCTCCAATCCACAGTTGTCCCTAGAAACACATAAATATGTAAAGAATAAACAACCAGGCCATCTTTTCCTTCTGGCCTGCGACCTGCAAAGAACTTGGTTTCAGAGTGCTTCTTTTGTGGCCTAGATCCACAGCACTGTGTGCTGTCCCCATGCTGCACACACCCCCTGCGCTCCAAGTGACACCCGCACCCATCCTGGTGGCACAGCAATGGCAGCTGGGCTGGGCTGGGGCTGGAATAATTCATTTCTTCCATGGCTTTCTCTCGTTTGAGCTACAGTGGAGCAAGCACGAGATGTCAACTGCATTTCACTTGTCTGTATGTCCTGAAGCAGCTCAGGGGAGACGAACAGACAACCCCCCCTGTTCTGACATGGCTTTCACTTACAAGGCGGTCATTTAAAAGTCATTCTGTCCTAAGTAACTTAAAGTACAGCTACATTGTCTTTAGATTAGGCTGACTTGCACTCCAGGTTTGATTTGAGATTTTGGAGCCAAGTGTCTTGAATATCTTTATTTCTGCAGTCTCTACAGCTGCAGCTTGACAAGGGACACTCTTGGCTTTCCCAGAGCACACTTAGCACACAAACCAACACCTGGGCAGAGGAGTGACAAGGAGTTTGCTCTTGAATGTGAGCTGTAAACTAACATCTAAGCTAACATCATAATGCAGGTCTATTCTGACCTCTTCTTTAGAACTTCTAGATTTATAAATAATTAAAATTTCAAATTCATAAATTTGTTTTACTGAAGCTTTAGATACGTTTTTTATAAGGGTTAAAATGTGATTATTTTATGGAATCCGAAACATATGAACCCCATATTTTATATCTCGTTATTGTAGAAAGAAATATTTTCTTTCTAAGCCAGAGAACTTTAGACAGATGTAAACTAGTATGTAACCCTTCCTCTTCTCCCTCAGCAACATTGTCCATAACAGCCTGTTTATTCATTTCTTCACTTTATTTAACATTGTCTCCTTTATATTGTGCTCTGCAAACCCATCCACAAAAAACTTTCTCCACTGAAGTTACTCAGCCACTTCTGCTGTCAAGTCCAATGTCTCCAGCTGTTTCACTTCCTCAGCTGTGTTGCACACAGGCACCCATGGAAAGGCTACATAATGGTATCAGTGTTTTTCCTGCCGGGTTCTCCACTCTTTCCTTACTATTTCCTATCCTTTTTGATTTATGTTGGTCTTCTACATTACCAGGTTAAAGATTGTGTCATTTACAGTCTTGCTGAACGCAGACACTCGAAAGAAATGTGTTAGGTCCTGAATAGTAATGAGCTTGGTTTTAAAAATATGTATTTGCATGATCATGTTTATATATTTTATTTGCCCTCTTCAATTTTACATGAGACTTTACAGTTAAGGTTTTAACCGTGAGGGCTAAGGTGAGGTGGTTTTTTAATGAAAGCTGAGATTCTTATGTAAAAATATTACTCCAGGAGCTGAAGTTTAGAGAAAATACCAGATATCCCAAAAGCTGTGATTAAATTAAAATACAGTATTTATTTGTGTTGAGGAGACATCAGTTTAAATACTAAAATTTTACTCCATCATTATTTGTCCTCCAAGGTCCTAAAACTCAAAGTTCTTTTGTCTGAGTGCTTTCTCTACTGATCAAGAGATGATAGATCCATCAAAGCTGAACCACTGATGAAGTTCTTCACTCTTTGAGGATGAGGAAGAAACGACAAGATTATCACCCTTTCAAAGTTATTCTGTACTTTAGCAACTAGATATTAAAGGAAGAGTTCAGTGTCGTTTAGCAATCTTTCAGCCTATTTTGTTACCACAGCTGAAAAAAGAACTTGAAAATGGGAATGCAGAGACTGAGACAGAGGTTTCCTAAATAACACCGAAAATTTTGTTCCATAAAAAAACAGTGATGTAGATCTCTGAGAGGAGACTGAGTGTTGGACCTGGACCTCAAACATGATAGGAGAATTTTGTTGCATCTGGAAGGAATGTCTGCAAATGGGAAAACAAATAGCTCACGTGCCTGTATCACCATTCTATATAGAGGATTTAATAGTGGAAATCTGGTGTTATGGTGCTAGCAAGAAGTTCATATTTGGTTTATGGCTTTCCTTTTTAATAGTGGAAGGGAGGGAATCTAACACAGTGTGTTCTTGAAGGTGTCTAAATAAAAAGGGCACCCTGGTAAATGTAGTTGTAAGCAAATATATTATCTTAATTCCCTCCACCCATCTAAATGATAATCATAAATGATGGAAATTTGAATTTGGATTTTTCCTTCAATTTTGTCAAAATAATCCCATGTGTTTCAAATACTTATGATTAATATATGAAACAATAATGTCATTAGTTTTAATGGCAATTTGCTATGCATAACATCAAATATCTTCAGGTTATAATTTTTTTTGGTACAAATGAATAAATATTACTGGTCAAATACAAATGGGCAGATTTCAATTCTGGATCAGAAAAAATTACTGGAAAATCAATATACCAGCTTTAATGTGATGGAAAATATTTTAAATTTTTTAAAATACATTTAAGACATTGTATTTAGGACCTTGTTGTATTTGCTGCATTATGCAGCAAAGGTTAGAGAGGAAAATCAGTGTGCTCCAAAGAGTAAATTCTTCCAAATAAAGATCAAGTTGTACCATCAGTGAAAGTCCTTAAATTCACCCCAACTATCAAGTTATGCTAGGACAACATCTGCTTGAAAACTCTAGATGCAGATCTGGCATGAGAACCTACACATTATCCTACATGATGAACAGTGAAGTGACTCACAGTAGCAGAAAGAACATCATTTTGTAATTTCAAAGAAGAATGGGTAACTGATGTTTTAAATGATGATATGACAAAATGATTAGACTGAGTGGAGGTAAGTTACTTCCAGTATCTGGCAGTGGAATGCAATTTCAATTCAACAGCAGCAGTGCTCTTGTGCTCTTGTGAGTACTTGAAAAAGATAAAGATCAAAGGATGGTGGGTTAGGCTGTGGGAATCTTGTAGATAAAATTCCAAATCTGGATAAGCAGCATCCGTTGCTCTCAGCTTTTTGCCCTCTTTTTATTCCATCCAAAATACAGCTGCAAAGATTTTCTATCCTGCTCTTTCCTTGTTTCCTTACATATTAAATTCAAGCTTCTCTTCCTCACTTTAAAACACTTCACAGGTCCACCCCTGTTTGCACCACTGCCCTCCTCACCTCCTCCTCTCTCTGCAGCCTGCCAGCTCTCCTTTTCTGACTGCCCTCTTTGTCTTCCAAATCTACTGAACATTTTGCACCTTTATTACTATGCCACCCTGTAGCTCTGAAACAGCCTGCTGATTATTCCAGGCCAAACAGCTCCTCTGCAGCCTTTAAAACCTTCTTTGAAAACCCCTCACAGTTAAGTTTTGGGATGTCAGGGAACAGACCTTCTTCCCTTGATTTGATGTATAGAGGGATAACTTCCATGTATAATTCCTGGCAGCCCACAACCACGTGGGGAAGGAGACAACAAATCAGAGTTCATGAATCAAGGTGTACAGGGTCTCAGTATTCAGCAAACCACTACAGCCCAGAAGTGGAATCAATTAAACAAGTGGAGTTAAAACAAGATGAAAGTGTGAAGGGACACACTCACACTATTTGTTTCACTCTTGATTTCATTTAATTTAAAGCATAGCTTCCTTGGAAACCAGCATAAAGCATGTGAATCAATATGTGACATAAAACAGCTTGCATCAACTAATAAATTACTGTTTTATAGCACTTTTCATCAGCACTTGTGAGAACACTTTACAAGACTGTTCCTACTTTGATGAAGGCAGGATTGAAGTGCAGAGATGTGAGATCCATTTGCAAGAACACATCAGTGATTAGCAGAGAAATAGAAATAAATTCAGCTCCTCTGAATTCCAGATTTGAGGCCTATCCACAACAGTAAGTGGCCGATTGCCTGGTATATCCTTCTTCCTAGCAAAGCTTTGTAACTCTAGTAGGTAATGAGAGAACAAAATTCAGTAGTCAGACCATGAGGCCAGTTGTCCTATCAGGTTAGAAGATGTTTATGGACTGGGCCATGAGGTTCAGAATAGTCCTCTCAAGTAAAGCACACATAAGATTCTCTTTCCCCCATCCCCCCTCACTAACTGAATTCATATTTTTATAACATCTGGGTAAGTAAATCCCCTAAATGGGTTCTTTCCTCTAAGAATGAAGTGGAAGTCAGAAACGTTTCCTCATAAAATGTTAAAAACGAATACCCATCTCTTCAAGGATGAAGAGTCATTATCCCAAGTTAGTGGATCCTGCTCATTGCTTTCTAGTTTAGATGTCCAGATTCAGTAGGAAAACAGTTTTGATTTGAACACTATTGGAGCCATTAAGAGCAAAACATATTTGAAACATGAGAAAATCACATAATATACTCGCTTGCATTCAATTATGAATTCCAGTAACATGGGCAGAAATCTGAAATGAAAGCACCCATTTTAGACAGCTATAAATAAACTGGAAATGCAGTCCTGCTGACAGAAAGAGCTCATGGGGCTCTTTATTTTTGGTTTGCCACTGAAGAAAAGCTCTTGCCTTTCACATATGCTTTACAATGAAACTGTGTTCAGGCTAGATAGTGTTATAAGGTCAATACATATATATTTGGAAAAGAAAACTTGTGGAAGACATATGAACAATTTCCTTTGTTTAATACAAAGGGGTTTTTAGGATCTCCTAAGAGAATGTATTGGTGGTTTGATTCTGAGAATGAATAAAAACATGACCTTTTGAGAACCAGAGGTTAATCTAACACAACAGCATCCAGAGGAGAAGTTATAACTACTCAGAAGCCCCACTGAATAGCCTGAGGCAATAACTGGCAAACAGTGAAGAGAGTGGACCAAGAAGGATAAAAACTTTTTATTTTTGATAAAAAATATATTTCAGGCTGGTATGTAACCTTGAATTAAGTTGAGGTTACAGACACTGTCAGGAAGTTGCATATAGGTTCTGTGCTTAGGTCCCTTAGGTTCTCAGGCAGTCAGGAGCAGAAACTAGCCATTCTGTGACATTCAGGCTTTTTATTAGATGTTAAAATGACATAAATAGTTCATTCTACCAAGTGGGCTTTATTTTTACGTTAAAGAGATGGTTATTAACTTTTTGCTGTTGAGTCAGTTTGTGGAATATGCAGTTCATGCCATATTTAATCCAGAGCAGTGAGCAAGATTCCTGTAAAAACTGAACAAGTTGAAGTGTAATTGCAGCAGGTAATTCTGTGTCCTGGGCTGCATCAAAGGAAGCGTGGTCAGCAAGTCAAGGAAGGTGATTCTGTCCTTCTACTCCACTCTCATGGGACCCCACCTGGAGTGCTGTGTTCACCTCTGGGGTCCGCAATGAAAAAAAAGGATATGGACGGGCTTGAGTGGATCCAGAGGAGGCCACAAAGATGTTCAGAGGGCTTGAGAACCTCTCCTACGAGGAAAGGCTGAGAGAATTGCTCTCGTTCAGACTGGAGAAGAGAAGGCTCCTGAGAGACATTTAAAGCACCTTCCAGTACCTAAAGGGAGCCTACAAGAGAGCTGGACAGAACCTTTTTACAATGGCATGTAGTGATGGGATGAGGGAGAATGGCTTTAAACTGAAAGTGGGTAGATTGGGAAGAAACTCATTACTGTGAGGGTGGTGAAACACTGGAACAGAAATTGTGGCTGTCCCATCCCTGGAAGTGTTCCACTCCAGTTAGATTGGGCTTTGAGCACCCTGGTCTGGTAGAAGATGTCCCTGCTGTGGTGGGTTGACCCTGGCTGGATGCCAGGTGCCCACCAAGGCCACGGCCAGTGCTGAGGGGCTCAGCCTTGGTGGGTCTGTCTTGGAAGCACTGGCATGGGCTCTGTTGGACATGGGAGAAGCTTTTGGCAGCTTCTCACAAAAGCCACCCCTGTAATAGCCCCCCGCTACCAAAACCTTGCCATGCAAACCCAATACACCTGCCCGTGGCAGAGGGGGTGGAACTGGATGATCCTAAGGTCCCTTCCAACACACATCATTCTATGATTCTATGAAATCCCGTAGATTATATTTTTAACTAATGTTAATTTATTATATTGGAATTAGTCTTTAACAATATTAAAATTTTGTGATTCTGAAACATAATAACACAAAGTTTGGTATTTTGATGTTATCAACAAGAAATCTTAATGCTCCTAAACTATCAACCAGAGCTCATGGCAATAGTAATAATTTCATCTATAACTTTACCATATTTCTAAGAAGCCGGATCCTTTTTCTGAGTTTCATTTTAAGGGTTTTATGTTTCTACCAGACTATCTTTTGGTATGCTGCCCATAGCCCTGCTTTAAAACATTTATCAGTCTGTCACATTCTGTTAAAATTGGCCATTGTGTTCCAGGCTATTTAGAGGCCGTATAGGCAGACAGACACATAGAACTCTCTTTTCAGTTTCCTTAGAATTCACTCTAAAACCAGGATCTGAAATGGAGTTCCTTACTTACTCTTCTATTCCAAAATTAATGACCTATCTATGAAAAATGCTTGAGTAGATAGCAACCCACATTATATCAGAAATCTGATGCTCGGGGGAAAAGAGTAAGAAATATTTCTGAAGAAATGGAATGTTGAATTTAAAAGAAAGTCCCTGTTTTACCTCCACAGTTACAGAAAAATTAAATCTATCAGTACTGTCAAGCTATTTGTCTGGGATTTAATGTACCTTTAATGGTTTTAATTGTATAGATAACTCTGTCTGTGAGATCTCCTTTGTTGCCTTCTCCTGGAACTCCTGGGATAATATTTATCTCAACTTTCATTAGGCTGTGTAGCTTCGATGCAGATTATTATGCTTTTCCTTCAGTTATATAAACAAATCATCTATATTAACACTATAAAAAATAAAAACCTTAGCAAAAATCTTCTTGGTTTGGCAAATTAAATAGCAGAGTGCAGTTCAAAAAACAAAGCCTTGCTAGGATAAATCGTTTGCTGTGCTACCTTAAACAAACTACTTTCATTTCATCCTCTTAACATGGGGATAATGAAAAGGATTTCTCTGTAAAGTGAGTTAGGATTTAGAGATGAAGTGCAGTAAGAAAAGAATAGTGCATGTTTATGAACTTATTTATTCAAGTGAATATGGTTACTATATATTATTATTACATTATTATTATTATATAATTTCATAGAAATTCATAGAAGATATTATGAATAGAATTTGGTTGCTTCTGCCAAGACCATCCCTACAGGCATATCCAGACTCAGGAAGCTGGTGGAAAAAAATAAACTATCAAATATATGAAAAGTGTTGCATTACAAAGTTTCGTGAAGATTAAAAAGTTTTGATCCTTCCAGAAAGTAGCAGATGAATTTAATAATCCGATACTGTTACTCTTTAAATATATGTTCCATTAAAACTGTAAAAAATACACAGGTAGTCTGAGAGGAATGAGCTCAGATTATTTATACTGATAAATTGGAATAGATCTGAACTCTGTCTGAATGTAAGGTGGAAGGCTAATCCTTCTGCCATAAGGTTTGGGATAACAATTACCCTTACAGTCTCAGAAGCTGGTCTCAAGGGATCATTATGGTTGTGCATCATAGAGTATCCCCTGTGGCTCATTAATTAGCTGAGACGTTAGAGAGATAACGGAATTGTTATTAAAACAAAATACTTGAGAATTACTCAAGTAATAGCAAAAAGAGAGATCTGGAAGGAATTGGTAATGGTTCTTATTAACATCTTGAGAAGCATTAGGAAGAATCTTATTCTCTGCTGGGAAAACGAGTGGGAACAATTTTCCACAATTTGGCAGTCATTAATTATACTGAAAAAGAAGCAATATAGGATAGAATTTCAGTTTTATGTGGATTTTAAAATGGTAAGTAAAGGAAAATTTTTTTAAAACTTTAAGTATTGGAACTTAATGAAATAGGTTGGAAATGCTTTGTGCCCAGGATAAATTTGACAGCACAGAATGCTGGGATCTCTGCTGACTTATCAAACAGATTTGCAGGAAAGAATGTAAAAAGATTTTTTGACATGTTAATTTCTGGGCAGGTGACTATTATAGGATTTTATATCTATATTATTAAGCACTCTCCATTAATAAAATTTTCTATTATATACAAATACAAAAGCAATGCCTTCATAAGCTACTGACTTGTATTGAACAATGAACTGTGAATTGATATTATTCCATGGATTATCAAACTTCACAGATATTACTTATAGTACAAAAATTATTTTAGCTTGATTCCATTTAGCAATACAAATGAACTTCCACTCCAGATGAAACTTTCCTCACATTTGACCTCAAAGTGGGGAAAAAAACCCCACAACCCCACCCCTCTTCCACACACTAATAAAGAATAATAAATAATTATATATAGGACCAGTAATCTTTGAAACTGCCTTGGAAAGTAGCATTTAGTTTTAATGACACTTTAATATGTTTCCAAAGAGGAAGAAGATAAGAAAGACTGCCAAGTAAGAAAGCTGGAGCCGAAGGATAAATGCATGCTTTTTAGTGAGGTATTCAAATAGGTCTTCTTGCAAGCCTGCAAACTAAGATATTCACTTATCTATGAAGGTAAACACTATCCTAAATACTTGTAATATTAGGTGCCAAAAAGCCTTCCAAACACTGTAGAAAAAGACTAACCATCAGAGCAGAAGGCAACTTGTAGTAGGAATTCTTAAAACACACTTACAAAACATTCCATAGATTTCAAGGATTATAAGTGGAATTTTTTTAGTACACAGAGAAAAAAAATCTACAGCTCAGTCACAGGAGATATGTCTTTCCTACTTGAAGGACACTGATACATTCATCAGTAATGTTTCCTTTAAATAATTGATTTCAATCTTGTTTTTCATTTTTATGCTCATTGTTTGTGTTATTATCATTATTTGACAGTCCTATTGATAACGATGGCAGTTTTATACTACCTTCATATAATGATCCAGGAAACAATGAATCTAGTGGCTAACTCCAGTATGTTCCAGGAATATTATCACCTTATTGCATTTTAACAAGGATTATTTCTAACGTTCTATTTCTATTCAGACAACTTTGAGAAAGGCAAAGGGATAGGAAGGTCCTTGGAGTCTTCTCATTAGCATCACAGATAACAGCATATTTCAGATTTGATTGTGGGCCATGGGACAGTCTTTGTGGCTGCACATCTTCTTTTCGTGATCAGATTAAGGGTATTCTTCTCTGCATTATTTTCGTGTTGAAATAGGAGAAGAGTTCATAGTGAAAGCTTTCTATTTTCTAACCACTACATCCACCCTGAGGTGCAATCAATCACGTAGTGGCCATTAATTTGAACAGATATTCCTTTAGAAAACGTGAAGCCAGATTTTTAAAATTATCTTGACATCCAACTTAGTTTTTAGGTATTTAGAAATGATGGAGCTACCCATTAGCTACCCGTTTACTTTATAAGTTATATAAATATTTTTTCAGGTATTTTTCTAAAAAATATTTTTTTTTATTCTAGCAGAGAAACAAATCAGAAAGACCAAACAGGGAGAAACTGTCAGAAAGAGATTATATGACTCTCACAAGTCCAAGTGAATGACCAAATCAGGAACCACAAAAGTATATTTTTCTCTCAGGCAAACTGCCTTGTGATTTGTTCCATGGTCTCCTTGTTAAAGTGGCCCTCTCACCAACACTCAGTATATTCACAGGACTCCAATTTTACCCCAGTTTTTAGTCGTAAATTTATACTGGAATAGCAAAAAGGCCAGGAGATGGGAACGAGGAGTAGGTAACCTGATTACATCCTGCCCAAGGTTAATAGCTGTACAGTTATTTTCTTCAATTAAGCATTTTGAGACATTTAAATTAGGAGCCAAGCATCTCAAAGGTGTTCCTATGATCTGTGGAGAGATGCAAACCCTCTCCATGGCAATACAGGCTGAATTTCTGGGAGGTCTTTAAACCTCCAATTACATATGTTCTCTTCTCAAGCAAGGTGCCTGTTTCTGTTCCCCAAGCATGGATGGACCTGGGAAGATGTTAAATTAGCACCTGCAGCTGGAAAAATTAACCTTTCCCTCAGTGTCCATAGCATCTGAGTGCTGAGGCACTGAAGATGGGACATGGAGAGGACAGGCAGCTGAAATCTCCCACAGTGCTTAGGCAGGGGACCTGCTTTTGCCAACAGAGTATAATGTCAACATGATATATCTTCATCCAGAGAAGAAAATCCTCCCACTTCACTGATTTCCAGTAGATTTTCTTATTTTACTGATTTCCAGACTTCTTTAAGAACAATGATCCTTGCTTTTGGAAGTGGAATTGTACTTTCCTTTTCACAAAAGAAATTATTATGACAGTAAACAATAATTTCCAGATTGTATTTGATTTTAATAATCTTGTAAGTATTTTAGACACCAGTAAATTCAAATACATGTTCTTCTTAAATGAAGATATGTCTGCTGCTTCTTAGCTCTCTAGTCCACGACAAGAGGTTATTTACATTTTTGTTTTCAGACAACAATGTTGTATGTACATCAACTATGTGGAAGTTAGGAGTAAATTTTTGAGAAATTGTATTTATTTTATAAGAACAACAGTGAATTTTAGAAGGTTTTACAATCTGATCTTTCATTTTGTGAATGTTTGAATAATGTAAAAGGAAAGTATTGTTTGGACAGATCAGCTTCCAGCCTGTAGAATTTTGATAAATTTCTATCTTGAAATTTCAGCAGTTGTAACAGAAATTAGTACAAATATTTGGAAGATGGAGAAAACTGATGAAATAATAGAAAATACCACGTTTGTTTTTAAAGGGAAAGTGGTAATGGAGTCAGCTAGATCTGATATTTCATTCTACAAGGAATGGACACACTGGCCCGGTTCTCTGAACACAGAAAGATTTGGACAGAATTCCTGTGTTCACGTTCCTTTGCCTCTCTTCAAAGGATCACTGCCTCTCTTGGTTTAGAAAGTGGTACTTAAAGGATGGGTCCCTGTTAGACTTGTGATCTTAATTTAGTCTTTGGAACTGTATCTGAAGTCAAGAAACTTGAAAGATCCTTAAAATATTCATGTCAATAGTAAGTGTAATGAGCTCAATTTGTCTCTTCAAATGCATGGGAACTGTCACAGTCTGACCTGTGACCATTTTATATCACAAATAATGATTGAAGCTGAGGTAAGAGACTATTTAGTAGAGATTAAATCAAATTTCAGGGAAAAAATTTCTTCTTGTATAATACAAGAGGCAGGAAAAATGAATTTGCAATTCAACAATCAACTTAATTTTAAATGTCTTAGTTGTCAATAACTAAGAAGACATCTAAGAAGAAGACATCTAATGCCACCAAATCTTTTAAAATCTTTGAACTATACTAACTTACTTTAAACTATACTAACTATTACTTGGATCTTTGTTAACCTTGACTTATACAAACCAAAAGATGTGGCTTTTAGCACCACACAAGAGGATTTTTACTGTCTATCTTTATATAGATTGGGGCAAGCCAAATGTGTACCCATGTAATTATTAGTTATGCAAATAGGTACCAACTCGATCCAAGGAGCAAACATTTCCAATGTTTGCACAACAAATAAACATCTGGTCTCCAAACTGGCTGAAGCCAGTTGAAAAACATCTCCTTTTAACTATTTATCATTTTCTCCCAAATCCCCTGCAAATTTTGGTTCATTACCCTCACAAAACCCTCAGCTGAGCCGACAGCTGCTGCAAGCTGAAGCGCGTGTCTGCTTTAAAGGCAATTCCCTGCTGGCGGCACTGAGCAAGAGAGTTTTTCCAGTGGCTAGGGGGAGTAGGGAAGATTGCAGCCCCGGTGGGCAGAGAAGACCAAAGACCTTCAATTAAGAGAAGCAGAGACACCCTTGGTTTTTTGAAGGCTGTGACAAGTCTCTGAAATTTGGCACTGCAGGCCTGGCGTTGGATGGCTGCTGTCAAGAACGAAAGGTACAGGCATATGGTGAGCACACAGAGAGCTGCTGCTTGAGGGTATGGGAAGCAACCCTGCAGAGCTGACAGCAGATATTCCTTCAGGATTCACGTGTCTTTAGGTCCTGTGGAAAAGCCCACAGCTTTAATCACAACTGCTACAGCCTGAGCTATGCGGGTCCCGTAGTAAACTCTGCCTCACCTGTGGAGGCTTCTGTGTAATTCCGCCATTTCCTCCACTTCTCAAGACAGTCTTGGCCTTTTTGTTTAATTAGACAGCCACAGAAAAGGTCATAAAGCTGGTCTAATTCTCTAACCATCTAAAATTATATGTATCTTAATAAAAGAGTTGGCTTATATGGTTAAAATTGTCCATTTATCTTTCTTTTTTTCTTTCTCTAAAACCTCAAATTAGGGACAAGGATCTGTAGAAAGATATTGGGAAGTTTAGAGAATCTAGCTGGGCTTTAGGGTAAAATACCTCCAGTTAGAAAAGCATCTTATGAGGAACAAATTATTTTAAATATCCAGTGTTTCTGTTTTCATTACTTCAGACAGGCAGGCATAATCAATTCTAGTCCATTCATTTGGGGCTTCCATTGTGATACATATGATCTTTTTTACCAATTTTTACATTCTTTTACACTCTTAGCAAATTAATTTTATTTTAAGGAAAGAAATTATATAATCTATGATGTTTTCTTGATTCACTTCCTTTATAGCCATTTTTCCCTTTGCCTATCTCGAAAATTCCCTTCTGAATAGAAGAATGTATCCGAAAATAGACTAATGGTAATAGAGATTGAAACAGCAAGAAGCCATCTATGTGTAGTACTGTGTTCAGCTCTACAGTAAAATTTGGAGAGAAAGCATGAATGGATTTGTTAGACTCCAACTGTAACAAAAATATTTGTTACCAAAGCAATTTATTTTCTCTCATGGTAATATAATGTAAACGGATTGGAAATGTCAGTCTTTACAGAAACTGTGCCTAAAATACAGCTTTTAAAAAATGAAAAAGCAACTCTACAAAGTTTTACTTTGGCATAAACCGTATTTTAATCTATCAATTTAATGTCTAAGCAATAGCTTTTTCATCTTTAAAATGTGGCAAGAAGATGGTTAATACTAACTGTTGTTTACCTTCTCTTTCCCTAGGAAAACTAAGGAACATCAAACATTCTGGAAAGGAAAAATGGAACAAAGAAATAAACAGAGGTGTTGCCTATTCAATAACAAGATGAAGAATCTAAGATAGGGAACTTCTTGCCACAACTTGTTGGTGGTAAATTCTGCATGAATACAGAGCAAGGCTGAGGAAGATCCTGGAAGGCAAAGCCATCAGGGACATTTTAACCTTAGGAAGACCCAGAATCAAACTGTTAAAAGTATTATAGGGTTGTAAAATTTTATTTTTAATCCCTTATATTTTGTTTAGGCATTGACATCCAGACTCTACTGGACAAAATTTATGGGGCTAAATAGACTTTTGATCAGATGTAGTAAATTGATCATACACTTATGCTATATAATATATACAAGTTTCTTAAAGACTAGAAAATGACTTGGTAAAACTTCTTTGAAATTATACATTTAAATAATATTTATCAAAACTTTTAGCAAATATTTTGCAGGAAATTTGAGATATTGGACCTGGCTTCACTCTATGAAAGGTCAAAAAATATTTTAAAAAGTCATAATGAAAAACTAGAAAACTGATTGTCCCACTGGTAAGTGTACAAAAGCTATCATTGCATCTGAAACCATATCAAAATCTTGAAAATACAGGAATAAAATTGAAATGTAATGGAAAGATGGTTTTAGAAAAAAAATCTGTTCAATATTTCATTGATGTTTATCTCTTTTGGTATTTTAGGGCTTTTGTGCCATATTCTCTCATGTAATTTAATTGAGTTAAATCAACAAGTGTAGTGATCAGAGTGATGCATTCCCATTTCAGTCACACCTTTGACTTTCATTAGTTGTGATTTGAATTTGCCCAAAGTTCTTTGTCAAGATCTGGTTGAGATTCCTTTGGTCTTGTTTTGTGAGGGCAGCTTTACTGTCCCAGTGTGAACAGCTATGAAGTGTAAGGAGTGTGATAACAACACCTGACAAGTGATTGAAAAATAATTAGTCTCTGAGATTCACAGTAATTTGTATTTTTTTTTTTTCAGAGAAGGTTTTGTATTCCCCACTAAAAGTTGTTGTTTGCAGGGTTTTACTTTAAGACATTTTCACTATTTGTGGAAATTAACAGAATAAAACCTGGAACTACAATAACCTAAGTTCATTAAAACTTCACAGCTACATTTCTTGCTTTTTCCACTCCTAGATCTTTTCAGTAATTTAGCTTTATGTACAGCCGGATACGTGAAGAAAACTATTATTTACTATTTGTGTCACTGATTTTTGGGTTTTGTTTTCTCTTGGTGGTTATTGTAGTCCATTTCTGTTTACTTCTTCCACTCAAACAGCCCCTCTCTGTTAGTGACACTCACCTTGCAGCCAGAGGGCCCTCTGTACATAACTTAGGCAACAAGGATTTCTCTAATTCCCCTTCCCTTTCCCTCCCCCATCTGCATGCTGTTTTACTGTGATTCCCCTCCATGGAAACAGCTTGTTGTCTGCAGCAGACCTAGCAAAGAATTTCCATAACATTTAAATATGAACTTTGAGCTGTTGAAACATAACATTTTGAAAATTGGCTTAATAAGAGCCAGGACTTTTCCTCCCTGAATTTTCCATGATTTTTCACTATGCCACTTGTGTGCCCTGGGTAGAAGACTTGGCTTGTTAGTCGGTGCACAGAGGAATTCAAATGATGTATTTTTTACCCTGCACCTCACCCAAGTCTTTGTAGCAGCAGTGAGAAGGTTTTTATCCTGGGATGGACCACACAGGATTCACAATAAAATTTCCTATTACATAATACTCTTTCATCTTTCAGGAGGAAGCCAAAGACTAAATGAAACTCCATTTTAAATGCTTATTAATAAACTAAACCTTTGTGAATGATTTACTAATAGGCCAGGACTTTGTAGTTCTACAGTTTAGGATTATTCCAGAAGGAAACTGAAAGGAGTGCAGTGGTGTGTTTTACATAATGAGCAGTAGGAAAAGAAAGGAAGTTCAATAATTAGTCTAGTACAAACTCTCTACAGTATAAATAATGAATTAACACTTCTAATATTTTTCAGCCAGTTACTTTACTAACTGTGTTTTGGTCATTGTAGGTATAATTAATTCCTCTGGGATCAGTTAGGCATCTCTGGGACCCTACAAACATTAATGAATGCACCCGTAAAACAGACCTTGAAGTTTAGGGGTGGGTGCTATGGCACAAAACAAAGACAATTTATATAGACTTGGGAAATCTGTGGCAGAGCTGGGAACAAAAGGAGTATCTTACACTTTTAAATTTTTTCTTTATTTTGCAGCCACAGGGGATCAATTTAGTGATAAGAAACTTAAGCATAGCTGTTTAAACAGCTTATATATCGTTAATATTTTCATCAAAAGTTTTCATAAGGTCACGTTTAACGAGCATTTAATTTACTGTGGGCACCCATTAAGCACTGCATGCTCTAAAGGGTCATCATACCCTATATGTTCTACAGCCTGTCAAGCCCACAGCTCATGCCACTGCAGGTGTGGACAGCATTCCTAAAAGCACCAGGGCTCATCCCAGGAATCCTGTCAGCCAGAGCCTGTGCTGCATGAGGTTGTCTGTTCCACTCTGTGAAGTCAAGAAGGATGAAAATGTGTCTTCAAGAGGACATTGGGAATTCCTTATGTGCAATACAGAGTTAGCACGGACGGATCTGTATTCCTGCTTTCCCAGTGAAAGAGAAATGCTTAAAGGGAAGACTGAGAAGGGGTGGCTGAGCAGGTCTTGGTGATCTCCAAGTCTGACAGATGAGTTGCTGGCAAAGAGACCTTTTCTGTTCCACCTTAATTACCTCCACTGAGGAGTTTACCTTCCATGTCTTCATTTGTCATACAATGGCTTCAATATTGCAGTTACACTGATTGACAGCAATAAATAAAAAAAGCTGAACCTCAAATATAATTACCTCAACAGCTGTGCAGTGTCCTTGAAACCCATTATTCTTTATATTAGGTAAACAGAAAATGTGATTTCAAATTTCTTATAAAAAAGATTTTGCTGTCTTGAAGTTGGAATAGTTTAGGAAGTACAAACTCAGCAAATATATTGCTTATTTATTGATTTAATCATCACAATTTGGATATACAAGTCACATGTTATAAATAGCATCTTCATCAGTATGTCTTTTGTATTTACTTTTTTCCTGAAGGCACTGGTATTCCCAGCTGATACATTTCTGGAAATAAGTTTTCCTTTTTGTCTGAACTTGATTCAAATAAAGAAGATACATAGTTCGATTCCATGTGTTTTTGTGTCTTGTTAAAAAAAGAAAAATAATACAAACTTATTCTGATTTTTTATTATAAATCCTTGGTGGAAACATACAATGAAAAAATAAAAAGCACATTTCCAATTTGCTGGTGTGCTGTGAAGCTAATGAAGGCTGATCTCTTACGGATTTGTGTTCTTTATGACCCAATCCCTCCTCCAGCAGTAACCATGGCAGGACACAGGCAACAATTGGAAAAGATTTAACATGTGCTGCTGATAATCCTGAAGTACACACTCTCTTTGTTGCCATGCTGGCAGGCCAGCCATCTGTCTGAGTGCAATATATAGTTCTGTCTGTCTGATCTAGGAGCCTTATCTGTCTGAATTTGATCTGTCTTTCCCACAATGGGACTGCCAATTCAAATCTCTTTCTGAGAGGCAGATGACTGTTTTCACAAAACTTGCAGGAATTTAATTTTTTTTAGACTTTCTGCTTTCAAATTTGCTTGAAATGTTCAAAGGTGATTAGGAAGAGAACACAGAGAGAGAAATTAACAGATGGATAGGGAGGCAGCCAATTCAAATGCACATACCTTTTTTCCTGGGGAAATAGCAACAGGACAAAAATGGCAACAGAATTGTCAGTTTTTTATAAGATTAGAGAAAAACCCAAACTTGTTCACTTGAGATCCTGTAGGACATTTCAAAGGAGATGATGAGCAAGGCAGACACTTAATGACAATCAGGAGATAAATGCAGTTTGTAGAATATAAAGTCAAAATCCTCATGCAATGGAATTATCTTGCACTGAATAAGAGTTCAAAATTCCTAAATGTTAGGAATTTAACAGTAACATCAATGCAACATCATGTTTGCCAAATAGATGTGTGGTGAGGGGGAGGGAAATCATCCCTCCTTAGCAAAGTGACTTCCAGGGATCAAAATACAGGACTAATTTGGTCTGTGTTGGGTACATCCTGGAAAACGAAGTTTTGACCCATAGAGATTCCTTAGAAAGAAAAACTGGCTGAAGGCAGTGTTCTTCATCCTGCAGAGTCCCCAACACACAGACCTGTGTGAAGGAAGGTGCAGAGTGGGACACATTAGTTGTACACAAGCAGACAAGTTCCATACATTTTCTTCTTTATGAAAAGCCCTAGGGAACCTCTAGAGTTGTAATCATTTGGAGGGTTAATTTTTTTTTCCCCTATAGAAGGTAGTTTCCTGGTCTTACATACTGAAAACAAGCTCTGAACTGTCTCAGTCACCTGAGGCAGCTGCCTTTGTGTTCCTCAGCTTGCACTATATGCATAAACATTCAGATGGCCATGGAAAAAAGGGTCCTAAATCCCACTGTTGACTTAAACATCTTAAAATTAAGGTGACTACTACCTTCAGACTAAAATACTTCAAACATTTAAAACAAAAAACTGCTAGTCCTACTCATTTAATGAAAATTTTACTATATATATCTTGATCTGTGTAGCTGCTGCACATAGCCCATTGCCTATGAAACTAGTTGTAAAACTGACTCTTTTCTACTCCTTTTTTTTTTTGCTTCATTTTACTTACACTTTAACGACTAATAAACTATCTATACCTTGAAGGTATAGATATAGATTCCTTCTAGATTCCTAGAAGGAATGAGGCATCCAAGACCTCCCTAGGCAACTTGTTTTAGTGTCTCAACACCTCAACTGCAAAAAAATTTCTTCTTTATATCTGATTTGAATTTACCCTCTTTAAGTTTAAAAACATTACCCCTTCCTTGTCCTATAGCTACAGGCCCTACTAGAAAGTTTGTTCCCATCCCTAGATACCTTCAAATTAGATGAGTTTCTGACCTAGCTGGAAATGTCCCTGCTTACTGCAGGAGATTTGGACTAGATGACCTCTAAAAGTCCCTTCCTACCCAACCCGTTCTATGGTACTTTGTGATTCTTCCAGCAGCTTCTTAAATTAACTTGGAGCATTACATAGATTATGTATTCTTTCTTGGCATAAACCAAGACAGTCCATTTTACTGTGATTTATGCCATCTGAAGATTGGTAGTAAATATTGATGCTAGACGTGCTAGTTCTGATGACTCACTAAGACAGCTGCTACTTCATACGATTTTTCTAGGGAGAGAAGGAAAAGGAAGGATTGAAAAGTTTTCAGGTTTAAAAAACTCAAACAACTTAAGAGCTGTCACACCTAGAGAAAATGGTTAAACTGTGTGGTTTTTATTGTTACCCTAAAGACAAATCCATAATGAGGAAGGCAGAAATTCTGACCCTCAGATAGGAGTAGATTTCATGTTAAAGCCTAATGGAAAGATTGTTGCTCAAAGACCTCAAGAAAGTTATTGTATGTGAATAAATCTGTTTTCCAAGGCCCCAGTTTCCCTGTTGTATTCTGAATTACATGTGATTGCTGAAATACAGTAAAAGTATCCAGGAGATCAGAATCAACTGCTGTTTATGATCATTTGCAATGTGGATCAGGTTTTAGCATCCTGTTAGTCACTATCAGTATCTGTGCAGCATTAGAGCAAAGAGCTCATTAGGAATGTCCCTGGTATGGATTTCCTCACCAAAGAAGAATAATAACAGACTGCTCCTCAGTAGCACTGTTTTAATTTAAAATTAACATATTCAAATATTATTCATTAGACCACTGTTTCAAAATTCCTGTCAAGTAGAGACCCAACAAACACACAGGGTGTGTGCATAGTCAGTAGCTGGCAGCTGCTGTAGAGAATTCTTTAAAGACTATCTTTGAAGAACTCATCCAATGTAGTACAGAGGAAGTTTTAAAATTTCTTGGATTTTCTGTCTAAAAGTTTTCCAAATGGTGGATTTCCAGTGCAACAGATGGCATCATATATGACACTGAAAAACAAAGACATATATAATAATCTTTGGCTTAAATAATCACTTCGAATCAGTTCAATAAAAAGTCTGTGTCCTCATCATAGCAAAAGGGTTTTCCAAGAATACTGGTCCTTGTGACACCTGCCAATGGCATTCAAATTTCAAATCATTCATTGGACTTGAAAATCAACAAGAACAAGCTCAATCTCCACCTGTATTAGGGATGTGGATTTTTATTTGTATTTGAATTCTTAATAAAGTGTATCTATCAGCCGTTTTGTATCACCTTTTTATTTTAATGCAGCTGAATTGACAGGAATCCCCCCAGCTGTGGGGGAGCAAAGGCTAATGGGATAAAAATAAATGTCCTCTTCATAAACCATTATAGGTGTTAACTAATACTTTCTGTTACATGAAAGACAGAAACATTCTTTTCCTACTGGATGATTTAGGGTAAATTGTTCGGGGCCTTGCTCATCAGTACAGATTGACGTTTATGTATAGAGGTGCTGAGCCTTTTTATACTTCTGGATCCAGAATCTTAATGGGAAATGCTATCCAAAATCTTGGTGTCTTTTACTGTAATGAACACTTTAATTATTGGCATTCAAGGTTCTGGAGTTAACATTAGCCAGATGTGTCTATAACATATTTAAGGTATCCTTATAAATACATTACTTACTAAGTTTGCAGAGAGGTGTTTTGAAATACAATTTGAGATTTTTTTTTTTTT
>VZRO01000759.1:671626-742676 GCA_013397915.1 Daphoenositta chrysoptera
TGCATGAAATAACATAGAGCTCAATATCAGCGTGGTTCTCAGTCCAAATTTATTTCTCCTTTAAATGTGCTGGGGTTTTCCCTGTAATAATATTTTGGATTTTTTGGATTTTCCCCCATAGATCAGAGAAGCATCTACTCATTATTTCATACCTTCTTGGAATAGAAGACTTCTACATATTTAATGGAATGAAGCAAGCCTTTCATCAATTATTTCATTATTTTTAATCTCAGGGAGTATTTTCTGCTGTATTTGTTCTACTTCATAGAAATAATTCCCACCCATCATTAGTCTCTTCCAGAAAGACAAATGAAGCTACAACTGTTAAATCCTTTTAAAGAGCCCAGCTCTCATCAGAGGTCAATCAGAAGTCAAACAGGACATTTTTTAAACAATTGAATAGGAGAATATTCCATTATAGATGTCAAGATGAGATGTGACTAATGTCACGAAAGTTAAAGGTTAGGGGCTAATCCACTAGAAGTCATTCACAGATCATGTTTAAATTGCTTCAGACACTTTTAAAAAGTGTGCTCCCTCACAAGGTCTCTGCTCTCCTACCAGAGCTGCAGCTACTTATGAGAGCAGACTTTCCTGAATATCTGTGCTTGCATTTAAATTGCTGAACTTGGGTTTTACTTAAAAATAGAAGGAAGACCTTTTTAATTAATTAAAAACAATCTCTTCCAAACTATATTAATTTAGTAAACCCAATATTTTTTAAAAATTCATTTACTCTTTCTAAATTAAAATCAATTCCATTAAAACATGGGTGTGAGAATGTCAGTGTGGTGAACAAATTCCAGTCTGAGAAAGACTATTTGCTTATTCATAAACATATCTACATTTAATAAAACATCTTCAAAGAATGTATCTTGAGGGAAAATTTTAAGAGTCATACGTAGACCCTTTTCCTGAATTAAAGCTGCCAGAAAATCAAATTAAATAAACAGCTGACAAAAATATAAAGAATCTAAGTTCTTTTGAGTTTGGGGGAAAAAACTAGTATTTCTTTACATGCAGAAGATACTGATTAAAAAGAGCAGCATGGCACACATTTGAGGACCAAGCCATGCCCTTAAATGACTTTGTACTACTGACATGGAAGTTTTAGTGGAAAGAATATCATTGCACAAACTGAATTATGGCCAACATACAATTAATCCATCTTGACACATTGTTACAGTGATTTCCAGAAAAAATACTGGGATTCAATGAATAAATGTAGATTTTATTGTAGATGTATGATCTAGTCACCATTGTTCTGTTTATAGACAGAAGGCCTATACAGATACATAATTTGATCATAAAAATATGTAATAATATTAAGCAAATCAAGACATTTACCCAAAATAATGGTGACCAGTTTGGATAGAGATGATTCAGTTGCCTTTCTACAGCCTAATTAGAAAGGGAAAGAGAAGTTTCCTCTCCTCATACAACCTATGCAAATCTGACTTCTAAAAAAGATACTCAGACAAAGGACTGGAGAACTGGAGGATTTAACTCCTAGTGAATATCATAAAGAGACTGGAAATTGTTTGGCTTGGTCTGCACAAAAGAGAAAACATCACTATTTATTATTACAGTCATGTCCAGCCAGATAGATGTATGCATATTAAAGTATAAATATTAAAATATATAAAATATATTTTGAGGAATACCTCCTGAATTTGCATTTGGGAAGATAAAGAAAACACTTTGTTTGTATTTTGGGTATTACCCTAATCTCTTCGGAATTTGGAAGTTTTCTAAACATATTGTAGAGATAAGATTTGAAGGTAACTGCTAGAAAGACAAATAAGTGGAACAAAATGCTTATGCAATAGCAGCTCTGAGTATTTGATTTGGAAAGGAGGGGGAAGAGTCTATTTTCCCTTTGGAGAAGCAACTATACTAATATTTATGGCTGTTTGAAACCATGCAGCTGGCTTTTTTGTTGCCTTTAAGCTATATTGTCACAGATTAGCTAAGGACTGTGTGAACCCTCATCTGTTTTCATCTTCAGTCCCAAAATGTGTCATAGCAGTGTTGGCAATCGTTCTGATTTTTACAATATCATGATGCTTCATATTAAGTTCCCTGGGTAAAATATTTTTTGAAGAATACTCATTTTTGACAATTTACAGACCTTGCTCCTACAATCATAGAATCAAAGGCTGGAAAAGGCCTTTGGAGGTCATCTGGTCAGCCCCAGCACTCCCAGCAGGAGTAATTTTAACTCCATAGCTCAAGGTATCAATAAGATGTCCTCCCTGCCTTCTCTTTCACAGATGAAGAAGTGCAGTCCTCTGAGCTGCTGCTCAGATATCACAGGCTTCAGCCCCCAACCATCTATGGCCTGACCCTAGACTGCCCAAGAGAAAGCACAAAGAAAATGAGTGAAAGACTAATTTAGCTGCTTTCAGTGTTTCTCAGATGTAAACCGACTGGGGAAGATTTCCTCATTACATAGATTTTAATTTCAATATACTCGCTCTTTTTCCCTTGGAGATTTCAGTGCTTCCATGAGATGGGAAGCAAGGAAAACGAGCAGCTAGGATGCCTTTTGGGGTGAGATTTCTGCCTGGTACTCTGAACAAAAATACGTGTCCTCACATTATCCTCCTTGTGAGTCCATGCATTTCTTGTACTTTTTGCAACTCTTTTGGGTCAAGATTGTTTCATTCTGCCTCAGCAGCATCCACTACAACGAAGCCAGGCTCTAGCAATGCTGATCTTGATGCTGTGGCACTGCTTTCCCTCCCCCTCATCCCTTGTTGCAGGGATTAGAGGTAGAATTGAGTAATGTTCCAGAAATGTGTCCTCTCAGCCACGGTGTCTCCCAGAGCCCTCCTGGCTTCCATGCCACACATTCCAAGTGCCTTAATGCACTCCACAGTCATACAATTAATAAAAGTCTACAATTCCTGCTATGAGCAATTACTGAATCTCTCTGCTCAAAATATGCTCTGTTCAGCTGGAGTACTCCACTCAAAGTTTATTAAGATTTGGCTCTGTTATCATCTGTTTCCCAGCCAGAAACTATGAGAGTTATGACACAGGAGGAAAACTGAAAAACAGAACTGACATTGATTTCCATGTGTGCATGATCTTGCTCCAAAGACTTGTAACATAGCAACAAGGGTTGGATCTTTTTTCCTCTTTTTTCCCCCTTATTTATATAGCCCTATTCATCTTTTTTAAGACTATGGTTTAGGTTGTATGCTTTCTTCAGGATATTGTGCTTATATTCAAAATAGAGGATGAGTTTATGATACCTTGTTCACTGCACTGACTTCCAAATGTATTTTGCTTATGATAGTTAAATCCTGATGTAGCATCTGGTTTTGATGGAGTTTCTGCTTTTATTCACTAATGCTGTTGGTCTGACCAGGTCATCACGTGTGACTTCATCTGATATCAAACAGCATGGTTTAATTGGTTTATTTTACATCCAAACCTCAACATCTCCATTTCACTCTTTACAGCACTCTTGTGTAACTTTCTTCAGTAACATCAATCAAGAGTAAGATGATTTTTAGAAATTAATTTTATTTCCATCTTCCACTTCGCTTTTCATGTCAATACATTATTATCCTCTCCTAACCTTAGCAATGGAGCAGAGCTTCCAAGTTATGTATGAGCATTAAGACCTGTAACATGATGATAGCAAAGCCTCAGCCAAATTTTTTGATATCTCACTCCCTGGACATTTATGTACTCAGAGTAGGCATCAGGTCTCATTAACCAGTGCATGAGACTACTACAAAGGGGAATTTCTGTGTAGCTCCATCCTCAAGAAGCTGTACAGTCAGAAGTGATAAAGAACCATACGGTGGTTTAACATTCACCCTTCTGACAATTTGGCAGGTACCTGCTGCAGCTTAGAATTCAAAGCTACAACATATCTCAAAGCTTTCTTTTCTCCAAGACGAAAAAGTGAAGATCATATCCTTGACAAGATAAGATTTTCTTCTTATACTGAGTGTTTAGAGAACCTTGTGATAGTGAAGCTGAAAACTTTTATAAAAAGGGAAAATGCTACCATGCACAGTATTTTTATCACCCAAGTTCGCTAACATCGCTAAGCAGCTTTTTCTGTGAAAAAGAGACAGAATGAATCAGAGCAAAAATATAGTTACATATTGACCTAGTTATTTGTAGTAATTTTGGAATCGGCTTAAGAGAAAAATCAAGCTCCTGAAAGGAAAAGCCCCTAACTGTAAGTCCCCTATCAAACCATAACCAGGTGAAATACTTCCTAGTAAAAAAAATTTAGTGCTTTTTCCTCAGACACGTAATACAACGGTTTCAGAACAAAATACCTCAGCAGAAGCTCAAGCTATCAATCATGACCTTTCCATCAACTCAAACCCTTTCACCAGAGCCAGCCTGAATATTCACATCTCCCCCTCACCCAAGCTCCTGGCAGGCTTTTATGAGGCCCAGGTGATCTTCAAGGTATTATTTGATCCCTGTCTCACACGGACAATAGGGAGGCAGCTGATTAGTTGCAGATGGAACTGGTTTAAATTTTAAGAACTTTAACAACTACCACCGTTTATAATACCTAATGCCAGATTTCAACTAAGTGCCAGGGCTCTGATCATTTGTTTGATCTCCAGATGTGCCCGCATTCAGAAACTGTTAATTTCACAGTTTTTCTAACTAAAGATCTCCTGAACTTGGGAGGGGACTAAAAACCCTAATAGCTTTCAGTTTGCTTAATTATACCATGGTGACAAGAATCAAGAGAACAAAAGAAAAAACAGACAATAGATTTAAATGTTACTGAATTTCAATTGTCAAAAAATGATGCTCAACAGCAGAAACTGTTCACATAATTATCTCACTGCACCTAAGCACAAATAAGAAAGAGGAAGTTTTGTGGTGCTATCAACAATGAGCCACTTTTTAAAGGAAAACAGAACTTATTAGAATTTGCAGGTAGCAAATTTCATGCTGTGCCCAAAGAGAAAGTCTATTCCAGGTCTGCTTTGGACCTACATGTCTTACAGGTGGCATCTGTTATTTTTAAGCAGCAAGCAAATAGTGAAACTGATGAAACATGAATACCTTGTGTATTTTAAAGTTTTTTGGTTTGGTTTGTTGGGTTCTTTTTGCCAGAAATTGAGTTACTGCACCCAGTGATCATGCTATTTGCTATAAATTAACAATTATATTTAAAAGGTTCTCATATCTTTTGATTCCTGGGAAACTACAATATAAATACCAATTAACAAGAATACACTGAAAAATTCAAACAGACGTTTCAGCACTTTAAATAATTCATTGATACTTAGAAAGGAACAGATAAATATGCAGGTGGCTAATTTTTAATGCGAGCCTCTCAATGATTTACTAAGAACATCTGCCAGTTGGTTTGTATGTGTTCTGTTCAGTACTCAGATGCTCATAAAGGAATTATCCTGAAGGAACGGGAAAGCTGTTTCAGAGTAGGCGTGATGCAAACAGTGCCACCCACGTGCCAGTGCTGATAGAGAGATGAAGTTTCTCTCAAGGACTCTGGAGTACAAATGGACTTTTTTCACCTTTGTCATGCCAAAGTTCAGTCAGAGGGTGAAAAATACGGGTAAAGGATTCGGTGGAGATTTTGAGCAGACATAAATTGTATCACTATCTAGGAAGCCATGAACGAAAATATTTTTATGAGCTAGTAAAACTTTCTTCAAGAACCTCTTGCAATTTCAGCAAGGTATCTTTATTATAGGGTTTAGTTTGACTGAATTTACACAAAACTCATGAATGAATTTAATCTATGAGGGAAGTCAAATAAAATTGTGATATTAAGTACATATGGCTGAGGATAGTTCTTTTCCAAATAACTTGTGCATATTAATGTGAGTGTAATAGAGAAGAACTGAGCCTTTGGTAGTCATATGTCACCGAAGTCAGTCTCCCCCTGAAACACATGATCTTGCAGTGGATTAAAGCTGTCAAATGCCTGTATCTCCAAACAGGCCAAGGTATTTCAGCTAAATCTGGGGACAAGTGCTCCTTGAAATGCAGTTGCTTGATGGAGGAATTGAGGAATACAAGCCCTGGCCAGTGGAATGGCAGGCAGTGCATCAGAGCACTTAAATTCCTCTGTAACTTAAAGGAACCAGTGCAGTCCCCCTCACTTCCAAGGAAAGGGACAGCCCTTGGGGGAGACCCATGTTTCACCACTTTGATATCCCTGACAAGAATAGCCAAGTGTAATTTTTTAACCTTTAAAAGAGAATTGAGGTGGTTTTAATATTTTTTTTTCCTTCACTGATATTCCTATTTGGTTGTTTATTTGGACTAGGTAGCCCATTAAATCCAAGTACTGTACATAATTATTCAACTAATTCATTTGCTGTCTTTGTGCAATTAATAATTAATAATAATTAATAAGCATTTGTCTGCAAACATTACTGTGCTGAAATACTCTAAGGATACTTCAGCAAATAATGTGGTTGCAGTTAAAATAACTGTAATATCCCAAATTACTTTCATCAGTTTACTAATATTTAATTGCTTCAATATGTTCCATTATTTTTTTTCTAAGCAAAAGAACTTACCTTGTCATCCCTTGGTCTGGATGCAACATGAAAACTTATGTCCCGTTGTACCTAATATATATCAATGTGCCACTATTTTTTGTTATAACTATGAACTAAATTAAAGAGTGATTTTCTTGATGACTTATAAGGGTGGACTGAATTAATCTCACTCTTATGTTTCTTTTGCCAAAAGAGATAGATTTATTTTTATCATTATGTCAAGTAGATCTCACTTGTTACAGGTTTGGAACCTGAAATCTTCAAAAGGGAAGATGAAGACTCTTAATAACTCTCAGTATTCAGACCACTAAGCTCCTCTGCAAATCTGCCTTTTGTGTGTTGCTTTAAAATGTTGAAACACTCCTGAATACCTTGAAAACAGCAGGAAAACAAGTAAACAATAAATTAACCCACCCACCCACAAGATTCTTCTTCTCTACTCTCTGAAAAAATCCAGAAATCCTGTCCAAATCTTCCAAACAATGAAAAGAAACTCCAAACAATAAAAAAGAAACTATGAAGGTGGAAGGTTGAAAAAAAAAATCCCAAATGGAAGCTGTCTGTGTTTAGTATATCTTTTGTCAGTTAAGCCTACAGCTATTTACTTGACTAAAAGGAAGCAGAGCTACAATGCTTATCTTCCTATCTTGTCATAAGTGTTCTCAGGAAGATATTCCAAGCAAAATCATTCACAGCTAACTGTGGATGAAAGGATGATATAAATAGGACATAGTGATGGTGCTTCTGCTCTGTAAGATTCCACCTATTCTAATCTGTTTTCACTTAGTATCCACCTGGCCTATTGTCTTGAGTTCTTTTACGTTTTTTGACCACATTTAATGTCATCCTAAAAAGAAAAAATAAGAAATCTCAGGTATTATAGCCAGGATTTTGGAACAAAGGGAAAACCAGGGTTTCAGTGTGCAAGTCAACACTGACAAAAACCACTGCTTCCTTGTACAAACAAACCAAAGCAATTAAAAAGAAAAAAAGTTTAAGCTTTCTATAAACCCTGAACAGAGATTTTTGTCTGCAGCAGGTGTAACATTTTAAATTTTTCTTTAACATTCTCGGTAAGAAAGTCTTCAGTAAAGCAGGTGTCTCTACCTCGCAAGCTGAAGTTAAATAAATAAAAAGCTATTTAATGGTAGCTCTTAATGCATGTTGACAGTAGGTAATGGCTGATTCAACATTAAGAAGCTAATGAAAATCAATGTAAGGATGATGCATGATCTGTAAAATACACCTTTGACTTTCTACTGTATAACTTTGTATCATGAAGCCTTGAGAAATTCTTATCTGTCAATAAATTAGAAAAAAAAAAAGGATTAATGAGGTGGTTTTGACTTTAACACTTTGTCACTTCTCTTTAATCTCTAGCTAGGCTTTAAGTCATCAAAGCACTTAATCAAAGTCCTAACTATAAGCATAACAGTGTTAAGCAGATGTTTCAAAGTAAGCCAGCTTGCCATTGTGCTTTGTCAAATTGGAAATGGATGATCAGGTAGCAGGAGGTGATCCATCATCATCCTGCAGTCAAGGCACACACTATGAGACACCTGTGCCTTTGCTGCAGGGCTGGTAAAGAGAGGAGCAGCACGGCCTCTGCACCTCCAAAAGGGCCCATAGATGGTGTGGTGTCCACTCAAAAGGGGAAGGGAGCTCTCAAGATTCAAAATGTTTCTGATCAAAAGGAAAGATGAAAGTCAGAGGTTCCACAAAACCTTACAAATTTTTTTTAGTAAATCATACACATGGCATAAAAATTGGTATAAGTCAGTCCCTGATCTTTTAGCATAAGCAAACAGCAGCAGGTTTTGAATAAAGGGAAGAGACAGAGCCTAATTAAAGAGGGGGAGAGAGAAAGAAAGGAAGAAAGGAAGGAAGAGAGATCACCAGTCCTGGCTCCAGTGTCAATCCATCTGATGGGGTGTTTAAGGTCCTGGGCTTTGTAGGCAAACCTTTTTATAGATAAGTTTTCCCTGCCCTGGAGATAAGCTTCCTGCTCCCTATGCCAATTAATTCTCATGCACAGTCCAGTTTTAAGCCTTTCTGGAAATGGATAGGAGGGCTTGGGGGTCCTTGGGTGGTCTCGTTCCTCCCCTGCATTCCATACCCATTTCTTGATCTCATTTGTGCCCTTGTGCTGGGCCATGTTGTGCTTATTTCCAGGAGCCAGGACAAGAACATTTGTCCCAGGAAAATGCTGCCCTAGCTCTGTATGGTCCCCTGCTCAAGTCACATCCTGTTCTTTCTCACGTGTTATTACCAAAAGTCCTTAGTTGTTATTACCAGCCATCCTTGGCTGTCTCCACAGCCATGTTTGAGGTGTACACATGATCCACCTCATTTTCTATGCTTCCACAGATGCAGAGATAACCAACACTTCCTGCTTCAGTCAAGGTCTTCCTTACATCTTCACCTTCCTCTTCATCTAAGTGATCTCTACCTATATATAAATCAGGTTGAGCCAACTCTCAGCACTTTCCTTTTGGCCTACCTTGCAGTCACATATATAATTGTGAGACATAAAGAAATATTGGACTGGTAAAGACCAGCTGCCCCGTGCAGCAATAGCCATGACCTTGTAAGCAGCACAAAATGTCAAAAGAATTTAATGGTTGAAAAAATACCACGGGTCTAAGGGCACAGCATTTCACATCCTACGTGTAAGATAAAATCAATCAGAGGTAACTTCACATATCCATACATATCAGTACACATCCAAGCTACAGAACAGATACAGCCTGAGTATATCCTATAGAAAAGGATTAGGGAACAAACTACTCCCTGGAAGATGACAAATATGAGCTGCAGTAATGAAAATCATAGTTTAAATAAACCCAAGCTGTTGTAGACACAACCCAGCATCCTTTCTCTACAAATGGCCTGTGCCAAAGTCAGTAGGGAGCTTGCCTTTACAAATAGGGAGAGTTCATGTCAATTCCTTCCAATAATAGTCATTAGTCTTTAAAAATATGTAAGGAGTAATAAAAAAGCAAACAGTGTTTGAAAGCTAGTGTTACTTTTACCCCCAGTGTAGGAAATCTGAATGGTCTCTATTTCCTCAAATAATAAAATTCATCACTTTTCTTCACTTTATAAAATAATTAAATCACTCAGTAAACTTTGATATTTGCTTTCTTTAATTCTTGTTTCTAACCTGAAAATCTACAGGTCTTTTGTAATAAAAGCCCCACCACATTCTTTCAGATGTTCTGGCAGCACTGCGAATCCAGGCACAACAGCTTTGTGTTAGTTCAGGAGACAGAAAGAGAGATCCACATCTGTGTCTGCCAGCGTGTCAGGGAACAGGTCCTGACCAGATTGTCACAGATGAAGATGGAAGCACAACACATAAGGTAATCCCACTTCTCCAGGCCTCGAATCTCTCCCTTATTTTCCACCCTTTAAGGAAGAATGCTCTCATATTCCACCATTAAAGGAAGAATGCTCCCTCACGCTCGTTAAATGGACTCCGTTTTCTTTTGTTAATATCTACCCCAAATCTACAGAGTGCTTCAGATCTCTGAAGGTTTCCTAAAAGAGGAATTTTATTTAACTTTCCAGTGCTTTCACATTCCTGTCCATAAAATAGTTAGGTCTAAATCCTGTACTGTTTCAAGTCATTGCCAAAATTTATGAGTACATTTACAACTGGGGCAACAATTACAACAATTTTTATAATTGATAACTGTTTCATGGAAGACACTATTTAATAGAAGTTGAGATATTCTGACAAATTGGTACATACTTTTGGTGATAAAATGAATTTTTTCAACCTGAGCATTATACATTTGGAAGATCATTTCAATTAAAGATGTTTAAAGAAGCAGAAAATATTTATTATCAAAAATTGAAAAATTGCAGGACCCTTTTTTTTTTTTTTGCTTGGTAAGCTGAGAACAGTGTATTCTTGAAATCAGTGAGATTTGCCCCAGGTGTCTTCTGGATTTGTCTTGATCCTGAGGATCTGAGCCAAAGCAATTAAATTGTGAACTAGAACAGTGAGAGTCATATGAACTCAGTATTCTCTGTTCCCTTCTTTTGTTGTCAGGAGCAAACAATTAAAGGGAGTGAAAGACCTCGGCATTAAATTTTACTTTAGCAATATTTTGTTTAGCTCACATACTTACTAGATTAAACTACCTCACTCTAAATTCTTTATTTTCAGAAGAGCCAGTAAATGTGTCTGTCATCACTCTTATGCTTTCACTTATTTTCCAGATTTACAGATTATATGGTTATTGTCTGAGAAGTTTTTAAAAAGTATTTGCCTTGCTATATTTAATGCAATAAATGTTTTGATATAGTAGTGGACTTGATATAATAACAGTGTTTTTAGTGCTATTATTGAACATAGTGAGAACAGAGAGGTTAATGTAAAGAGAACTGCATAAAGTAAAACAGAATATGAAGGAAAATAAACCTTTGTTATTGGTTGAGTACCTAAGAATGGAATTTTCGTTATACATTTTATTGTGAATCTGTTCCTCAATTAGTTTCTGCTTTAAGTCAGTCTTGAACTGTTACTAAGAATAAAAAAAAATTTCCTTTATGCACAGACTATACATAATTCTTTGCCAATGTAGAATTACTGTAAGGTGTTTTCATGTAGGTTATTGCTTGCTGTGGAAGTTTTTCCCTTTCTGACAATTTTCCACTGCTTCTTGAATGGATCTTCTTTTTGACAACTACCCCAGCTTAGGTCCAAAGTGAAAAGATGCTCAAGCTCTGAATCTTAGAAGAGAAAATAGGACCTGGATTTTGTTATAATTCATTAACTTGTTCCAAGTTAGGTAGGTAAATATGCTTGGGTTCAGGGCTTTGCTTTTGGACTAAATTAAAAATTGTCTTTCTCCTACTTTTAATATCTGCTTTTTGATGTTAATAAATATTTTTAAATTACATAAACTCAAATATTGCTCATTAAATGTGATGCATTTTTTTGTTGTTGTTGATCAAGGACAATTCATTACTTTGAACAGTTATGTTCAAAGACCTTTTGGAGACCAATTTTGTGTGGCTATAATTAAGAAATTAATCATTAGAAGTGGTTTTTGCCTTTCAATTTTCTTGTGAGTTGAAACATTTAAAATGCAGATGTTATATTCTCATTTAAGTTTTTCTTTCACAAAAATCAGGAAATTCATTATGATGGTTCCCACCACAAGTGTAGCTTGGCCTCAAATGTATATTTCATACTTTATTTGATATCTTATTATATTTCTATGCTCATACAAAGTAAAAGCTGCATATCAAAGAGAATTTCTTGTAATTTCAGCTCAATATTTTCGAACATAGTGTTGGATTTTTAGATTTTTGTGATTTATTTTCCAGTAACTTTCAAGATATTGAATCTGAAAATGTTCAAGAAGATATTCTATATTCATTACAGACTCTATACTTACTAATTTCTCTTTCCAGAGCCTTTATTAAGGGGTCACTCCTATATCAATGAAGCTCTGGAAACAAATTCACATCTTTGTATTATCTAAGGAGCTGAAGAATGCTCTGTCTTGGGAAATGCACGGCCAGAAGAAGCTGGTGGACTCTTCCCTGTCCAGGCTGTGTGATGAAATATGGGTTATAGCCTTCTGGAAGTTGCTAACTATTGAGTGACCCACTGTCAGCCAGCATGAGTTTCAAGAGAATTTTTTGGGTCATTTGGACATTTGCTTTGCCTGAATCTGAGGCTGAACACCGTTCAACATAAACTTTGGAAACGAGCCCACAGCTTGCATCCATCCAGCGCTGTATCAATCCTAATTTGGTAAGAAACTGTGGAGCTGTCTAACGTCTATGATTAGGGATTTTCCCACTTCTCTGCTGAAAGTGTCATGAGACAGTAAATGTGCTATCATCTTCAGGTGAAACTTTGCAACCCTGATTTAAGCCTCAGGAATTTGATAAAAATAAGAAATCAGAGTTATTCAGTGTGTACGTAGGAGCACTTTCTGAGGAAGCCAAGGAGCATAATGTAGGACATGCACAAAGTAATGCATCAGATCATTTCTATCATATTGGTTGGAATGGCCAAGAGTTCACAGACTATCACAGCAACATGACATAAAAAAAAATAAAAAAAGGATATGTAAAGGTGTTTTGTTGGTTTTTTTCTGCTCATGTTTTGTATTTTCAGGCACCCTTTCTACTTTCAGCCATCTCTTTGAATGACTGGCAACACAATGCACTTTTCTGATTGTAGAAACAATAACTCCTGATCCCACTCCAAAATTTATATTATATATTACAGCTTTACATCCTTTTTAGGACAATTGTTCAAGACAAATTATCTTGTTCTGGTAGAAGACGTGTGGTATCGTTTCTGAGAGGATTTCCATGAAATTCCTCTAATTATATTTTGTGGGTGGAGCAGGAGAGTGGGGCTTGTTGAAATAAAAGGGGGCACACAGTTCTGAGTGTGGGTGTGCTAATGGATCACCCTTTCAAGATCTAAGCATTTAGAAACACTTTATTTCAAAATGTTAGAGGCTGCTGAATCCATTAGTTCAGTGAGGGTGGGGCTGTTGTGGCTCCATGTTCCAAGGTCCACCAGGACTGAGCATGAATGAGTGTCCTGGTGGGCTTCTCACCAGGGACAGAGGTCCCACCATTCTCCTTGAAAAGCCTTTTTCTACTCATATCATGGGTGATTGAATTTACAATGTAATAATTACCCTTCATGGTCAACAGCAGAACATAAATGCAGATTTCTCCACAGACATTTTGAGGGCTTGCTTTGTAGGTTTGTATGAGCTGTTCCAATCATGTGTGAGCATATCCTTTATAATCAAAAGTACATGGCTCTTGTCTGTTCTAATATTTTTATTTCTATGTTCTACTTATGAATAGGGTTTATTTAATCCTTTTTACTCATAGTCATGCTGCAATACGTTTATGACAGAGATTTTCTTTCCCTTAGATTTGACATAAGAGAGAAATTATGAGGATGTAAAGTTTGCTCCATAATTTCTGATTAATCCTCTGATCAACCCCAATGTTCTAAGGAGAAAATCCCTACTTTTGTGCTTGAATAATGGAAGTTTTGCCAACAGATTAATCATCTGCCACTACAAGAAATTTTAGACTAATTTGACTGACACCGTTGAATGACATAAAAATAATACCCGAGCCCAACAATATTATTTGATAGTCTGTTAGGAAGCCAGATTAAAAAGTGCATGCTTAACATGCTCCTGACAGTCTGTTACTCAGAAAATATGTTTCAGCTTTTAAAACTATTCTGACTAGTCTTACAAGCTGAAGGTTTCGTGTCCTGCTAATTTTCTACCACTGCTACATGATAGCAGCTGTTTTTGAATTTGGAATCACATCGTGTTGGGAGTCTCATCTACCTTTGTTAGGAGATTTATATCCATTTAGAGAGGCAGGGAGAGAGATTTATTTTATATTGACAATAGTTCAGAACTTTAGTATCAGAATTTGAACACAGAGTTAAGTTTTTATATTCCTAGTTCATGCAGCATGCAGAAGGTTTTTTTAAAGGATTATAACTACTTCTGAATCTTGAGGTTTAAAAAAAAAAAAAAAAAGTTTTGGTCCCATTTGAATACTGCAGAATAATTATCTGAATTTGATTTCGAAGAATTTTCCATCTGGTCCAAGATGGAATTTGGTAGAAAGGTAAGTGGGGACTCTTACTGACCCTAGAGCTTCCTTTTGAAGTGAAAACAAATCTTCAAATAACAAGCCATACAGCCTGCAGAAATGAGTTAACTTCTCACAGAGAAGCATCTCTCTTTCACCCCTAAAATGAAGCTTCGTAAATATCTATGAGGCCAGTATGACTAAAGTACAGAGTATGACTAAAGTACATAGTAGAGGGCTTGATTTCACTTTATGTAAGAATGAAGAATATAATATATTCTTTAGAGGAGGATATAGCTTTTAACTTTTTTTTTATATACAGAAATAATGGATAATTACATGTTATTTTAAATAAATACTATTTTTTATTGTGTAGCATTCAGCCTGTGTGTTGCTTTATACCATGTTTCATTTAAAATGTGTATGGTTTCAGTGCACTCAGTGCCAGAACATGAATTATAAACCAAGTATCACCTCATAAGCATAAGAAACAGAAAACATTGTAGAAGCCAGATGCTATGTGGGGAGTGTGCAGGAACTACGTTACACAAATCCCTTTTGTTCTTAAATCAAACAAGAAGACGACACAATAGTTCTCGTTTGTTATTGTTTCCGGTTTTTTTCTTCCAATAAAGATGCCAAAGTGACAAAATCTGGTAAGGTCTGCTTAAATGAGAATTTCCCTACTCGAGGGGATTGTATATTGATGCACTGGCTGCACTGTGCTCTAATAAAGACCAGCCACAGAGGCAGAGGAGAAGCTAAGAAAATAATACCAACTATAAAGTGCTGGTCTAAAATATGAGTTAAAGAATATCAGTAATAATTTCTGCGTAAGACAATAGATTAAGACTATAAGGAGAATGGGAATGTCCTCAGAGAAAAAGAGGAAACAGCAATTTTTTTGTGATATTATGAGAAGTGAAGGAATTTCTGAAGCAAATAAATGTAAAAACCAAAAGAAAGATAGCAAACAACTGCCAATGGAAAGGGCTCGGGAGGCTACAGATGAATTAGAAGAGCAGGCTAATGTAGAAAAGAAAATCAATTAAATGACAAAATTAAACTATACCTATACAAAGTATCAAAATATAAGAGAATATTTTAGCAAGAAATAACCTTGGAGAGAAGACTGATTAAGCAAATAAAATCTGAGTCCACATGGTTTTCCAATCTACCACAGTAGATGTACAGATTTGAAATGAACCAAGATGAAACTTCTGAGCTTAATATTCTTATTGCCTCTGAGAAGAATGACATTAGTTTATATCTGAGTGATGCAGAAACGCCCTTGTCTCAAATTGACACTGAACATTGTCAAAATCTTGAATCCAAGATACAACATTTGGAAAAAGATGAATTATTGTGCAGGTGCCTTTAGTGGAGATTTTTCAGCTAGAAAAAATATTTAGTTTTCCATTCTTGCTTATTTTCTTTAATATTCCCCCAGGAGAGCTGGCAAGAATAGTGTTCCTAATTACCTTTGTTGGCCAAATTCTTGAAAGAGACAGGCTTGCCCAGACTTCCTTAGAGAGCTGCAAAGAGGTGTGTAGAAATACAGAATAAATTAAAAATACTGTTAGTAGAATAGTTCCAGCAAAAGTTGTGAAAATTGAGTGAAGAGCCAAAATTACGGAGGGTTTAAAAGAAAAAATGACTGAGACTCACCCAATATTGAGAATAGTTAGAATGTTTTCTCTGTGGAAAAACCAGATTTTTGGAGAGGATAGGTTTTTAATGTTTCTGTGTGTTTTCCCACATTCTCAGTGATGAATATCTGGGAAATTATGCATAAAAAATACACATTTAAATTAAAGTATTAACATTGCCTATGGTGATATTTTGTACCCGACATTTCCTCATGAAAAGGAGACAGTAAAGAACAAACTTAGGAAAGCACAGATAAGAGAATTACTCTTACAGAGAAGAATTTTAGTTGAATGAGAAATTTAGCTCAAGAACAAATTTTTTAAAGTACATGATTTCTGGTTTTAGATTTATAAGCTTTTAGTATTTTGATTGTGTCTATGTAGCAGACAACGAATGAGATCTAAACTCAATCAAATTTTAAATGTTTACTGAATCAGTATCTATCAGAAAATACAGCTACTGACTCTTCACACGCTGTATATTCATGGTGAATCTGGGCCTAAGTATGCAAAAACCACTTACATTAAAGTCCCTCATCTCATATTTATGAAAGAATTTGGATTATTTTTCATCAGCACCATGTTTGATCCCTGTATCTGTAAAATTGTAACATGGGACTCATCTCCTCCAAGGTGAATTTATCGGCGTCTATCCTTGAGCCATCCCAAGGCTGATTCATCTATTTCTGGAACAGAAGATTAAGATGAGTGAAACAACCACCCAATTTAGTCTGACAACACCATTCCCTCACCTCTCAGTACTGAGGAACCCTGGTCAGTGATGATGGTAGCTCAAGGAGAGCCTTCTCACCCTCACAAGTTTATTGAATTTTTTATATCATCTTTAACGTGGAGTTCTGGGAAAACTAAAAAGGTAACTTGTGCTTTCTGCCCTCTGCCGAGTGCAAGGACAGGATAGTTCACCACCAGAGCTAGAGCCAGCAGACAGAACAGCTTGCTCTTGAAGCCCTGTCTGAAAAAACGTGGCAACTGCTTTGCACTTGTGGGAAGATCCCATAATCACTCCTTCCTGACTGTGGCTTTCCAGACCTTCCACCAAACAGTGTCAATGAGAAGAAGCAAATGGAAACAAATTAGTAAGAGATTAAGATAATGGTTGTTTCGGCATTATATGTTTACTGAATGTATGTCTGTATTAAAACAAGATTATTAAAAAAGCCTCTGACAATTATAGAATTATGAAGGTTAAGTTTACTTGCGTAAAGATAAATAACCATCTTGTGGTGATACACCCTCTGGCAGATGCAAAATCAGCCATATATTTAAAGACTAGATCATATTTCAAATGAAAAAGAATGTCTCCTATTTCCTAACTTTGAGACTACACAATTTAAAGAGAGTTTTGGGTGCCTAGTATGAACATTTTGAAAATGAGACTGAATAAAATAACAGCTCTTACATTACCACTCTCTCAGCCCCTAATAACTGTGAACTGTAGATTCATTGTTCAGACACGTTGACCAGCACAGGTAACCACTTATTAACTATCTGTTATCACAGGCTGTTATTCTTTCTGTGGGTGAGATAAATTAATACTCATACATATTGCCACTGGGTTTCACTGCAAAAAATTGTGAAGCCAAATGCAGAGTTCAAACCATTCTCCTCATTTCCTCTCCAACTTTCTTATCTCTTTCAAGATTCAAGTGGCAGCTTTCAGATCTTGCTAATTCCACTTTATCTTCTCCCAGTTTTAATTCTGACCGTAGAGCCCCTTGTCTCTTTCTGTTTCAGTCAGAATTCTCCTGTGTGCAGGTCTGGTGGCTTTGTTGCCTCAGCTGTTTCTGCACCAAACACAAGGTCATATTCCAATTTATTTCATACCATTTTGAATGCTTAAGGCAAGACCTTCTCAAAGACAGGGAAGATAAGAATTTAAACATAGTCACATAGTGTTATTTTCAGACTTATTCTTGTTCGTTACAGGTTTTCTTTTTGTTTCAATAATTTGAACATTTTCATGTGACTGAAATCTTCAGAGAAAAGAAGCAACTATGGCAGACTTGTAGAAGTTTACTCTAAAATACTAACTTTGTCAAGACTGAAAATTACTAAATGCAAAGTGTTATGATGGAAATTACTGGGTGCTCCTGTTAACAAGATGTGAAAACTAAAGTAGGTGAACCGCACTCGTATTTTGCAAGTACACTTCCTGAAGTAGCTGTGAAACAAATTTGTTCTCGGGTCATCCAGCCCGTCTCTGCTTTCTTTGGTGCTGAAATTGCTCTGACAGGTTTCCAACATCCATGTTTCCTTTCACCTCGCTTCCCCAAACATGCTAATCTTGCAGCCAGGACTCTCTGGCCACACATGAGTTGAGATTTACTGCTGTGGGATTTTGATGCCAAGGCAAGGAAGGTGTTTTTCCACCCAGAATAACACGCAGGATGGGGCAAACTTCCTGTATGGTCTTACTGCTTTTGCACTTCTAGACCAGCATAAGAGGCCACTGCAGAAAGCTTCTGCTCTTGAGTCGTCATTTTTCCTGATGGCATTTTCCTTTGACACACTTCAATCTGAAAAATTTGTTCTATTCTGAATGGTTCATTACCACACTGTAAGGAAAACACACGCTTCCAATATGCTCTTGATACACTTCAGAAGTGAAAAAGTAAGTTGTGAAACTTTAATTTGTTATTGTAAAATGAAAAATTGTTATGTTTTTAAAAATATTCAGGGAACAAATAGGCTCCTATCACAAAAATTGCTATAGCTCATTGTTTCCACATGCCTAACCTATAACAGGGCAGTATTCTCTGCTATGCAGAGAAATGGGCTGAAAATTTTACATAGTTCTTATTCTACCTTTGGGTTGCTAGATAATTTTAGGGAAGAAATTTTTCATTTCTGTCTTTTAATTCCTAATGCTTAAGAAGACAAAGATTTTTTTAAAATTGATAATATTGAATGGTCAGGCTGTAAGATTCAAGTGCTGTAGATGGTATATCCCATCTTTAGTGTGTGATTTATCACACGATATTTTCAAATGGAAATATCTTCAGCTGGCAACAGTGCCATATTTTTGTCTGCGTGAATGAGCCAAGAAAAGTGGTATTATTTACTGAACTTCCTTTATTAGTATAGGAGAGGAAGTTTCAAAAAAAAAAGTGACTTATGAGACCCCTTAGGCCTGATGAATTTACAATCATGTAAGATAAAAAGGGAAGAGAAAGAAGCAGTGTTATCTCATTTCAAGGAGTAGAGTTACGGGCTTAGGCACACAGACAAGTTCCCACAGAGATAACAAGCTACTGAAGAGCAACCAACTTGTTTTAACTGTCCCTTTGTGTTCCCTTGTTCTGTGGCAAATGTGAAGTAATTCAAATAATCCTCATCCTCTTTCATCACATATTTCGTTGAGGACCAAAGAAATGTAAATCACTTCGCACTTGTCACAGGCTAAGAGATTGAAGATAAACGTTGCTGCAGTTCAGCTATATTGGGTAACTCATTATGGCACTCTGACTTTCCACGTGTCTGTGACTCGAGACCTAGATTGACTTTCTGTGTCAAACACTGAACCTACGCTTTTTGAGCCTTACTCCCATGTCTAAACTAAAGACAAAATGAAGACTGCTTTTTTGGTGTGCCATCACAAATCATGAGGACAAGAGTAACTCAGGAAAGCCTAGCCCTAAGGCGGCCTGGCAAAGTAAAAAAGAAATCTAATGTATTGAAAGAACTAGATTTCCAATCATCATTCACAGATTCAAAATCTTACATATTTTGATAAGCAAGTAACATTTGGAATATTTGTTCAGTGAAAATAAAGTTGGAACTTTTGGAGGTTAGCCAGTTCTCTATCCTTATTCTTTATTAACATGGTGTTATTCCAAACAGCAACCTTTATTTGATGAGGTTATGATTGCATCCAATAATGAATCTGGAGACAAAAGAAAAATTCTAGCAATGCATCTGCAGCAGCTGCTGAGTTTTAATAATGTCACTGTGGTTTTTAAATCAATACTCCCACATGCCTCGTGTTTCTTTTTTGATTTGTGGGGAATAAAGGGTTTTGAATTGTGATTGGTTTTGTGGTTTGATTTTTTCTATCATAAAATTTCAGAATAGAGTTTGACATTGGGAAGAGAAACTGGGAATATTAGTGCTTGTTCAGAACACCAGCATAATCAATTACAGTTTTTCTTCTTCCAACAGATAGCAAATTATTTGGGCTCAGGAGAAAGAGGTCATCAGTTCTGTAGCATTCTGATGGAAGTATCATAGAAAAACAGAATGGGTTGGGTTGGAAGGGACCTTAAAGATCATCTAGTTCCAACACCCCTGCCACTGGCAGGGAGACCTTCTGCTGGACCTGGTTGTTCACAGCCTGTCCAACCTGGCCATCAACACTTCCATGTATGGGGCATTCACAACTTCTCTGTGAAGTATATACACAGCTTTTGTATTTCAGAAAAAAAAGGTGAGCTTTAAAAAAATTGAAAGCTGTCTTTGATGAAAGTAAGTTTATAATTATTATTTCTGATGAAAGTAAGTTTATAATTGTTATTTCCTTACAAATGTCCTAGTGTCACTCAGTGAAAATCTTGCAGTTTGGTTCTTCTGATTGCTTAAAAATACAGGACTGTTAAAATCCATAAGGTCTGTGACTCCTGGACCAATCTGTGGTTCATATTCTGCTGAAGTAAGCTCTGGAATTATATGTAACAGCAGTGACAGTTCCTCACAAGGAATAAATAGTCACACAGACAGATCACTGACTACAGAAGGTTTATTGTGAAGTCTATTCACCACATTATCTAATTTAAGCTAAACTTGGTGCCTGGAAATAACTCCATGTAACTGTCTTTGAAAAAAAATCAAACTCTGGAAGGAGATTTGCATTTGTTAATGTGCAAGAGAGAATATCTTCTTTTGGGTGGATACAACGATTTATTTCAGAACTTGATTGGTTGTGTTTCTGAACATTCTAGACTTACTTAAGGCCCTTTCTGCTCTTTCCCAAATTCTATCCTCGAAGCCTCAGTCTTTCACACATTTTAGTCTTTATGATGAGTGAAATGTGTGTCATATTTTTTCTTGGTTGTACATTTTTCTCTTTCAAGATGAGGTGAGATGGAATCACCTGGGGGAAAAGACAGAAAGTATCAGAGACTTCAGGGGGTGACAGGCAAAATCTTTTAAATGCGGAACTGGGGGAATGCAGCTCAGAGATGATGAAAAACAAGTGCTGTAAAAAACAAGGACTGAGCAGCCAAGGTTTACATGAAACAAATTAGAAACTCCTGAGGGATTAGACAGCATGAAAAGTTTACTGCATTTCAAAGATCACTGAGTTAATTGCAACGTCTTATGAAAGCAAAGTTCTACTTGCAAGGGCGCAAGGGTAAAGGGGAAGCTGGTGCAAAAGTATTTATTTTTTCTGTATTCCTTGGATAGAGAGTTCTCAAGTATTCCTATGTATAAAAAGAATTCATAAATCCTAGTTTTCTTTCTTATGAATATGTAACTTTTATTGATTTTAAAACCCCGTGGTCTTCTTCAGGGATATAATTATAAAAGAAAGGTCTAGATAACTCTGTTTCAAGTAAGAGTTAAGTTGGTTTCCCATCATTACTTTTCCAAGAAAAGTCACATGAAATCCGTGTACTTTGACTTTTCTTTCCCTCTCTTTCTCTCTGTATTTATGTGTCTGTGCATACATACACATATTCATGAAGTGCAATTACATGTTTGTGTGCATGCATATATACACCCATATATATATATGTAAACACACATGAAGAGAGAGATACGTATTCTTAAGTACATCTACTACCTCAATAAACAGAAACTTCCTTAAGGAAGTCTTGTTTTAGTTAATTTTTATTTGCAAAACATTATTGAAAAATACATTTCATCGCTAAAAGTATATCATACTGATTTGGCAAGAACAAAACCAGTTAATTGATCCCATTTGCTATGAATAGAATTTCTCTCCCACAATTTCACTTTTGCTTTTGGAAGTACTTTCTGAAGTTAAAATTGCACAAGTGGAGTAGCCCTGAATTTCAGCAAATGAGTTCTGTTAGCAGAGTCATTAGGTTTAAATTTATGTGAACAGGAGACCAGGAGCATTCTACTAGCCCCAGTGGATTCCTTCGGTTTAGATTCACAATTTGTGTAAGTTATGATAACAGTCTAATTAGTGGTTTGGACATACAGTTTTCCACTTGGCAGATATACTACAATAGCTCTTTCAGAAATTCTACTCATTATTTCTTATTAGTATCAGGCAAGACAATATAAATCTCATTTCTCAAGGGATTTATAAGAACCCCTACTGGGAAGCAGTCCTTTTTCAAATGACCCCCATTTTATTTTTTTCTGTGTGTCAGCTGGATACTTCTGGAACACTGTCCTTAGCATCAAATACAGTACATAACAGTCAGTACCTGAAAATGTCAGTGTCTGAGAGAGTAGACAACATTTCTCAAGCTAAAACTGCTTTGGGGGAAAAATGATGCTAATATTAGTATATCGCCAAATTACTGTATCAAAATGAAAATGTTTTAGTATATTTGTCCTAATCATACTGCAAAATGGCCTTAAATGTAAATCTCATTTACACATGAAGCTGAACATCTTGATTCTGAATAGGAATTTTCTTTTTAGGTTTGAAGACTTTTTGTTCCATTCAAATAAGTTTCAATTGTTTTTTCTCTAACTGAAAATTCATTAGCCACCAAAGCTTTGCTCTTCTGATCTGTTTTTAGAGAAGTGGCTTTTGATTTTTTAATTATCCTAGAATTGCCTTATATTCATTCTGATTACCGTTTACAGGACTACAAAAATTCTAATTAAATGTTGATAAAGTATTAACATTCTTAAGATAATTCTATCCAGTATAATGAAAAAAAGAAATTGGAAAGTACTATTAATTCCGCTTCTGGTAGAGTTTGGACAGGAACAGTTGTTCCATAAGCAGAAGTTTCCCATCCCACAAAAAGAATCGTCTCCTTCCAAATCACAGCCAGAGAGTGACCCAGCATGGAGCTGGGACATGTGGAGCTGTGTTAGGAATTTGTGCCACGACTTGGTAGATCTGGAGTACAAGCAGCTGGATCTGGGATGCGTTGTACAAAGAATAATTTCATTATTAGGTATGACAATTGTTCTTTTATAATAGCTTTTGCTGTTCCTGGGGTTTTTGCTGCAGCAGTTGGTTGAATTTGAAGAGCATCAACTATGCTGCATATGTTGGCATGGTATTTAAGTGGCATTCGAGTGAATTAGGAAGGAATGGGCTTCTGTGTTTCACAGAACACACCTGTGTTGGCAGCAAAGTGCACATGGTTTAGCAAGCCCAGTATTCATGGAGAATATATACAGTGCAAATCACACAATTGTCCAAACTTCCTGTGTAGTGAAAAATCCTACAGGAAGTATTTGCTATTTGTTTTTAGGAACAAACATGGTTCCTATTGCACTGTAAAGGACTATGTACGTCTCGATTGTAGTTCCCATTTTAGTGTCAGCAAAGCAACTTTTGTCTGTATTAAAACAGAGAGGCCAAGATGCTTTTGATTACATCTGCATTGGCCAATGACTCATGCTGTACTTGAGGAAGAGGCCAGTTTTCAGTCTTTGATCACTGTGAGCTGAATAATGACTTGCAAAACCAAAAAAGATAAAGGAAAAAAAAATGTGTGAGTTTTTCATCTGTTAAAAATAGGCACAGTGGACTTAATGAAAAATAAATGCATGGAGCTGAATTTGGGTTTCATACAACAAACTTTATTTGCAATAAAATCTTTGAATGTACTTATGGTAAAGAACAAGTGAGAAGATGGGCTTCCCTGTTGCTCTGAAGAAGGGATGAAAGCAAAGTCCATAAAATCAACAGAGTGCTCATTTTACCTGAACAGAGGTGATTAAAACAAAAGGTTTCAATTGCCTCATGTATTGGATCTCTTTTACCCCCAAGCTGTTTTTAGCTAATTTGCTCAATTTGATGAGTGCTTTGTACTTTCTACTACTTCTGTGATGGCACTTAGTATTCATAACCCACCTGATTGTCAAGGAGAAGCTGCAAGGTGTGGAACAGCAATGGTTTCTGCAGAGAATCAGTGGAATTGTCTTAGGATGTGTTCCAAATACAACTCATTATTTTAGATGAAGAAATCTTTTCTGAAGATGCTTTCAGTTGCAATTTGCTTTGAAATGGGAGAGTTCCTGTACAGGTCAAAAAATGTTACTAGACCTTTTTTATCATAAACCAAGGTTCTTTTGGCATACTGTGTGTTGTTAGGGAAGTTTATTTTCTGATAGATAAGAGAAATAACTCATGTGTGTTTTGTAAGTGCATGCATTGATTTTAGCCAGGTCTTGGGTAATCAACATAAAAAAGTCTGGGGAGGCTGGAGCACCTCTCCTATGAAGAACAGCCGAGAGAGTTGGGGATGTTCAGCCTGTAGAAGTGAAGGCTGCAGGGAGACCTTAGAGCAGCCTTCCAATACTTAAAAGGAGTTTAAGAGATTAATAGCGAGTACTAAAGTGATGGGACAAGGGGTCATGGTTTTAAACTGAAGGAGAGTAGATTTAGATTGAACAGAAGGAAGAAACTCTTCCCTGTGAGGATAATGAGGCACTAGCACAGGCTGCCCAGAGAAGCTGTGGATGCCCCATCCCTGACAGTGTTCAAGGCCAGTCAGATAGGGCAAGGTCTGGTGGGAGGAGTCCCTGCCTGTGGAGGAGGGGACCGAGGGTGTGGACCCCAAATGTCTTTTATATCCCTTTCAACCCAAACCACACCAAGATTTTATGTTTCTATGACTTTACTGCAACATTTCTATGCATGTGTAGTACAAACTCAATTTGCTGGAGCAGTTGTAAAGAAAGCTTTAATGAATACCACAGCATCTTTCTAGTCTGTGTGTTAACAACACAGCATTGCAAACCTTTCTTCGCTTTTATTTCAGCACTGAACTGCAAGTCTTTACAGTAATGCTTCAGGACAGAAGGAGGCCACTGCAGTCACTCCCAGTAACACATCGCTAATGTTTTCAGTGCTTCAAAGTGCTTGTCTAACACTTTTTTGAATGATCACAGCTGTGGTTTTTGGTGCCATCTCAGTCGATCCATTCTCCATTGTTAATTACCCCTTTGTATTCTGCTGATTGTCATTGTGTCTTCTCATTTGACCTTGTATCTCTCAGCCTTAAAACTTCTAAAGTTCTGTGTAGCTTTGCCACATTTCTTAATTGTCTTTTTTCTCTTGAATGTACACAGTACATTCAAGCACGAAAAGGGGTTATTACTCCTACATGCCATGTATTAAAGCCTGACTCCCTGCACGTGAACTTTGGATGGATGGCAATGAGAATCCAGGTTTCGGATTCTCTGCCTCGAGTTACTTCACACTGCCTGGTAAGAATTGCCATTCTACAGGCCTCTGCTCAGGCAAGGGATTTTCCATCTTTTCCTTGGATACAAAAACCCACATATTAAAATTCAGAAGCCAAATTCATATCTCATTGCAGTCTGCAGCTTCCTCATGAGGGGATGTGGAGGGGCAGGCACTGGTCTCTCTGGTGACTGGTGAGATGACCCACATGCATGGCACGAAGTTGAGTCAGGGGAGGTTTAATTTGGATATTAGGAAAAGGATCTTCACCCAGGGGGTGATTGGGTGCTGGGACAGGCTCCCCAGGGAAGCAGTCACAGCACCAAGAGCTCAAAAATAACTTGGACAACACTCTCAGACACATTGTGTGATTCTTGACATGTCCTGTGCTGGGCTGAGAGTTGGACTTTATGGTCCTGATGGGTCCCTTCCAACTCAGGATATTCTATCATTCTGTGATGTGATTACCTGCCCCATGTGAGGCATCTCCTCTCGTCCCCGCTGTGTTCCTGTAAATACCATGGAGAGGAGTAACTGGGGAGTTGTTTTTTCTCACACAGGCAAAGCACCAGTGACCGTGTGTCCTGGTGCACCTTGCCCCCTGCTAAGGCCATGGCTCCCAGACTTTGGCTCCCAGATGCTCTCAGCTCTGTTGAGGAGTTTACAACTCTTGTAGAAGCAGTGTCTCTGTGAGAGGCAGCAGATACAAGTCACAAATATTTATATCCTGGAAAGTATTTTCTACATTCATTTCCTCTTCATTTTTCATAAACAGTTCATGTTTACTATTCACTAAATATTAATAGCATAGCTATTATTCAAACTTCTGTTTTGTTTCTGTGTATATTTTTAGAAGAAATACTTTGGGCTGTTTCTACAAACGCACTTTCCCAAAATAATTTTTTTTCAAAGACTCCTTGAATCCTTTCTCTGTAATTTTCAGGATCTTGCTTATCTGTTCTGTTATTTTAAAATATAAATAATGCCTAAGAGTCACCCTTCTATTTCAGTAGCTTTTTTGATATTTTTCCTTAACTGCATCTCTAGGCATTTGTGGTTCAGAAACGAACTTGAAGCACTGTAGACTATCTTTTACTTTGGAGACTTGGTAAACATTTGGCACCAGGAAAATTAATGAAGTTCAAGGAAATATAAAATTCACTCAAACATGAATTGCTTGCTGTCCATGTGGATTCTTCTCCCTGCTCAACTCTTTCTACTTACAATTATGATCTGAAAAAACACTTTGTGAGCAGACAAAGAAGTACAAAACATGTTGTCTAGTACAACGTATATTTTTCATAACTTTCATCATGAAGTCACCTCAAGACAGAGTATTACCCTGCTGAGTTAAAATACCTACGCTTTCTTTTTCCCTTGTTTGTAAGCTGCAAATTGCAGAATTTTCTCCCCGTTGTTACCTAATCAGTGAATCATAGTGAGAGGATTTTGCCACCTTCTGTTTCTTGTCCCTGATTAATAGTTTCTTTATCTCCCAGTGTTTTATGTGGTTTGAAGAGGCTTTGGAACAGTTTTCAGATGATCTTTTGATCATGCAGTTTTCAAAAATGTTCTCTTTTCATGTCTGGATTCAGTTTGGCGTCTAAAATATCTTGTCAGTGGCTTCCAAGGCCACAATGAGCATGATTAGATGGTATTTGCTATACATGTCTAGATGGCATTTACCTCTAAATAGCAGGGACAAGCAAGCTCTGCCTCTGGGGCTGTCCCTCCCTGTGCTCCGAGCCAGCTCACAGCCATGCAAAATCCAAAGGATGAAAGGCAGGACGCACGAGGTCAGGCTTGGGAGAAAGTAACTGCACTCCCATGTCTCCCCTTTGACCGTGGGTATGAGCAGGCCTCTCTGTGTTTACAAAAGGCAATATTAGCAGATTATTTATGACCCTGGCCCTGTCCTGCCTCCCTGCTCAGGGAGCCTGTGATGTGATATGCCAACATTACTGACAGTTCTCTTGGAATCACCATGCAGGATGGTGATTCCATCAAACACATACAGGCCCCTCCAATCCCTCAGGAAGTTAGCTCTTAACAGTGACCTGTACAACATATTCACACTTTGCTCTGGAGACTTTGACTCCAATGCATTTGAACACCCCTAACATGCTGGTTAACTCCCAGGCAATGCCCACTCATTCTCCAGAAGCTTAATTGCACACTCTGTGCTATTTCTTGAAAAACAGCAAGTCTCTTAGTCAGCTTTGACAAAACAGTAAATTGTTGCTTCCTTACTTAAGGCTTTGAGTGTGTCCAGGGATGACTTTCCCTGGTTTGTATCACATTCGGACAACCAGAGTGTTAGCAGGAGTTAACTACATGTCAGCTTTGAGGAGTCTGATTTGTGTTTTTCTCATAACATTTATTACATCTCTTACATTATATTCAATGTGGTTGTAGCTATTGGTCTCTCTTCTAACTGTGGTGAGTTGTTAAAAATTAGCAGCTCTCTGTATCTCCACATACTGTACTCTGTAGCAGTGATTTACCAGTAGGTGAGTGTGGGGTTACAAGAATGGGCTGCAGGCAGCCTCAATCTTGGTAAGTTACAGCTTTCTTCCCTGGGAAGAAAGAAAAACAACTTGAAATGCAAAAGGTTGCTGATTTCTGTAACAAGAAAGCATTTGAGTGATATAAGAGAAAGGTATAAAAGGTTGTGCTGTGTGGGAGAACAGCTAGCTGAGTAAGGAAGTTATGTATGAGACCTTCCTCTTGTGGAATAATAAAGAGTTGATGCCTGCTACCATCTTCTGTGTTGATCTTTTGGCTGCAGACAAATGGTGCCCTGTGTGAGGAAACCACCTACAGGTGAGTCTGAGTGTTCCTCATTTCAGTGAAAATGAAAATGTCTTCTTCCACTCAGCAGTAGTTGTGATGAGGAATTGCACTCTTCCTTCACAATTTTTTTTATTAAGAGGTTAAGAGGATTGATTTGGGTTTGACTTATCCCAAAACCTCTGTGATAACCATTTGCTCCTTTTCTCAGAGAACCCATTTTGCACGGGAACACAACAGAGCACTCAATGTGTATTTACGCTTTTTAAAACAAAACTACTGTATAATTTGAACTTGATTCTCATTGCTGTTCTTTAATGCTGAGCCTGTTTCCACAGCATGCCTCTCTGTTCTTGCATAATGCAACTTTTCCCATCAACTTGTGGGCAGCTGAGGAGCCAGAGCTAAATAAAGCTCAGATAAAGGCTTTTATACATGATGTAAATAGATGTGAACTGGCAATTTAATAGTGCCCTTGCATTTTTCTGTGCTGTGTAGGGTTGTGAAAGCTGAATCTGGCAGAAACTGTGCAGTGTTCACAACTAACAAGTAAGTCTTGAAATTAGGTTTGGTAGTTTATGTGGGTGCAAGTGGATGGCTGTGAGAGAGATTAAATTATTTGGTCTAATGGCAGCACAGTCTCTGACTTGGACAATTTTAAGACTTGGGTTTGTAACCACTCAAATGCAAAGCAACATATGTTCCACCAGTAGATTAATAAACTAAATTAAGGCTTAGCAAAGTTCTATATAAAGTCCTAGAAATATTCATAGATATATTCCATAAGTATTACTTGAATTATATACTGAAACCACTGTTGAAAAATTAAAATGAGACCTGTACAGTTTTAAACTACTCTTAAAATATAACATCCTGTTACTGGATGGTTTACAGACAAATTATTGGACTCAACTGAGGCAAAATTCTTTTGCTTGTTTTATACAGGTCAGGTTTGATGATCGAATGGTCCTTCTGGACTTAAAAGCCATGAATCTGCTCCTTTTCTACAGTGTTCACATAAAAGGTCAAACTTCCAAGACTGGAATATTTCACTGAAGGACCAGAAGCTCTTTAAGATGTCTTTTAAAAAAAATGAAAAGGGTAAGCAAGTTATAGAATAAGGACAAGAGAGGGAATACAAAATAAACTAAACTAAGGCATTTCTGTCCTCAACCTACAAATGGGAATAAAATGTTACATATTAGAGCATGCCATGTGCTTCCAGAAGCACTTGTGTCAGTGAACAACTCTATCACAAAGCTTAAGCTGGTGTGCTTATGGAAGACTCTCTCCCAATAATCATAATCTTTCACCTAACTAGATCCTGAAATTCTTCACTGAGAGGAAAACTATTTTGTGAATTGAACATGTACATGTCACCCCATGTAAATGCATAGGCCTAATTAAAGAATTAGGGACAAATACCAGGATCAAAATAGCTTCTAAGTACCTAATGACACTACCACAGTCTAGTATTAGCATCCACCCTCCCATACTAGCCCAAGACTGAAATACACACTGAACAACATTTCATTTTTGGAGTTCATGCTCTAATCTCAGTAGGAATTTTAGTGTCCAGAGGAAGTCTCAATGAGGGTCATTCTTAACAAACAGGGTACATGCTATTGAGGTGCCCTTTTAGACTTTGTTTCTAACTGTGCCTTATTTTATAAAGAGATTATATGTTAAAAATAATGTTATACAATTTTAACTTTAAATACTTATTTTGTGGCACTAAGGAAGAAAACCCACTCAAATGTAAATAGTACAAGCCTATACCCTCTAAACAATTAATAATTTACATTTCTCATAGAAGACTTATCAAATACAAACAGAAACCAACATTCATTTTCCTACATTTTGATGAGCTCAGCAACATTGCAACATCGACTCCTTCATAATGAAGGATTTCTAAACTGTAATAAAAAGGGATATACTAAAATAGTACACATGGTACTTATTAATTCACTCCATCAATATGATCTGTATTTTTTGCCCCATTAACCTCCACCACCAGGCAAGGGTTTAATTTCTAATTTATACAACTGTTTTCCGATCAACTATCTGTGATGGCAGATAAGGCAAAAGTAGTAAGACATGATATTTGGAAGAAAAAATGCTGAGCTGGAGAGCACAGTGAGAGGTGTTTCATTTAGCTGACAGCCTTGCATATAACAATTCTTATCCTAAGACCCAAGAGCACTCAGATTTTATAGCCAATATGTTAGCTCTCTGTATCCATGATTGAAATTCAGCTATGGCTGATGAAAAAAATCCAACATCCTTTGTGAATGTACACCAAGATGACACAGAAAGTAGGAGTATAGTAGGGAATCTTCATATCAGTGTAAGAAATATAGGAGCAATTAGTCAAGTGAAATTTCATCAAGATCCAAAAAAATTATGGCTCTTTCTTACTTGATCTAGCTTTAGTACATTTACATCTCACTCAAAGGATAATATCTCTCAGAATTTCTGTAATGATACAATATTGTGCTTGTCTTTATTGTAACATATTTTGTATTCTTACACATAATTATTATTAATAGTAACTAATTACTGCAGATAAGTTCCCTGATGTGAGTGGGTCAGAGTTTCACTTGCAGTGCAATGATTTGTGAAGCTTTTTGAAGGGTTAATAGTTTCATTTCTAAATTGAAAAAATAGGATTTTTATGAACTGCTTTTTCTACTAAAGCAGCCTGAAACAATGCTGTCAATCTTCTTGTTTTCCGAGGTACCTGAACTCAATTCATTGTGGATCATACTATACAGAATTTCAAAAATAAGATGAAGAATGGAGCTCTTATTCTGTTTAAATAGAATTCTTTTTTTAGAACAAGCTGTGATAACATCATAAAATTTCTTGCTGGGTTCCTTTCTGTAACAACACAAAGCAGGTTTTATACAACTTCTCTTCCTTACATGCAACTTCCCCCCTTCCTCTCCTTCACACACCCGTATTTAGGGAAGGGAAATTCTTGACAGCAAGCCCTCAGTGGCAATGACCATCTGGCTTTGTGTTCACTGGAAGGTGCTAATTGGCAGTGGTGAGAAGTGGTGGTAATAAACGCTCAGCCCAGTGTGCCCAGCCCTGTTCGACTGAAAAAGAAAATTCTTTGAACTTTACAGAATTTTTAACAAATAGAGCTTTTTTGGGTTACAAATGCTTAGATTTTTACCAATGTTAGGAACATATTGGCCTGACTCTGTGAGCAGATTTACAGCAAAGAAAAAAAGAATTTAAGTTGTGGTACAATTGCAGCCATTAACATAGCTTTTATTTTTTAATAATTGCTGCCCCAAAGGAGCACTTGTGGTGTTTTGTTTTTTTTTCCTACAAGCAGAATTATGTTTCAGAGAACAGAGACTTGGGTGTACCCTACACCTTCATAGGATGCCCTGATTTCATGGGAAGGGTCTCAAATATCAAGGTTTCAGAGTAATATAGAAAAGTGAAAATTGCAATGTTACCATGTAGGTGTGTTTTTTATATGAATTGCACAATGTATGTGCTCAATAGCACATTTCTTTCTCCAGATTTGAAATTATTACCACTGGATCCATTAAGCCTACTCAGGGTAGGGAGCAACTGGCAGAATCCCATTCACTGGATGTGGTTCAGACCTAATAGATGCAGTTTTTGGTTATTTCAAACATTATAAAGATATAAGGTAGTTTGAAGGAATTTGCAACCTGGCAAAGTTTGAATATTATTTATTTGTATTTCTGAAACTACTTCACTTGGTTTTATTCAAAAAGTTACAAGTATCTTGAAATGTTTTTATTTTGCATAACTTGTGAGCTAATCTGATCCTTTTTAGACATGAGTCCTACAAACTGAATTTTAAAATCCCCTCAAAAATTGTCTTCAATAAGATTATTATATTCTGCTGAGAATTCATAGCATAACTTTCTGCAAATGTTAGATAACAAAAATATTTACAGTATATTTATTACTGCTGAATACTAAAACAAATAAAAATATTTTAGAACTTAAAAAAGAAATAGTGACCTATTTTGAGAGCTGATTGCGTGTGATTTTTATGTGATCCTTGTTGCTTCTCAGTGTTCAACAGACACCTTGGGATTTCAAGTTAGAAGTCTAACTTTCACATCCAAAAACAGAGGTGAGACAAAATTTATGATTAGTTTCTATTTGAAATTTGTGAACTTTTCCTTCATTCAGTTCTTTTGCAAAATTCAGTAATTACAAGGGGAGTATTTCATATCTGTAGAACATGTTGAGAAGGACTACACCTTGGCTGGTAATTCTAGTTGCTACTGGTATCAAGAAAAGAGCTTATATCCTTAATTTCTTATGCCATTATGGATCTGATTGCTAGAATTCTCAGCTAAACCTTAGTTCTAGAAGACTAGAGAAAGAAAATCAATTGCTAGCTTTATATATTTGCAAAGTGACACTTACTAGGAAAGTTGTCAGAATCTCATGTTTCTCCAGTTGGAAGGTTTATAAAAGCTACTTCATCCATATTAAATTCTAAAGTGAAATAGATTTGTGTGGGAGAGAACTTAATCTCAGTTTAACATCAGTACAGCACCCCAAAGGATCATAGTTCATGCCTAATTGAGCTTTTGCAGCACAGTCACGATCACCTACATGGGGAGATAAAAAAAATGCCCTAACTTCAAAAGAGAAAATACTTTATTCTGTTCTGCTCTCTTTCCCTCTCGCTTCTCTCTCCTCCCCATTCCACCCCCTCTAGAGCAATAAATGCACACTGCATTCTGCACATTCCCACAGCAGATAAACATAGACAAGTTTTCCTAGAGATGACCTTGTTTGACCAACTCTTGAAAAACTTAAATTATGTCTGGCTGTAGTTTTATAATTAAAATGGTCTTTTTTTTTTTTTTGCAATTCCCATTGAACTCTTCCTTATAGAAAAGTTTCAGTTCTGGCATTAGGAAGAGCACTACAGCACTGATTATTTGGATGGTCACCACTATGGCTCCTGCTCTATAGTTGAGTGCATGGCTTTCTCCAGCTCATAATGTGAAAATCAGCCACTTCTATTCAGCCCACAACCCTCTTGTATTCTGTGGAACTGGCAAAAAAAGAGGATCAATACCATCCAATTTCTAGGAGGAACAGTAATTTACCAAGAACAAGCAGGGTTATTCAGGAACTTTAGTGTGTTTTCTTTCCCTCTTGCACAGAAATAAAATGAATTACATATTATGCACTAACAAAATATGGTATAATGCTTTCCACTGAATTAGTGGAAACAGTGTGCTCAGAACGTCTCTATCAAAAGTCCTGCTTTCTGTAACAGTACAATAATGTCTTTTGACCTTCTCACCTGTTCCCAGTTCCCTGCAGAAATGTGATAATAGCTGAAGCTGTCAAATGGAAATGATGGCTGGACATTGGAGGTAGGAAATGCTTTGCAAGTCCACTTATTCCAGTGCAGAAAAGTTGGTGTTATATGTTTTGCCCAAGAGACCTTGCTCTGAATATCTGAAATAACTTGATGGATCTCTCTGAAATGACAAGAAGAAAACACACTTATTATTTCTCCTCATGTCCTGTCTCGTCTTGGAATGAATGTGTTGAATCAATCCAATTGTTAGAGAATGATTGAAGAAGAAGTTCAATCAGATAGCTTTTAAGGTAGGAACAATGGGGGATTAACACTGACAAGAAGGAATCAACGCCCAAAACCAAGAAGAGAGTCCAGATTAAGCTGCACATTTTTTGTCTGATGCAATGCAGAAAGCACTTCCTTCCCAGACACAGCATTTAATTTTTTTTGTAAATTGATTTACAAAGAAGAGATGAATAGGTGTTATTATACAATATTTGTGGATTTTGGATGTCTAGTTACTTTCATTTCCTTTTTGTCATTGAAAGATAATACCGGAACATGGTTTATACCTTCACGTACCAAGAAATTTAGACAGTTACTAACTTGTTTATTAGTGAAGAACAACTTCAGTTAACCCAGTCAGTAAATCATTCTTAATGCTAAGCTGGTACTCTTAGAACAAACGTTCAGTTTCTTAAATACTGAGTAAAATATTTTCGGTTATCTAACAGCACAAGTAACCTTGACTGTGACTGTCACACTCCTATGTCCACACTTTAATAACTTCTTTGGCTCTAGTTTGTGAGCTAATGGTGGCATATAAAGATTTTACCTAATGCTTTTAGTAGAGAACTTGAATGGAACAAAAGAAGACATCTAAATAAGAGCAGGTGGCTGCGTGGCCCTCCACAGAGTGTTGCTGTAGTTCTATCCTTGTGAAACCTTTTTTGATGTCGAAAATAATCTGACTCATGCTGAACAGGACGTTGGGGAGCCTTCCACAGAGAGTGGTTGTACACTCGTTTGATGGGACTTAGAGCAAACAGCAAGTGTCACAAAGGTTTTATTCCTAGATTTTGAGGGAGCTTTTAGACAGAAAAGAGTCGCATAGCTGCTTGAGAGAGGAAATAAGGAAAATCTGAAATACCCATGTACTTACAAGCGGAAAAAATCTGCTGTCTTTCAACTGCCACAACACTGGTAACTTTGTGATTGATATTCAGTATGCACAGTCCTAAAAATAAATCAATGCACATTTTGAATGCTGTCTGTTTGGTTACACATCCTTGTACAGTCTTCTGGTTTTAAGTCCTGTTAATGAATCTTTGTTCTGATTTTACAATTATAATGGGATTCATAGCTTTAAAATCATTAGGATTAATACCAGTAAAAACAGTTAAGATCTATATTATGAAGAGAACGAAAATAAAAAAAAAATTCTGGAGTAGAGATGTGCCTTGAGTGTGTAATTTTTTTTTCTGTTTTCCATTCACTTACAGTCTATTATTACATGTTGCTGGTAGCAACCTTAAAGCCAAAGAATGGCTTTGTATTCTACAGTCCCTTTGGAAGTTAAGCTACTCAGAAGGCTGGCTGACTGTTACATAAATCAGATTTTACATAAGTCAGTCTTAATAAAAGAACCACTATAACTGTGCTCTGTTTGGGGGCATGCTATCCATTAGGAAAAAACCAGTGTTTTCCAGCCACATGCAAGGAAGTGCCAGCCTGTCCTCAGTGCCTCCACAACTGTTTCTAGGGGATTTGATAGTTATAATGCATGATGCTTGCCAAATCCACCAAATCTCGTGAAAAGTAGCTATAGCAATGAAAGATTATGTCAGATAAGCCGAAGTCAACTGTCATTGCAAACATCAGGAATGTTGCACTGGATAATGGTCACTGTTAGACCCAACAGAGCCTTAGCTGGAATCCTTTGTGGTGATAAAGGAAAAAAAAAAATCATATTTCATGGGCATCATCACATGCCCATCCTGGAAAATACAGGGAGAATAGAAGGCCTGACATCAAACTCTGCATAAATCTCTGCCTCCAGCTTGGTAAGTATGGGCGTGTTCCCAGAAAAGGACAAACTCAAGACTACAACTTAAACCATATCAGACCCTGTTACAGGTCTCTGATGAGATTGTCCTTCATAAATACCTTAAGTATCATTAACTCATATAGTCTGACCTTCTGAAAAATTCAGGGTACATCTAATTCAACTGCAACTCAATATTAAAAAAAATCTTGTTTTTCCTGCATGAAAGTGAATAACTCCATGTCACTACAGCCCAGCTTTCAAAATGAGCTTAGTTTTATTTTGAGGATTTAGAAGTGGGGAATCCAATATGCCCTCCTAGATTGTAACATTATTGTGTTAGGAAGAGGGATCTTAGTCAAATTTTTTGTCATGGATTCTCACTTCATCTTTCACAACAAGATGAAAGTATCCTTGATATTTTAATTCCCATTTTGTAAAGGCTTAATAACAGCACTGGAAAACCTATTAATAAACAGCATTATACACATTCATGAGTATTTATTTTTGTCTTGTTTTCACTCATTGCCTATGATGATATTAAAGAAATAAACAACCATTACTGACACCTTAACTTTGGAAGTATCAGAGCAAACACTGCAATTCTCTCTCCTTGCATGAGTTGCACTTGATTCAAGTGATTAAGTTTCACAGCACAGGTTGAAGAACTGAAGGAATCATGAAGCCAATGGGACAATTTCAGGATCTGTATTTTCTAATAGAAAATGTGTGCAATCTCTGAATACCATTTCAGGCTCCCTTTTTTGGATTTTGTTAGAAACAGTTGAATGACTTTAAGTAGACTATCACCTGTATCCAGGAATAGTCTCAGAGAAATTAATGGGACTACTTATGAACTAAGGATCTAATTTAGGTCAGGGTGGGGTGACATAGCTTGATACTCGGCCAGATTTAGCAGGCAATATATTTTTGGACTGGTTTTTTTTTTTTTTCCCCAAAGTTAAAAAATTTCAGTGCAGTCTTTTGTAAGAGTGATCTACAGACCAGAATTGCCTAAGAATGTGAGCTCACAGCCAAGTAAAATCATTAATATAATAAAAGTAAATATAAAGATCTTTCTTGTCAGCACTCAATCTATCTTTTATTTTCTTCTGCTGTGAACCATCTCTTTCCTGATCTTGACAGAATATGGAAGTATCAGTGCATTTGAGCTACCAGAGAATGCACTATAAAGCAAAAGCAATTTTAATCTTTTGGATATAAGTAACATAGACATAGGATTATTAGTTTCTGCCTGATTTTTCCTCCTTGTTATGAGAGTATGAACTTCAAGTATTGTTGGTTGTTGCTGTTATGGCTGGTAATTCTCATCAAACAAGGCACAAGGGATAATATTCTGTGAACAGCTGATCCATGCTTCCGAATAGTTTTCTTGAATCTTTCTCTGAATTATCTGGTTGCCTCCAACACAGAGGAAAAAATTCTGGGCTTGACAACTGTGATTCACCACAATAGTTGTACTTTAGGAAACATATTAGTCACTGAAAAAAACCCAGTGATCTTTTACTTTGATCTTTCATTCTTTAGAAATACATTAATCCTGTATAAGCTCAGGATGCTCCTCAATCATTTTATTAGAATATTTCTCTAAGTAGATGGACCAGAGTCATGTCACTGTATCCTCAAGGGACACTAATGAGATTTTGTCTGTGCCTATCTCTTTAATTAAAAGTTCCCTTCATACTTCTGTACCTGAAACAAATGATGTGGCAGACCCAAGTAATTCAGCCATAGTCTGAGCATATTCTGCTTCAATATGACCAATTTAAAAAGCTGAATTTTTATGTTCAAAAAGTGTAACAACTGCCATTATAGAGTATCCTGATCCCGTTACTATCCATTTCCATCCACTGCACTGGTATCTATGCTCACCCCACACAAAATTTTTTCCTGTTTTCTGAGCAGCCACCCGTAACATCTACACATAAATGTGAGACCACTTAGTTAGGCTGCTGCTTCTAAGTCAAGAAATGCTTACTCACTAAGGCTGGAAGAAATGTCTTGACAAATCAAGACTCCTCTGCCTCTAAATACCCAATTGTTTCCAGCTGCAAACAGACATTGCTTCTCCTGCTTCTCCCTGTTCCCTGTTTAGCAGCTCTGCAAAGTTCCTGGGAAGCTGGTGAAGAAGGTGGGGAAAGAATCCACATTACAGAGGAAATGACCTCTCTGTTGGCAAGATCTGCTTGAAACTACCCTGCTTTTGTGGTGCTGATTAAAATGCCAGTTCGTGCAGTGAGAGGGAAGGCAACAAGGTATTGCTTTTAGTATTTTATACAGCATAAAAAGCAAGGAACTGATCAACGTTATATTAAATGACACTGACAAAGCAGAACTCATAAACAGGATATGTTATATCACAAAATAAATAGCAAAGTGTTGTGTGTATCTCAAAAAAGGGTAACATATTCCATTTAAATCTGAAGATATTTTTTAAAATTAATAAGATATTGCACTATGATTTCATACAAACGTCAAGATAGAACACATGTAGACCAAAAATCTGAGCTAAAAGTCATGGTGCAGAAATATAGAAATGAAACTAAGTATTCTGTTTTCAAGGGTCTTTCACATGAAAGTTAAGAAATCTTGAAGAGCCATGTGGAAAATTTCTGCCTGTTTGGAAACTCATTTTTTCAACTTTCTGAGCATGGAAATGATCACAAATAAAGAAATACTGTATATTTTTTATTGCAAGCAGCTCTGTTCCAAAACCAAGAAAAAAACCCTATTTTTGATCTTTTTTCATAGCTTGTTTTTCAGACTTTTCCTATTAACATTGTGCTTCATTCCAGGGTAGAACGTACCTACTTTGGCACGGTATAAGACAAGAGCATGAACAGGATTATTACAAAACCACGTTTGCAACACATCCAGCTGCCCACTACAGATTGTGTGAAAAGAACACAGCTTTGCCAAGCAGAGCTCTTGCTGCTTCCTACAGGCACTGTGAAATCCCCAGCAAAGCAGCTTTCAAAACTCCTTCCAAGGCAGCCACTGGGTCTGGCAGGCTGTCCTTAGAAAATAGCCCAGCACCAGGTAACTCGGAGAATTTAGTTCCCAACTGCTTATTGTGCTCTCTATATAAAAGATCTTCCCATGTGGCAGTTTCCCATACAAAGAAAATTGTAAACATAATGTTAATGTAGGTACAGATTTTTAAATTTGTTACTTATTTTTCATTTTTAAATGGTCTGTCTATGTACTCAGGAAAAAGTGTTTGACATCTACAGAGGGAAAAGTAGATTACAAAACCATTTTTTTTTTTAATTTCAAATAAGGCATGTGAAAAATGAAATTTCATGTGCAAGTCTGCAAATTTTGATGGATTATTGTTTAAAGGCTCTGTATTTTGTCTTCTCACTGTTTAAACGCTTTACAATTTCTATCAATGTTTAGCATAAGTTGAATAAATATTTAATCTAAATATAAGTAATTCTCAGCCAAAGATTGAGAGTTTCCAGTTTTGGAAAGTGAATTCAGTGACAAATCAAAAGCAATATAAGCAATAAAAAAGGTGCATTAGTTTGACTCTAGCATTTAGTTGCTTTCCTTTTTTTACTCTGTATTTTTCAGAAAGTGGTTTGGTTTTCTACGGAAATGAATTAAAAGAAAGCCACACAAGTTCTGTGCTGTATTAAATGGTCTTTTTAAACCTTCATTATTATATTATTCCATTATTTTATGGGGTTTTATTACCATTATTATTTTGATAGATACGATTTTAAATCTTTTAGCATCCTTGTGGTCAGATCCTAGGGGTCAAAGTTTAATGTAAGTGTCCAAGTCAAATTTGTCACATGATTTGTAAAGAACTGCAGGTATGAAGGAGTGGGAGGCTGAGATCAAACCTGTATCTTCCTTGCCCTATAAGAGAAGCTGGGAGAAGAACAGCTGACACAATTTTATGTCAATACATTTGATATCTTGGGCATTCTGGAGATAACTGAGTACAAATAAAATAAGAAAAAAATACCCTTTTATCCACTGATATTCCAGCATTTGAGGTTGGGGTCTATAATATTAGTTCAGACTCAGGTGGGCCATAAAAGATGTTCTGCCAAACACTTGAAAAAGGAGAGGAAAGAAGGAGAGAAAAATGACCTTTTCAGGTTATTCAGACTTGCAGGGGAAGCCAGTGGAGCAGAACACCACACTGACTTGCTGGACTCTGTCACAATTTGTCACTCTGCAAACTTCATCCGTTTTGTAACATTGTAAAACCAGAAATCAATGCAAGAGAAAAAGTCTTTTAGATAAATAGCACTCAGAGATGTAACTTACAGACTTTTCTCCTGAACAATGTTTTTTAAAGGAAAAGCAACATTCCTTCTTTCTAAATATGATGTTAGTTTTACCACCTCTAGCAAAAATGACACATTGTAATTTTCTGGTTCACTTACAGTGCTACTGCACATTTTGTGCAGTATGAGCATGGTCTCTATTTGATAATTAATAACATCTGGCTCCCTCATATGACAAATGATGTTTCTTAAATGGAAGTTTTTTCATTTCTACAAGTTTTGCATGAGTCTTTTAGGAAAAGTTTTCAAATGCTTCGTTTTGTGCAATTTTCTAAAGGTTCAAACTTGTAGGAGAGCAGATTATCTTAGCTTTTGAATCTGAAAGAACAGGGTTTATTTAAAATGCAACCTGCTTCTCTTGTGGCTTCTTAAGCAGGGAATATATGAACAAGAAGAATTAGTCTTACAGAGTGATGTGTAAAGTATTTTGAAGTATAAAATGTATGCATTTTTATAAGGTGATTGTCTATTCAAGAGGTGTTTGTATTCAAGACTTGATATGTTTAGACTCCATAAATATTCAAAGAAATATCTTTCCTGTATACTTTAAACATGTAAAGTAATATATCCTTTTTTAATTACAGGGAACCTCAGACATGAAGAAATGAAATGACCTCAACAAGCACCACAACAGCAGAGACAGAAACTGAATCTGGATCTCCTGAATGTTAATTATTTGGTTTCATTTGCAGAATTAATTCTTTAATGTGTTGCTGTTCAGTATCTTTCATTTGACGTTCCTGCAGTTTTTTTGGCTCCAAATAGAGCAGGTTTAGAAAGCAGCAAAAAGCTGTGTATTCATTTCAGCAATTGTGAAAGGAAGCAGCTGTCTTGCTATTATTCAAGTAAATTCCATTTTTCTGGACCTTGAAACTTACTTTTTTAGCCAGACAATGAAATAACAAAATAGATGTCCATGAACCACGGTGCTGTGTCATGGCTGCTGATTGGAAGAAATGGGCTTACAATTAGGAACCACATTTTCTGTTGAACAACACAATATATAATATATATGGTCAGTATTTTAGGGGGACTTACTTCATTCTTGATAAACCTAAGCAATCCAGGTAGATTTTAGCTCAGCTAAATTTAGTTGCTTAAATAAGTACAGACATTCAAACATTCTGTAGAGCATAGACATCTAAATGTCCTCTACACTCTATAAAGTAGGAATAATAAATAAGAAGCTACGTGAGAAAGCACTATCTTGTCACTGGGTGGAGCAAAGAGGTCAAAAAGTGAAAAGAACAAATAGAGAGAGCTAAAACTTATTTGGTTTTGTAGTATTAGTTACATTTAAGAGGTAATTATTTTAAAAACTTGCTTCCCTGGAGAAAAAGGCTGCTAAGCAGTTATATTCATCCTCTGAGAATGATGTAGTTGTTTTTCTCTCTATTTACCTGTTTAAGTGTGCTCTTTTCTTCCTTGGATGTAAATTTTGACTGTTATATAAAATCTGTTAAGACTTCTACCGTCAGGTTAGAAAATGAGCTCATAGGACAGTATTAGTGTTTGTACCATTTTCCCAGGTTTCTGGATGGAGTCAGTGGGGTTTTTTTGTGGTGACCACAGTAAAATTTAAACACAGGTTTTGTTGCTACCAGTCAAAATATGGCAAAATTAAGTTTTGTATCTCATGATCTTCCCACCAAACATTCAAAACCATAAGCTTCTTCTCCAATACAGAAACAAACTTTACAAATAAAATTCTTTTCCAATTTTTGCGTTTACATTTGATGATTATTTAACTGTATAAATTATCCATATGAAGAAACATTACAGAAAATGAAAAAAAATGATGGGTGAGGTCTGAGGAAGACTGAAATCCATGCCTGAAAGCAAGTTGTGTATCATAAAAGGGAAAAAAAATTAATTAGTTTGAACATTCTACATTTTATTTTTATTATGTTTTTATCAGGAAGGAAGTTCATCCAAATTATCCAGAGAGATTTGGAATCCTGTTTTGCTATCTGGTGATATTAAAAATATTACCTTTAATAGGAGGAACTCAGACACCAAATGTTATGTCCTATTTATAAGGTGGAAAGAAGTGAGGAATTTCAACGCCAAAAAAGTTGCATTTTTAGGCATTTTGGTCACTGCAGCATTCCAAATGTTGCTATGAACCCTTACAGCAGACTAAAGATCAGGAAATTTAAATGAGCTCTTGCTACCCAGGACTCAATTAAAGGTGTACGGCTGTGAAAACCCCACAGGGATGAAGGGCAGCCTGTGTTAAGGAGGAGATCCAAATTAAAACCTGTTTTTAAAACTGTTACTGACTATTATTTTTTAATTCTTTCCAATTGCTTTGCATTCTCTATGTTCCAAGTAATAGAGAATAAATTTACAAATTTATGGAGAATACAGTTCCAAAATTAATACAGTCTACAGAATACAAAAAAAATTCTGATTCAAATTCACAACTTTCAGAGCACCAGGAATTGTAGGGATTTGTTCCAGGCCAAATCCTATCCAGAACATTACCATCTACAACAGGCTAATTTCTAGTTTTATTGACCAGTGGTCAGTGTGACATATTTGGGCTAAGTCTCATTTTCAGCCACATTTAATACCTTAAAATAAACGTCTCATCTTGTCATGGCCTCAGCGAAAAAGGGACAAATACAGATTTGATTGCCCAGAATCATGTGGCTCTTGTGAACAAGGTTGATGGTGTTTGCTTTTTTTCTTTCATCAACACTGACGTACACTTGAGCACCAAAATATCTGCTCTTTCTCTCTCTCTCTCTCTCTCTCTGTGTGTGCTGTTGCTTCTAAAATTAAATGCAGGCCCAAAAGGTAACAGAACTGATCACTGCTCCCACTGCTGTGGCCAGGAAGGCAAAGTTGAAATTGTCCATAAACATGAACCACCTGTGTCCATCCTCTCACTGCGACCTTCATACCATGACAGGCTCTATGAGCTTCTCAGCTCCTTTGAAATGTTTTCTTCTAGTTTTACCTTCCCTCTTTTCACATCCTATCCTAAAAACAGGGTTATCTGAAATGACATTTATCAATTTCACCGTGCACCAACTTCATCTCTCTGTGTTGGCTCCTCTTTCACACATAGCTTGCAAACTGGTTTTGGGCACCTAGGAACTCTCTTTCTTTTCTTTGTCTAAAGGAAAATAGACCACTTTCTAGTGAATTCTGTATGTACTTCTTGTTTCTTTCAAACAGGGCAGTAATCTTCATAACTCTTCATTTCCCACAAAAAACCAAAAAAACCAAAAACAAAACGAAACAACAGTAACAACGACAAAAAACAAACAAACAACAACAACAACAAAAAAAAAAAAAAACCCAAAAAAACCTGGGAAAGGTGATGATGGTGAATAATTGCTCAGTGAACAATATTTTTCAGATCATGGGGTTTGGGAGTCCAGGTTGTGGGTCTTGTACAGAAATTAAAGAGAATAATGATAAGATCCTGAGATCATTAAAAGCTGGGAGAAAATACTCAAAGAAATCTTTACCCTAAAAAAATTCCTGAGAATATCTCTGGAAAGAACCAGTTCAATGACACAAGCTTGGAATTAAGACTTTCCAAAAGTTAAGTGCCAGTGAAAGACATCTGTGAGTATGCAATTTTATTTTTAGGGAGATAATTTAGAGATATTTTAAAAACAGGATATTAGCTGTGGAAAATTACTGGCCCTTGAACTGAAATAAATAAAATATGACCTCCAGTACCAAATAATTCCTCCCATCTTACAGCTATTCAAACATAGAAGTCAATGGTCATTTGTTGGGTGTTCAGCCCACAGAGAAATAAGCTCCCAGCTATGGCTGATCGAGATTTATGCGTTTATAAATATACAATTTTAGTTGGCAGGCTTTCTTGATCAAGCACACCCCTTTTTTAGAAGAAAATGGCACATTTCCATAAAAGTGACAAGTAATAGTAATCTTTCTCAGACAGGCTTCCATTTTGCTGAGTGTTTCAGTCTGATGGTCTGAACATGGGAACTGAGTGCCAGATCTGGTGAGGTCCTGTGAATGGTGCTATGTGAATAGTTGCACTTCAGTTCTTCAAAAGGGAAAAGGAAGCTTCGGTACTATAAAAATGAAAATTAACTTCACGTTGAATAGAATGAAAAATTCTTTTTATCTGTCTCCAAGAAAAAAAAATGTTTTTGCTGAATGAAAGATTTAATCCATAGTGAACCTCAGAGGAAAGGTCCAAGCAGATCTCTGTCAGATAATCCTCTTGTTTGAGGTGAGGGTGAAAAAACACTGGATCACAGATCAACTTTATGCACTGGTATATTAAAGAAAAATAAAGAACAACGAAACCAAGAGGAGCTCAGATTCATGAATTTAAATAAAATTTTGAAATGGTTTGAAGTTTGTGGACATCATCACTGGTGTACTGGATTAGGATAGGTAAGATACATACTCTTGCTTTAAAAGTTTTATGAGCCTAATCACTTCCTAGCTATTTCCAAGAAAAGCAGTTGTATCTGAAATCATTCAACCAATTAAATATGAATTTGCCAGCAGCCAGGAGACAGCAGTCACTGGGATCAGTTTATGTAACATTAACAAGCCCTGACATCTATGCTATATGAATTTCAGGAGCTTAATTTTGGATTAGCTGTAGTTTGATACCATGGACTGGTGCCCAGAAGCATGCTGGGTGCAATACTCAAATGTATGTTCCAGTTTGGTTTCAATCCCAAAGGAATCCAGCTTGCATCTTCTCCCAATGTAAATGCAATGTGCAATGTAAACCAAGGTGTGGTGTGTGAATCAGAAAATTCACCCCAAAGTCACAGTGTTGGTCAGAACAGAAGTGTTCATGTAGACAGATACACCCTTGGTCTACTGCCCTGTTTGTCCCCAGGTAAATTGTTAGTGCAGTCAAAACAAGGTATAAATTCCACAGGCTATGCTGCTTAGTTCCTTTCCTTCTATAACAATTTTTTTTATTATTATTATTATTCATAGCCATCACTTTAATACAGGTTACAGGCAAATCTTCTCAAACTTGAGCATCCTTTGACCTCGAGACCAGAAATTACCATTAGTGCGTGTTAATAAGTCACTAAGTATGAAATAACAAGGGGCCAAAGAGGAAAGCAGTAGTTTCATTTACAAATAGGTTGTTTTGCTTCCTTTGACAAGTAAGAAAAAGGACAGAAAAGTCCTTTGAATAAGGCATACTGAAGAAAATTCTTAAGTGGTACAGAAAAATGATACAGATTATAAAGTTTTGGTCAGAAACTTAAGGCTAGTTAGAGCTGTGAGGTGACAGAAGAGGCTAACCTAGCCTCATAAATAATATTTATTTCCAGCAGAGTGAAATAACTGCAAGGCACTGATTAGAATTTGTTCTCACAAAATACTGTCTGAGTGTTAAAAGCTTGCACAGCATAACAAAGAGAGGCAATTGCCTACAAGCCTGTCCTGCAAGAGGCAGCAGACAATCCTCTTTGTCTGCAGCTGGGATGGGAAGGAGACTTTGAGCCTGAATGTTTTGCAATTATCTATTCCTGCACACGTCAGGGGAGGCAGGAACACTTTTACTGCAGCATAGTATTTACTGTGTTCGGCCTTATGAAAAGGGTCCCCAACCCACTCTCATTCCTTGTAGAAGAAGCTCAGCCTTCATGTCAGTCAAAGATACAAAGAAAGATGTACAGGAGGGTGTCTATGGCGTGGAAAAAGGGAGATTCCTTTGCAGTGGGAGCACTGGGGGCAGGCAAAGGCTGCTCCAGCAGGGAAGGCTCTGCAGGTATGGGGCTCCTGCCCCACTGATGGAAAGGGAGAACAAAGAGAAAGGTCCCTGCTCTCACTTCTGTGCTTCTAAAATTTCTTGGAGTCTACCTCAGTCTCTTTCCATTGCACCAACTCAGGACTCACTAATATTTTATTCTCTCTGATTTTTTTTTGAGCTCTTCCAACCAGTTCTCTCCAGCTACTCCAGGGACATCTCTTGGCAGCTGACATAAAAAAGGCTGCACCAGTCTTTGTCCTGCACAGTCCTTCAACACTATTTCTGCAGGCTTTGCATCCTCAGAAAAGCTCACAAGCCCTCTTAACTCACCTGATGGTGTGCAGTCACAGAAACTTAATTTTGTTTCATAAAATTGCCAAAGTAGTGAACTGCAACACAGCCCTCAAGGTATTATTAGAGAGTTTGAAACCAGTAAAACACAGAGGATGATGATCACACCTCAGGACCTCAGGATTCGAGGGAAACCTTTAGTCCAGTCCACACTTTATGTCAGTGGATGTGACCAATCACTGGTTCTGCCCAGCTAACACCTCAGTTTTCCACCACCTCAGAACTGGTTTTTTTTTTTTTTTTACTGTACACATGCAAAGTTGTGATCTTTATCTGGAATCAGTTTCACAGAAATTATAATCTGCTGTTCTGGGGAAATTCCCAAAACAGGATAAGCAGGTCTAAAACCAAGAAATACCATGCTATTTTTGAACATTGGGAATAAAATTATTTTGTTTAATTTCCTATTTTTCTGTTACTAAAATAATCTAGGATTTTGAAGCCCAACCCAGCAAATCACTGAACATTAACTTAAAGCACGTGAATGCCACTGTTGAAATCTGTGGGACTGTTTGTAGTCAGAAGGGTAAATATGTTGCCTTGGATTACTGAAACAGAAGAAATTTATTTTATTTATAGTGTTTTCATTTTTTCACAAATAATGTTGCAACTAACTTGATGCAACCCCAAAAATTCTATTTTGTGAATTTAAAGCATAAAATAGTGGTTTTTGAATGAATGTTAATAGCATATTCACACTTCTCGTCAACAGTAATAATTTCAGGATATTTGATGTTCCTAGCTGTCCCTATTAATAGAAATTGAATCAAGTCCTTTTACACAACCAGAGAATGAGGCCATCCTGTTTCTGGCCTTTCTGATGATGCAACAATTTGGCTCTGAAACCTTAAGAAAATTTAACTGAAGGAATAAGAGCTACACAGACTGAAGGAGTGATACACAGGAACCATAATGAGAGGGTTCCACATTTAACAGAGCACTTCTGTATTTCAGATGATTCAACAACTAATATTTTAATTATTGTTATTTTTAAAAGTTTATCATGGCAACTACTGTGGTAATTATGCTGAGCACCAACTAGCACAGCAACACCAGGCTGTACTACTTGCTGTATTGAAAGTGAGGGATTCCCCCAGGCAGCCATAATTTGTCTGTCCTTCTGGTTTGTCTACTTCAACTTTTCTATTTTCAGGACTACACATGTGCTTTGTGTTAGAGTAGGGAAGCCATAGCAGACTAAACTACAGTCTATGGTGACTTTGCCTTTTAGGTCGTGCCCTTCTCTGGTCTTGGAGGAAGATGGTCACATATAAAAACAAATTATGATTCAGAGAATCCCTACAGAGCGATTAACCAGAGAAATGTGGTTTTCACTGTTCCTTCAGCCAATGTACAAAGTCCCTGTAAATATAGACTTGTACTGGTCTAATTAATTGGCTCTCTAATCCTTGCCTTGCCCACTACATACAAAGTGGTTTTGTAAATTCAAAATTGACATGGTCCTGAGCCACAACATTTATAAGATCATGGCATCCAGGGATGGAAAACAACTAATACATCATCTGGGACACCTCTCCAGCAGGGCAGGGCAGCCTAGTTAAAAATGCCTCAAATAACATGGCTTTAACCACATCCCGAGCCAGCCAGTCTGCTGTCTAATTCATCCTGCTGCTGTGAAGCTTTCCTTGATTTTCTTGGTAGCTTGTTCCACAGCTCCAGCCTCTAACTTTGATTTCAGCTCTGCTATGGAAAGGCAGCAAACCTCCCTTGCCTGAGGACAGCCTTTGACATACAGACAATTGCTCACCTCTTGTTTCTCCTCCTATCTCATTACTGTTCTTCAGAATTGGGGAAATTTGTGTAGATGAAATTTCTGTATCAACCAACACAGCCTCGGGATTCGATTTTTGATGTTTTTCTCATATCTGGCAATACTGTTGCACTTTCAGTGCACAACTATAGTTTTCTGGATTTCTGAGTATTTGTTCTAACGACTGAAACCATGGGTTTTGCTGCTGGAACAATGTCATATGATTATGAAGAGAGCAGTATCTTAGCAGATGAGGGTAATACTTGTACATCCTTAATAATGATATAAATGATCTTAACAGGCAGACAATGCATTTCCTGAGAGAAACTATTTGCTTATCTAGTTGCAAAATAGACTGACACTCCTCTTTCACGTCCTCAAGGTTGTAATTTAAAGGATTAACTTAATGCTGTTTGATACCCTGTCCAGAGACTTCTTGAAAGCTGAAATTGTTGGCTTTTCAATAAAAAACATGTATTAAAGCCTTTGGTTTTGAGGTTTTTTTTTTTCTTCTTTTTTCTCTTTTTCTTTAAGTGAATGTGTTGGTGGTTCAAAAAAATATCTGTCAGGACAGATGTCAAAAGTGAAATCCAATGATAAAGACTTTCTTCACGATAATAATAAAGCAGATGGCAAAAAAAAATGTTTGTGGTGTATAGAACACCCAAGTTCTGAATGCAGAGCCAGACCCTTTTGTTTCAGCTACCACACAGCAAAGGGCAGTCAGTCAGTCAGAGCAGGAGCTCCCTTACACAGAGCGGGGATGCAGGGAGGTGTGCACATAGAGTGAAGTGATTGGAATCCCAGCAATGGATTTTGTGCTTTCCTCCTCTGCAAGTTATCATCTGGTTAGTGCTGGGACTTCTGAAGACCTCAAGGGGAGCAGATTGTTCAGTTCTCACCACTCTGGGGTCTCTTTTCTCGGAGAGGTGCTGTACAGAGCCTGAAAGGTTTGAGATCTCCTTCCCAAAGCTCCTGCAGCGAGATCAGCCACTGCTCACCAGGAACTGCTGCAAAACTCTGGGGATTTGTGTGCTTCAGCAGCCAGCATCCCAGCACCTGGGTGTTAGCTGCCTGACAGCTGTAAAGGGGTTTTAGGCAGGATATATACCTAGGAACATCTTTAAGCCGAGGGGAGAATTAATGCTTTACCCACTGCGACACGGAAGCGTATCCACTAAGCTGCTTTGTGAGCTGAGGTTGAATACAGACAGCTCACTTCCAAGCACACTCCCTGTTAAATGCCAAAAGAGTTTCTTCAGATTTCCTTCATCATTCCCTCAGGTTTTGGGCCCACATTGCTGTAATGAGAAATCGAATGCATTCCTGAAAGCAGATTATGTCACGCTGATGCAAATCACAGCAAACACGTGTTTGGGATTTTTGGGATCTGTCATGGAGTATGTCTTCCACTGCTAGGAGTAAGTAAAAATACAAACTAGCTTGTGTCCAGAACTGATGATGTCATCACCTGGCTCAAATAGGAACGCGGAATCTTTTAGTGGACAATAAAACTGGTATTGATTTTTAAATATTTTTTATCAAAATGCACTTGCAGCTCTAAGACCTGCAAATGATTTGTGGTCAAAATTGTTTATTCTTTAACTGATGCTTTTCATTTCACCTTAAGATGATAATTGCATTAAGTGATAGTTGTAGGCTTCAGAGAGAAAATGTGTATAATTTTGCATGTCTGATGATAGAAAGAAAGATTTTTGTCTACAGCTGCCTTTGACAATGGGCAAACCATTTATCTTCTGTAGATAAATTAATAGCTAAGAACTGAGGCCACTAAATGGCACCTTTAAGGCATAAAATATCATAATTCCTCAACTAGTTATTTGTTGTTTTCTCTCCTTTTTTTAATAATGAAGAACAAAGAAGCAATCCTCTGGAAGCAAAATCATGTAAGGGGAGAACTAAATGGTACTCACATTGATAATTTGGGATAAAAAAGGGCATCATTAACCTTTAATAAAATATATTCCTCATTCTGAGTTAATAGGAAATATCTGATAGATATAATTACTTAATATTAGTCTTTTGACCATTACATTTTTATTTCCTGCTCAGTGATCAGGATAGGAAATATGTCATGCCATATTTCATCTTCATCTTCAACAAACAGCTAACTGTTTCATTTCTTTTTTTTTTTCTTTTGGGAGACTTCAGTAATTATTTAGTAGCAAAAATATCATCAAAAATACATTCCTCTAGAGAAATCAGTAATTTGATTTTCATCCATAACTAACCGTACAGATTGCTGTGACCCATGTACTAATCATAAGTCAGGCACATGGAGTTGATTTCAGGAATAAGATACACTGATATGCCTGGTTTTTTTTAAGTCCAGCCTATAAAGAAACCCATTAAGAGGTCTGCATTTGAAGAAAGAAATATTTATTCCACCTGTTTTTTATAGGTTAGCCAAAATACCCAATCTATGTCCCAAGCAGTATTGACATTTACCTATAATTAGACATAGAAATAGTGTTACTGCAAACAACAATGTTCCAAAGAGTGTGTTTCTACATTTACCTGTCAAAATCCAGTCCTTCTGGAGCTGAGGAATGTAATTTGATTGAGACTCTTCTTCTTCCACCACAGCATTAATTTATCATGTAATTTTGTGGCTAGTTTGAAGTAGAGGTTCATGTTCAGTCAAACTCTTTTGCTTAATGTATATTGTCTAAATTTGATCTTGTATCAAAGAGAATGCACTGTGTATAAAACCAGAGAAATAATACTTCCCCATCCTGGAGACATCTCATATAAACACTTCCAGTTTCACACAGTGTTAGGGTCCAAATCCTGATGACAAAAGAACTAAAATATTTCTAATCTGAAAATTCCACAGAGGAGCAAGTCTTATTATTATTTACTGTTACTTCCTTGTAACAAACAAAATCTGGCAGCATTCTTCTGCTATCAGTTAGCATATCCTCCTGAGGGTCACTGGGGTCACCAAGTGGTGGTTCTGCTCCTTTTTCATTGAGAGAGATTCCAGAAGATATTATTGAGTGATTACTCACCTGTTGGATCAGCTTTTTCACTTTCTTGTTGTCACTTTCTTGTCTTGTCAGCACTCTTAACTAACGTGTCCACAGAATTTTTCGTGGGTAGATTGGGAGTTGGGATGCTGCAGCACCTGACGTGAGGTTTGGTGTAACCATTTCTCCCAGTACTGCTGACGTGAGGGAGACAGCGACCAGTTCGTAGCAGAGACTGGAGCAGACATGAATTCCCACCTCAAAGGCAGAGATAAGGCTGAGTTAACAATTATATGATGTATAGATCTTTCCTTCAACTCCTACATTTGTTGTAAGAATTTCTGTATGACAGAATTTGAATGTGTCAATATGAACTGCAATGCCCAGTGGACAAGTGGTGACATAAAAAAAGATTTAAAGATGAAGCACTGTAAAATAAGCTGTTATTTAAGTGCCTTTTAAATGTTTTTGTATTAAATAAATGGAGATACCACTACCTGTGCACTCCATTAGTGCAGGTTCTGTACTTATGCAGACATAGGTACCATTACCTTTGGTGAAGGCCACACAGCTCCTTTTGGGGTTCCTCACGTTCTTTAGATCTGCAGTCATAGACAGGGACAGAAAGAAAGAGAGAATTCCTGCTTTGATTCAGTGTATTGTCATCACAAGAGGAGGCAAACTTTTAACTTTTAAACCTGGTTTTAAGTTATGGTTATGGCAAACCTTGGACCACCCCAGCTTTAAAATTTCTAAACATTTCGTTTTGCCTTATGGTTATAATGTTTAGAATTTGTTACTAGTAGCTGCAGATCTACTTATTTATGTCGTGCTCCTGCGTTTACATTTCACTCTATCAGTTAAACTTAAACCACTTCACACAATGTGTCAGAAGTATTTTGTGTTAGAGTTCTTAGATTTACATGCTCAACAATTTCATTGTGATTGCTCTGGATCTGCAGCAGCTGTAGCAAATCAAACTATGGTTCACAGACTTCACATAGCAACTCACAATCAATTTGTAGTTATTTTAATGGACTTCTTCACTGAACATAAAAAGTGCATATGTACACAGCAACCTTTTTCCCCCTCCTTTAAAAGAAAAAAAACCTCATCATCTTCCTCTTCAGGATAGTGTAATTATAGGGATTCTACACTGGCAATTAAATATAGGGTTTGCATTTGAATTTTCAAATAGTCTTTATTTACAGGCATGTTTTCAGGCATGTTTTTCTTACTTATCTGTCAGCATTTACTTAAATGGCAATTTTACTACTGAAACAAACTCAGGTTTGACAGACATTTTTTGTATTTGGCTTATTAAGTAGAAAACATGGAGTAAACCCACCTTGTTTACTCTTCAGAGACCCTTGTACTGTACTACACGAGGGCTCCACAGCCCTGGGGCTTTGTGTTTGTACTCATCTAAGACTGAATCCTAATATTTGAACATCTGTGTTGCCAGCCTTCTACCTACTGTTTAAAGCTGTATAGGAAAAAGTCTTCCAAAACTACCCTCGAGGCAAGACTGTGTGCCTATTCAATTAAAAAGATGCTGAGGTATAGAGCTTGACTGCCTTGCCTGAGGCCACACATTTCTCTTGGGCTGAAATTGTGTGTACCTTTCCACCACTTGCTTTGCTGCAAAACTCGTTGTGTAAGGGTGGAAGGGCTTGCAATCCTCACACAGCAATTTGAGAATTATAAAGAGACGATTCACCCTGGGAGAAAACAAACTTAGGGAAAAAATGAATCTCCTGCCGATATGTGAATTTTCCTTTTCTGTTGTTAGGTTACTTTCCAGTGCAGGCATCTTTGCCCATGCCCAGCAGCCATTCCCACATTTCCCATGTTGGCACTTCTTGCTGAGAGCCAAAGCCTGAACACTGAGCAGCAGCTCCAGCTTCTGCCTCTGAGTCTCTGCCCCAGCCCTTCCCTCGGCAGGCAGGGAAGGAGCCTGAGGCACCCACACCGCCCACCCTGCCTGAGAATCAGATTTCAGACAAAAAAGCTTTGTCCTTGGGCACAAATATGAAAATCAGCTTGTTTGGGTATTTCTGACTCCTCTGGAGCTCCAGCCCTGGGTCACGCTGTGTTTGGAGGGAGCCAAGGAGTTGTGTAATGGCTGGAATATGTGGGGTTAGAAATGCAAGTGAGTGCATGCAAGCTCAGGTTGGTGGGGAATTGCCCTTATTTGTATGCATGTATTTGTTTGAATAAACCTGCTGCACCCTACGTCTTATCTAAATACAAAACAAGGCCCATGGTTTCCAGCAGCTCCCTTGTGCCTTCCCTCCTCCAGTTCCCTTTCCCCAGCTGGAAAATGAAAACAGAACTTCAATGTTGGGGAAATTGCTTTGAATCTGCCGCACAAACGCTTTTGCAGCATCTCAGGATAACTGAAGTGTACCCATTCAGTGTGTTGAGCATCTTAGATGTCAGCTGAAGCCCAGGAAAATTAATAAATAACATCACATATCAGCTTGGAGAGGAGTTCTAGAGAGAGGCAAGATTTGAGATTTTGCACTAATACTTGCTTTACTCACTGAATATGGTTTTAGTTTTCATAGTGTGAGCTCGCATTTGGATTTGTGTGTCCTTTTTGAAAATAAGTATCATAAATAAGAAGAAGCGCTAAATGTTCCACAACAAGACCTTTTAAAGAAAAAATTCCATTTGGACTCAGAATCAGAAATATTTACATTTTGTAGGCTTATGATGACAGAGAATGAGTCTTTGAGAAATGACTTAATTGTATGTTTGTGGGGTGGTTTTGGTTGTCCTTTTTTGGGGGGGGGAAAGTGCAAATATTTCAATAAGAACTGACAGAATCCCAACCAAAGGAGAGTCTTCACTAACATGAACAGGCACCAGATCACGCTGCTCTACAGCAGATCTTAATGGCCAAAGGCAGAACATTTGTATGCTCAGCACCACAGAAAGGTGCCAGCAATAACAATCCCACCAGGTGGATATAAACTCATCCCTGCTGAGGTCTGTGCTTGGAGGCAGAGCCTGCATTGTCTTCTGCACCGACAAGACCTCAAGCACTGGCGCTGAGCTGCTGCCAGACAGCTGGCACATCAGCACAAGATCCACTGGAGCACACAGCTGTGGGATTTCGCTCCTGCTCCTGTGGCTCAGCTGCTGCTGGCACAGCTCCCAGCTGATCCAAGGCGAGCCCAGGTTCGTGTATGTGACCTGCTCCTGGAGAAATCACAGGTAGACGTGACCTGCTCCCTGCTCCCGATTATACAGCAGCCTCCAGGAGTCCTTGGGCACTCTGCTGATTTACTTCTGTCCTCTCACCAAGGCTGCTCTTTTCCTCTGTCCTAGTAGTTAATATATTTTTATTCTTCTTGAACAGATACGTCTTTTCCCATCCATGTATCCTGCTATTACATTTATTAGCATTTCATTATATTATTGTTCTGGGTTCCTTTCAGTTTGCTGGCATACAGACATGTCTTATTAAATCTTTCTCTCCAGATATTATTATCTCTGGTTGACTACCAATTTTTTTGAGTGCATTATTGTCAAATGCATATATTAGTTTTCATTTTCCTTTCTTTGTGATTCTTTTTCTGTAAAAAAAAAAACAATGAGAAGTTTAAAGACTTAACATGACTTTAATGCTTCATCCTATTAAAAAAGTGCAGTTGTTAATGTCTAAAATGCACCTTGCATAATCCTAAATGATTATATGCATGAGATCTTAATTACAGAGAACTTTATTCCTTAATTAATGTATTCCAGACATCTGTAGTTTTGATGTCTAAAACTCTTGCCATGGGTATATTTTTAAGTTACACATGCAAAAAAGAGATGAAGTTTTCTGGTACTTGTTAGCAGCGTAAAAGGTAGCTGCTCGGTGCTTTTAAATCTCATGCTGTTAATCATCACAGTGCTTTGATCAGGCTTTTATATTTTTTTAAATACTGCCCAATCGTACAGGCATCTAGTCAATTTTACTGACACATATGGATGACTTAGGGTTCCAGACTTACAGACATTTAAAACGCAAAGGGGAGAATCTACTGTGTAAAATCACATAAGGGAGGGGTGTGTGGGGGGAACATGTAAAAAGCAGATCCTTTTTCTTTAAAGTGAGCAAGTATACACAACGAGAATCTTTTTTACCCTGATCCACTCAGGAGCACGCTGTTTAACGACGCTAAGTGATAATGTACTTAAATAGTTAATGCAAGGGTTGATCCTCCTCTAAAACTGAGCTGGGAACAAAAGCTGAAATGACTTTTGGAAAGGGAGGGACAGGAGGGATTCTGACCCTTCTCCCGGCGCTTTACAATGTGAAACCACAAAGCAATTGAGGAATCAGTGCACGGCACGTGGATTAAAACGCTTCCTAGAAGCAGCCAGCACTGCACATTGCCTAAACCCTCCCTGAACTTTCCCAGTGAATACAGCAGCCTGACAGCCCGGCTTCCCGCTGGGTGGATCCTGCAACTCCAGGAGGGAATGGCACTTCTTGTTTTTAATTAGCAAAGGTGAAAGGTGAATTAAAACTAGCTGTTTGGCAAGTCAGAGCAAGGGGCTGAGTTCTGAGGAGCACCAAGGAGGAGGGTGCTTTCTCCTTTTTTCCTTTTTTTTTTTTTTTTCTCCCTCCCTCCTTCTCTGAATGAATTGCCTTGCAGGAGGGACTGAAAATACAGCTTCTTCCTGAATCCACTGGCAGAGTTACTAAAGACAGCTCAAGACACAACACTGCAGAGTAACGCCTTGGAATGTCCTCGCACTTTATAAACAATTGTCCTAGGGAGGGAATATTTTTACATGACATTTGCACAGCTTGACAAATGGCTAGCTGAGGCTGTGTGCTGCTCTGATGAACGCTGAATTTCCCACAGAGACACCCCACAAACTGACCAAAGAGAGAGATCTCACTGCACTGGCAAAGTAGAGGTGGAAGTTGGAGCCTTAAAAACACCCCACCAAAACAACAAACAAACAGCAGCAGTTAAGTGAAGAGAGCAAGAAATTTATCTTGGGCAGGATGGCATCTGCCCAGGACCTTCTAATCCTGGCACTGTCTGGCTTGTTACTAGAGTTACCAGCTGGATGTCACGCAGCAGAGACGAGGCAACCAAGGTTACGTCTGTCACACAAAGGTAGGTCAGTGTGTCAGGTTTTTAAAGACTTTATGCTAATGCAAGTTCTTCGACTTCACTGAATGTATTGCTTCGGGATTAAATGATGGTCCTCTGATGGAGTAAAACGTTCCTGTTCAGAAATCTTGTGAATTGTTTCTTTGTACTAAACTGCATCCTAGATTAAGTTTACTGAATTCTGGAAGAGTCAAGGTACTTGCAGTGATGATTTTAGACTGCTGAAATTTTCTTCTACCTGAAAGTGTGTTAGATTTGCATGTCATTCTCTCTTACTCTCCATGCTGTAAGAAGGCTGTCAGGTCTCTTAATAAGAGGGAAAGAAATTGAGAAGATAACCTGAAATCATTGCTGAATAAATGTGCATCCTGTAACCCTTGAACAATTAAATGTCTGTTTCACGTTTAGAATTGTATCTGTCTACAAATATAGCTAAGGCAAAAGGATTGAATTCCTGTGCAACCATATGATTCATTTTCTAAACTGGCAAGTGTCATCACACTATAATTAAAATGAGTAACTGCCAGTGTAAGTCTGCTTGCAGTTTAACTGAGTTACCCGAAGAAAAAATGTTATTTTTTCTGACATATTTATGTAGAATAGTTATAACTTTTATTTTTGTTTAAAATTATTTAAGTCTCAGTTACCTGAAGCCTCAAGCATTCTTCCTTAGCTCCTTCAGTGTCCCTGTTCTGTTCCGGATTGCATGTGATTTAAACTCTTCCCTATTATTTGGGTTTAATCCTGCATATATAAAAAATACCTGTGCATAGCCACAACATTTCAGTTCTTTGCAGCAGGACATACATTTGTTGATTAGATACTTAGACAGGTATGACAGATAATCATTGCAAAAGGAGAAAAAAATGTAGTTGTGCAAGACAAACTGATGATTGGCCAGTCAATAATGTTTGGATATTACCTCTTATGCACAGATGAAAAGAAAATGCCATTTTGCTGACATAGTTGGGAATGAGCAAATTCTAATTTACTCAAGAACATTTTGATGGTTATGCAAGTGATAACTAAACTGCATCAATGTGAAGTACATTATAATACCTATTTTAAGAATGGCTAAGGTTTAAGAATTAGCAGCAGCTAGAGATCCATGTGTCTACAGCTTTACTCCAAACAAGGTTTAATTGTGTTTTATATAGCAAGCTAAATTACCAATTATAAGGAAGGGAGAAGCTGAATAGGATAATTGGTCTGAATGTCTTGCTAGGAAGCTATAAGAAATGGGGCTTGGTTTTATAGGGCAGTGAAATGTTTTAGAGAAAGAAGTATTTGTCATTGAAAGCTGTCTTTGAGTAAACAATTAATGGCTCTAAATGAAATAAATTATATGACCCCTTTTAACATATAAACCACTTTTATTTTAACCTATGGTTTCAGAGTACAGTAGGAATGAGTGCCAAATGCTGATTGTATAATCCTTTCACATCCCTTATTGTTGAAAATGTGCATTTGAATATGGATTTATTTCTAGATGTAACTACTGGGGCTATAATTATTATTGGTGTTCTTTTGCTTGTGATGGGGTAAGGGGGATGAGAAAAGCACAGTAAATGAGACAAACAGACCTAGTGTTATGTTGGTTCAGGACTTTGGCTTAGCTGGCAGTTTTGGCAAGCTCCCCACTCTGGTGCTGTGACTATTAACTGCTTCTCTGCTCACTTGTAGTAGCAATTGCTTTCCGATGGTTGGAACCCGTGTACATTTCACTGCGTACTACTCCTCTTTTCAGCAGTGAGCCAGTAATTTGGCCATAATATCATAACTCTGATATCTTCAAAGAGATCTTAAAACATCCGTTTCTCGCAGAGGGCCAAACCTTCCCTGCTTGATGGCAGCTCCCTCTGATCCAACCACACAGAAAGATCTGTCCTCATAAATTGCCTACCACGGTCACACACATCACCATCTTACATGCCACCTTGTACAATACCCTGTTGCATTTCTCACACGTAGGAAATGTGACTGATTTTACCAGCAGTGCTGCAGTCAGGGAGTGCCTGACCCCGAGCCAAGGGTTGAAGTGGCATACCTGCCTGCCACCCTGGGAACAGCTCCTGCAACCCTCCCAGCCAAAGAATGTAGCAACCAAGCATGAAGACAATGAGCAAAGGTCTCTGCTGTCCTCACTAATCAAACAGGAACAGCAGGAGGGACCTTCATCTTAATTGCATCTGCCCCAGAGAAAGGCTGTGGGTACCAGAGGGCTGTGGGTAGTCACAAAGAGGTGGTCATGCACCCTCTGGATGAAGCTGCTTCAGCCTGTCCTGGGAGTTGCTGCTGTTGTGGTACAGAGGATGAAGCACATATGTGTAAATTTTCAGTCTGGAGTAGCTGTAGCTTCAGTTAAAAATTTCACTGCAAAGACCCTGGAACGTGAAAGCCAGCAGCCCTGCTAACTGCCTCCCTTTGGCACTGCAGATGTTGGTGGCTAATTGGGATTCAGGCCCTTGCAAGATAGGCTGGTGCTAACTGGAAAGGTAAAAGCTTCCGTGATGAATATGATGAGGTTACGGACATCAGATTTCTTTTTTGTTATGGAAGGATATTTAAAACTAGTCCATATTAAAGTCTTGTTTCCTTAGAGTCAAGAGAAAGCATCCACAAATTAGAAAGAGAGACTCCTTTGATTTTTATAAATTCACAACTTATCTCTTTAAATCCCTTTTAAAGCGGTGCTCAGTGAAAGTGAGTTAGTGTCTGACAGTGAATGGGAACCTTTTGCTCTCACAGCAAACCAGACCTTCACCTGCAGTGCACACGTGTCTCCAAACCCACGGCAACAAGAGCAGGTCCTAACCCTTGCAGAGGGGTTGCCTGATGGATAGGAATACCACAATCCCCCTGCCAATTAAGGGATATATTGTGCAAACCCTGTTTGACTCTACGGCCATTTACTCTGCTTCAGTGGGAGTTAATGAAAGTCCTGCATTCATGAACTACTGTTAAACCTGTCAAGTCAATGCAAACTGTAATGGTGATTTTTGCTAAGGTAGATGATGGTCTTTATTCACAGTAAACCCAAATGTGAATTTTGCGATTCCTTTATGAGATTGGAATTGATCCTATAACAACCTAGCAGTCGTTTTATGGTTTTAACTTCATTTTTAGTAAGCTGAGATAGGTTTATATCCAGAACTTGAAGGTGTTTTCCCCAAACCATCATCTTGTGTCTATTAGAAAATTTAAACTGCAGTAAATACCACTTGTGGTATCAGTGTTATGATTGCACTAAAGGTCAGTGCTTGAAGATGACCAACCAAGATCTATGTACTCCAACAGCTTCATGTAGATTTGTAGAGATAAAAATGTGTCATAGCTTGCTTAATATTACCGAGAAATATATTTCTACATTATTAAGTTATAGGTTGACAACTTCATTTAAAAATCATTAGCTCATTTTACGTTCAGTACATGCTCTGGCTAATGAGGTGTTAATGGAAGCCAAGCTTCAGCCCCTGTTCTTTATAGGCTGCTGGTTAAATTCTTTCCCAGTATCCCACAGTTTGAGTTCTCGCAATGGGAAATATATAATTAAGGTGAAATCAGCACACACTGCATGTTAAAAAGAAACTATTTACATTACAGATTGAAATGGATTGGGTTTCCAGAGGACGGGAGGGATATATTTATATAAGGCTAACAGAGCTGCACTGGAAGCATGTGGGCCTGAAAGGCCCATGAAGGATGTAATTGTGTAATTCAAGCATTATGCATGGTTTGTTTTGTATTTCTAATTGGTTTTGGAATTTTTTCTTTTCCTAGTTCATGAATATGGTAAACAACAAGGGTAATACAGTATGAAAATGAGATGTTGAGCCTTTAGAGTGGTCTCTACAATTCTGTTGCAGCAGTGGGGTCTGGTGCAGTTATGTGCAGCAGTTTGCACATCTTGAGGGATCTGTTTTCTGTTTTACCCACAACATTCTCTTGAGTCACTTGAGGGATTTTGGCATTGCCTGACCTCAGGTTGTGTGGCAATGCACTGGACACTGCTCTTGTCTGGAAAAGGTGTGGTTAAGAAGCAGTTGTGCCTGCCTTACCCATTGAAATACATTTTTTTTTACCTGTTGTTGGTACTGCTTGCAGCTTTCTACAGGTCAGTCAAGCTGCAGCAGGCAGAAGGAGCAGACTGAATTTAGAAGGAAATCACCTGGGTTAAAAAATGTATCCTCCAAGCACAGGTATTTCAAATAATAGCATACTGCTGCAGAAGGGAGAGCTGAAATGTTGCAGACAAAAACTGATACTCTCCATGTTCATAGTCAGATTTTAATATGCAAAACATTTAATGTAGAAGAGTTTAGGTTTTTAGGGCTGACTAATCATCTTGGAGGGCTGCTGAGGTCTGTTACAGCAGAAAAAAATGTTTCATTGCCATTTGCAGGAACCAGAGTTTCAGCACACCTACTTTAACTTTCCTGATATTTGCAATTTAGAATTTATTGTAATTAAGACCAAGAGTTTCTCCTTGCTTATCCATTATACCTTACTCTGTTCTCTAGCTAGAGGGCAGTAAAGTTTACTCTGGGACTAACGACTACATTGAGTAACAAAAATGTGGGGAATATTTAGACCGTCATTTCCCAATTCTGAAGTAGACAAATATATTTAATACAAGTATAGTATTTTCAATTAGTAATTACCTGGCCGCATAAATCGTGGCTAATTAATCACCAGCCACATAACCCATAACTGAATCATGGCTGATTCAATTTCATACATGAAAATGTTTTCTATTTTTAACATCTTTCACTTGTCTTGAAGGACTAGGAAGGACCAGTTTTCTTACCAAAGCAAATTCAAATCCAAAAAAGATGTTAATTCATGCTAGATATAAATCACCTTGACTTTGTACCAGGATAAGGAATTGACTTGTGGTCTTTGTTTACATAGAGTCCAGAGAAGTCTGTGTCAAAAAAAATAGATGATATTAGATACGTATACAAACACACACATATATATATGTATCTGTATCTGTAAAATGTGTGTGTATATATGTAACAGATCGAAGTTTTGATATTTCTTACACTGAAATAAAGAGCAGTACAATTCCAAGGGTTTAGGAACTACCGGCCTTTATTATGGCTCCACATCTAAATGTGCTTGGGTATCAGGGCTGATAACCAGAATTATGAGTGTTTGGAAAAAACGCGTGACGAGTAATGTTTTGTAATTCTTGAGGCCACACAGAGCTCAATGTCAGCTTAGAAATACCTTAGGAAAAGATGCACAAGTATCTCTAGGCCACTCAGGAAGCAGAGAGGAGACCTTTTGCATCTCCCACTGGACAGGCAACTGATTGTCTGCCAACAGTTAGGACGAGATTTAGGTTTATCATTCACCCACATCACACGGGGTGACTGCTAGGAAGTTCAGGAGTGCTTAAAAATAATCCTGGAGTGCCTTGCTCAGTGAGACAGGAATTTTTTGACGGAAAATTCGTGCTGTTTCCTTTCATAAGTGCATTTTGTTGACAAAGGCTGCAGTAAGTGTTGCTGTAGCAGAGCTCTGGAGCGCTCAGCACCGCCGGGGTGCAAGGAGCAGAGGGTTTCCAGCCCAGCATCCATCACTCTCCTGCTCTTGCTTTAAAGAATTCAAAAAACTGAGTACCATCTGAAGGTGCAAGACCAGAATATCCTGCATGTTGCTGCTTCTCTGCAGCTAACTCCCTGCTTTCAAAGTGATAACACCATCTGCTATTTTAAACTCTTCATCAGATATCGTACTCATCATTATTTCACTGAAAGCAAGTGTTATATTTTGCTTAAAACAGGATTAATGCTGTTTACATGATTTACGGGAGGGTGTGCAAGGGTGAGCATCTGTGTCAGGCCTTTTGAGAAACTTTTGGTCAATAAGTATCCTAAAAATGTGTGATGGAAATATTACATATTATTAAAATTGCTGCCCTGGTTTTCTTCATGTAGCCAGGCAAATATGATGAATTTATAGCATGCAGACAGTGTTAATTACAAAAATCATCCTTTCTTGAAGAAGTTCATAGCCTGTAGCAATGAAGATAATAATCTTTGTTTTACAGGGGAAAAGAAAGCCCTCTTGAGTATACTATTTAAAATATTTTGTGTTGGTTAGTTAATGTTTGGCATTTATTTAAATCAGTTAAGGATTCAGAATTAAACATGAAAGAACATGTTGAAAGAGAAAAAGAATGAAAATATTGCATTATAAAAAATATGTAGTATACTTTAGCCATAATTTCAGACTTCTGTTAAGAAAGAACTTAAATGATTTTGAAGAAACAATATTTAAGAAGTTTTTAAAATAAACTCCATCTTTAAATTGGCAAAAAATCTGAATTGTCATCACCAAGATTTAAGAGGAACTGAATCTACTGAGTCTACTGTATACATTAAAACAAAGAAAACCATCATGATTCTGTTAGGGCACTGTTTTAAAACCAATGTGTTTATCTAACATTGACAAATTCCATTTCTTCCCTTGATCTTGGTTCTTCTGATCACCCTCAAGGCTACAAAATCTTATTTTGAAACAGAGATTTCTCCTTGTTAACAACTTCAATTGAAAGCTGACTTCAATGTGCTTCTCCTCTAAGCATCTACTGTTAGTTTAAGTTATAAATTGATATGCTTTCACTCATGCAGCATCCCTTTGGCAAACTGTTTTATAGCAGTCTAAAGACTATTTTTTTCCCTTTCAAAACAATGTAAAGCAGGAATGTACCGTTATGTATTCAATTTTTTCTTACCCTGTGATGATTTTCATGCCTATAAAAACCACCCAAGCAAAAGTATTTTAAGATAAATTTTGTTTGGTGTTTTTTTTCATTATTTAAGACACAATATTACAGATACAAGGAGCGGTTTCTCTGGTTTGTCTCAGGATTTCTTGGTGACATTTTGATGCTAGACCTCTTCAGAGAAATGGTTTGTAAATCTCAGCACATTACAATCAAGCATCCAAACAGAATGTTTAGCTGCACTGCTCTTGGTGAATATATAATCTTAGTGATGAATATTTGTTCCTCTTCTAGTCTCCTCATTCTTATTTTACCTGAAATTTGGAGGACATCCAGAATGTAGTGGCATGTCAGAAGGTTCCTTTTACAGTTTCTGTGCAAGTATGTACAGGAGGTCTGCAACCACAGAGTTGTAAAGGGATGACTGCCAAACATCTTGGCCCTGGCATGACACCCAGCCTGTGTGTGTAGCCAATGGCTGCAAAACTTGAATCACTTATGTAGCTGAGAAATAATTTTTGATGAAGTAAAAGTTGAATCTCATCTTTAAATTACTTTTTATTAGTCTCAGGTGAAAGCAGAGAATTGGCAGTTGTTTGTGCCGTGTCTTGCTGCCTTGTCTCTCTGGAGTACCTGGTGTGCTTTATTGCCTCTTCTGTCAGTCAGAGTCTGCTCAACTCTTACTAAAAGTCAACAAGAGTCTTCCAGTTACGTGTAATGATCTAAGATTTGTTCCTGAATGCAGTGCTGTGTTTCAGACTGGAACTTCATTTGCCCTGTGGAAGTGCCAGCCTCTGACCTTGTGAACTCCACAGAATCAGAATCAGTTCTGTGCACCAGGAAGCAGCAATATTCCGTCGTGTTGTCTTTGCTTTCCATGGAAAATCACAGTGCCATAGCACTTTCTGTAACTCACCTGCCTGTTACTGATTGGCACCTGCTACTTAGACCTCCACTATCAAGGAATGGGTTAAAAATTGGTTTTGTAAACTTTTGCACATTAAAAACTCAGCACAAAAGAAGTTCTGTAATGATCCAATGGCAAAGACTAGTTTGCCATAGACTTAAAACATTCAAAAATTATATGGCCATTCTTGGTTAAATTTTCATATCAGAAACCTAATTATGAAGGAAACTTTCCAGTCAAGGAAGATTATATAAGAGACTTGTCTGCTTTGTAGGATCTGTTGCAATATAGTTCAAAGGATCTTTATGAATATTTAATGTCAAAATACAGAAAAAACTTAAAGGCCGAAAATTTCATTAATGAAAAATAAAAAAAAAACCCGAACTCAACCAAAAAATGTCTACTAGCCAAAAGTGGGAGAAAGACAAAAATATCACTGACAGCTTTTCGTATCTCTTTGGCCTGAGCAAAAGATGTTCATTATTTATAAGAATTTGATGACAGGCAATATACAGTACTCTTCAGACTGTGATTTGGCAGGAACAGATACAAAAAAAAGTTGTTTATGATCCTTGTGAAATCATGTTGCTAGCATATTTGCTTCATCTGTAATGAAGAATTTCAGGTTTTAGGACATTTGCTTGTTCAGCATTTGCAGTTTACCTTCTCTATTTTTTTTAAATCCCCAAAAATCCCTCAAAATACTGAAAAAAAATACCCATATTTACATATGGATATAAAAGATTCTCAACCCATGCTTGGCCTCTCTAGCATGATGGTGGGTCTTTTTTTTTTCCCCCAAGAATAATTCTCTAAACCAAGGGACCAGTGCTTGGAAGATAGGCATTCAGTGAAAGAAGATTTAACTCCTCTTAACATCCTTAGTGTATCTGTTCTCTACTTCTGTGTTTATTTTCATTTAAAGGATTCCTGACTTCATACTGTGAAGCAATTGAAGCTTCTGTGGGGAGTCAAACAATGGGGTTTTTACTGTTGCTAAGTTCGCTTTATAAGCTTTCTCTTCCAACACATTTGTTTAATAGGCCTAGTAAATGGTGAATGCAGCTGTAAATATATCTTTTATTTGTTGATGTGCAATAAACATCACAAGGATGTTGGTCTTTTCTTATTCTGATCTTCCTGACACTGGTGAAAGGAAGTTGTAGAAAATGAATGAAAAGTGCCTTAAACTGATTGCAGAAAACAACAGTCCCTACATACCTAAGGGTTAGTACCTTGTGTCTCTTTTAACAGATGGTTTCTCCCAGCAGTGTTACTAAAACTTAATAATAGCAAAATAACAGGTTTCTTGATGTGAGGGAATTATTCCAGATAGCACTATTCACTGGGGTCATCGCTGAAGGTCATTTTTCATCCAGAAAGCCAAAGGTTAGCAAGTGTTGGTCAATTCCATGAGCTCCTGCAACTCTTTATTTATGATTAAGCTAAGTGCTCTCCTGTGGGTGTGTGGTAAAAGCCAAGAGTAAAGGAAAATAAACCCATTCCTTTATATATTAAATATTTCATCTCAGTTGGTTGAGAATGGTATGATGCAAAGCTTGAAAATATGTGCTGTCTGGGAGCCCAGAAAGATGTAAGCTGTCTCAGAGATCTTGTTCTTATTAATGTTGTTGCTGAGAAAATGTCTTGTCTTTACGTGCCTGTGTTTACAGGCAGTAAGTCATTATTCCCTCTCCTCTGCTTATCTTAGGCATGGCTGTGTCCTCCTGCATATTTTCAGGTTACACAAGCATCTGGGATAGCAGTGATTTCTAAACACACTCCTGAGAAGGTGTTAAAGTATTCAGCAGGTTTGGCACTTATTATAGCTCATAGCCAGGCTGTAAACAGGCCCAAGCACTTTACTGATTCCATAGTATTCCTTGTTGAGCGACTGCAGCTTCTGTGCTCTTACACTCAAGCACTGCAAGGGGTTATTTCTTTTCTAGAAGACTTCAGTTCTTACAAATGAAGTGCTTCACATTTAGAAGACCAAGGCGCAGTAAAGAGTGTTTCTCCAACAACAGCCCTGAATGCAATGTACAATCCTTAAATTCTGCTGCTAAATATATGAAAGCTTTATTACAAAAGCAGAACAATTAATGAAAAAATAGAACAGACTCCTTATTTCACTAAGTACAATAGCAAGCTTCCCATAAACTTTTGTGACTAAAAGGTTGACAGGATATTCCTTGCTCCTGACCTTACTCTCTGAAAGAGGGGATCCATTTGATCATTGTGTTATACCTGAAAGTGTATTTCTGTCTCCCTTGAGTTTAGAGGGAGAATTACAGTCAGCTTAAACTAGAGTCCTGACATTTCAGTAAAAGTAGGTAAGATGGATTTGGGATGAATGTCTGATGAGAGGTCTAGCATTTTCCACGTGCAAGGATAAAACCCTTTGGCTGAGAATGACTTCCTGCAGAGTTTACAAGCTGCAGCACTATTGCCTTGATAAAGTATAAGTGAAAGTATTATTACTACCAAGTAGTGTCTCTTTGGTCCAGTAATGGTCTGGAAGAAGAGGATGGAGGTGTTGTCATTTGAGCAGTGACCTGAGCAATGCAGAGCTCCCAGAGCTGCTGGACACAATTGTCACTGGACCAGAGCAGTGACTGATGTGCTCTGCACCTGCTTCCCTGCACAATATGCTGATTTAGAGTAAGCATGACATGCTTAGGTTAAGCAGCTTTCAGAACAGTTTAAACTAAATTGATGTGCTATCCTGTTGAACTAGGTGAGCCACTCACAGCTGCCTGCCATAGCTCAGCTACTCCTTGGCAAAGACGCAGTAAAAAAAAGGTTAGATAAAAGCTGTGTAAGTCATTTCCACTGTGCACAAAGCGGCCTTAAAGACCATATCTTAAAACTTTGGTTCTAGAAATATTTGATCTTGTGTGTGAACTTTTAATTATACAAATTGCTTCTTTGATTAAAAGTTTTTTTTTTTCTCTGCAAGATCAAAATCTGAAGCGTACATTCTTTGAGGCCGTCCCTGTAGTGTGATTGATTAAAATCAATCACGACAAAGGTTTTTCTATTTTGCCCATACTACAGACATTACAAAGCAATGTGAAACTTTGAAAATTTTGATTGATGTGTATAATTTCACTTTCCATTTTATTCTATGGTTAAACACTTATGGAAAATCTTGAGAATTACAACTTACTGTCCTCCTTTTTCATAAAGAAAATGGTATTTCCAGAAGAAGCTTCTTTGAGACTTTTATAGAGCACTGTAATATGTGTGGGTACATGTCATTTAGAATTGTGAAATAAATTTTACAAGTGCTATATGTGGTGTCTGTAATTTTCTTGACATGGAACAACCCCTTACTTTCTTAGGAACTGTAACAAATTACTGCATAATATCAGGTTAATGGATTTTTTTGTTTTGTTTTGGTTTTTTTTTTTGTTTTTTTTTTTTTTGTGGTTTCACATTTACTGCTTTAATGTGTAATGGCACTACAATCCTTGAGCTGTAAAATTAGATGTCTGGGCTGTTGAAAACTCCTTGTACTTTTAATTTAAAAGTAAAACAACACAAAAAAACCTTACAGCATGGAGATTTGAAAACAATAATAACTGGTGTTTATACATTCTTGTGAAACAGTTCCTGAAGGGTGCTGTGAATTTGATAGCAGCATAGAAATACTTTGCCTTGGAATTGCTGAAAGGTAACAGAGATATTGGCATGAACTGATACCTGATACCATTGCCTGGGAGTGTTGCAGGACCCATGGGGAATATCTGAGAGTTCAACTTGTCATGTCTTAGCATGTTTCATATTTTAAATGGTGTATGCTATAAATTAACATGCAGAAAATAGGTTTCTAATCTATGATGAAAAGGAGCTTCAGAGTTTTTCTGAATCAGTCATGCATTATATGCAGGACTGGAGCCCTGCTTCAGCCTATTTGGGGTGCTTTGGCCTCTGCATTCAGCTGTTCACAACATGGGGGTAAGTTTCTGTAGGTGTTGATTTCTGTGCAAATTTTGGTTCTGGTTTTCTTTTATAAGTGTTTGGTCCTTCAGTCTGTAAGACCTGCTCTTGCCAGACATTGTAATTTTGGTGGCAGAGGTTAGCAATTACAGCACACACCTGAGCCCCATAATTTTGGCTGCAAGTGCCTTACAGTAGCACAGGGTGAGAAGGAGTTTCTGTTGGCATCTCGGGGTCCTGCAGTCGGTTTCACAGGGATTGTAACTGTGCTGATACTGCTTACTCACCAAAGAATGCTTTACAGACTTTTAAAAATGCTTTTGAGAGCACTGGAGGGTGGAGGTAGATCCTGAGAGCAGGTTCCATAACTGGATTTGAAAACCTCCCTGACCTTAACGCTGTTAATTGGACAAGATTTGCTTTTAACCCATCAGTTCCTAACCTAAGCATTTGCTGATTTTTAACCTTTGTGAAGACCTCATGCCTGCTGAAAATACAGAAGATGAAGCCAAATAAAGATGTCACAACTGCTGGCTGGTGTCTGTCTTGGATGGTAAAATCCAGAGACCTGATACTGATGATTATAGAAGTGGTAGGACCCACAAAACTTGTCTTTAAACCAAAGCTTTTCATAATTAAACCATTTCTTTTGGGAAAGAAAAGGCCTTTTATTTCATGGAGAGGTTTTTTTTTTTTTGTTGGGTTTATTGGCTCACAAATAATGTGCTAATATTCTATTAAATTTGAGGAATCTGGATTCACTTGAAATTTTATGAAAAATTTTCAGCAAGCTCCTTGAATGCTCTAGAATTTAAGTCTTTCTGAATCTCATAGAATTATACAACCTACATGTGAGAATAAAACTTCCTTCCAACTACCTATTGTTTTGCCTCGTGAGACTGAAATACTTTTGAGCAGTGTGACACTGGCAATAAGGAATATGAACAAAGACATGCCTCAATAGCAGGCTATCATTAAAGAAGATAAACTTGGAAAATGAAAGATGTATTCTAGACTCCTGTATCCTTATATCACATGTCCCTTGGGTTTTTTCCTGTTCTTTACTGAAGTAGTCTGAGAAGTTCTTTTCTTTTCTTTATTACTAGCTTTTTTAATATCTCCACTTGTTATTAAATCACTTAATTCTTCCAAAGTCATACTCATCTTTTCTCATCCCTAATGTTTTCCTACTGCAGATATAAGTGTATCCCAGGATGTAACATTCAACAGTATTTCTTCAACACTTTTTATTCATTAAACGCTTATTTGGCTCCCTAGGTGGGCTAAAAGTAGCAGAGGTATGATTGTTTCTGCATGGGCTTGTTGACCAGATAGTTTGCATGTGCTAATTGACCTGGTAATTTGCCTGCTAATTGTATGAGTTGTATAATGATTTTGTTCTCCTTTTTTAGGGGACTAATGGAGTATTTCTATTTCTTAGCCGTTGATTTTCAGGAAACTTGGAAAGAATTCATGTTTTTAGACTGCCCCTGCTCCTCACCCTTTTCCCACAAAATTTAAAATCAGTCCATGGGATCTCATGTGTCATAGGGGAAATGGATTTTCTCACCAATGAGCAGAGTGCTCCAGAACACCTGATTTTCTAAGGAAACTAGACTTGTTTGCATGACAAGACAATCAAATAATATTTACTACAAGAAATCATTCCTCTCTTTTGGTCATTCCAAACTGATAATTCTGTAGACAAGTCAGAAAACTTCTGTCATTTAACTCTGAACATAATTATATTTTCCAACAGTTCCTATGGAACTTTTGGTCTCCTGTGATACAGGTAGCTGTTCCTGAGAAATCCAGATGATATCCGAGCATGGTTTAGCCTGAAGGTATTTTTTTATTTCATGAGTTAAAAGCACTAGATTTGTGTTCTTAAGGATTAAGAGATTAAAATTAATTTTAAAATCGTGTTTTTTTTCTGAAGTTTTTGTCATTTAACAACTGGAGACTGAGCAATAAATGAGCACTTGGAAGATATTTTCTGTGCTACTCCCTGCTTTCAGATGGGTTAGAATTATTATCCTAGCTGTTCCCTCCAGGCTTTTGACATGCTTTTATTCCCCAGGGTAGCCTGGGAGACGTACATACGTGTGGAGCTTCCTGGAGCATGAATATTAAAGCAAGAAGCCAAGGAATGATGGAAGTGTCCCAGATCAATATAGGGCTAAAGGAAAAGAACATCTGGAGAAAAAGACCACATAGGGTCTGTATGACTGGAAGATGAAAGAGTCCTCACTCGATAAACATTTGGACTGGAAGTTTTAGAGAAGACCATAGAGCTGGGGTAGTGAGACAGGGCTTCATCTACCCTAAATCAAACCACTGTATCAGTATCAGCAAGCTTTTACCAAAAGGTTTGTTAACATCAAAATTTCAAGAAAAAAATAGCTGATCAGGCTGGCAGCTGGAAAGTGTGTAGACAAGCAAGATAGAAAATAAAATCTGAGCACATTCTACTTTAGGAGTAAGAACAAAAAACATTCTCTACTTACTTTGTATTATCTTAAATGGTGTCATTCTCAGCTCTGAGTGATAAACTCATAATAAAGCATTACATGCTTTGCTAACCAGCAGTTTTATTTATCAGTAACCTCTAAAGTTTTTAAGCGCAGCATTTTATTCAAATTGCTTTGAGATACTAAGTTAGATAAATTAACCTTTTTCCTTTTATTGATTGTGCTGTAAATGCATTCCAAAAATTCTAGTGTGCTGATGAAACCAAATTTTTCCTTAAGCTGCTGCCATTTATTCTTTTGTAATGTTTAGATACTGTTAATTAACTTCAATTTTACAGATAGTTTAGGAATGTTAAAACAAGCCTTGTCCTATCTCAGTTGTCAGAAACAGTAGGAACACTTTGAAAGAGTAAATGGCTGTTGTCTTTCAATTTTAGTCTCCACAATAATTCTTAGTTTTGTTCACAGATAAGTATTTCATTCAGAAATTCCATATGAACTGTCTTGGTGATGACTGCCATATTAACAAATCGAGGTACAACATTTTTCTTTGAAGTCCTGGGTTTTGAAATTAGAGATTTTTAAGAATAAGTAGTAGGTTTTTTTTAAATTATAGTGTTCAGCATTGCAGAATATTCTTGGAAACAATTTTTTTTGATATTTCAAATGTTGGAAAAAATGGACAGTAAATTGAAAGAGCTTTACACCTATTTCTGGAAATATTACATGCTTCTTTGGGAAGTCTTATCTGCCGTTATAAGGACTCCCAAGTTTGGCAAAATTCCTTTTTTTGGTGAATGTCAGTAAGTACTGAAAACTTAACGCATTATCAGCGACTTTACTTTTTCTTTAGGACAGAGGTTTCTCATCATTACTTGAAACAAGTACATCTTGAAAAGGTATTTGATTAAATTATTGTTGTGAAGAACAACTGCAAGCAAATGTTCAGTTGTTCATTTATTCTAAAGTAGCATTGGTGACACGGATCCTTCTGTAGGTAACTCACCTGGTTTGGGGTTTGACTACACATTCTTCAGATTTGGCATTAGCTTTGCAAATCACACATGCAGGGCTCAGGAACAGAGTTTCCAATGGTTTAACAAATCACATGTCATTCACATCTTTTACATGACATGTACAGCCTGCTGAAAATATAAATTAAACTAACTTCACAGCATCATTGTTAATTTGAGGCTAAAATTAATTGATTCAGAGGCATTAATTTATCACAAGGCAGCTGATACAGGCTAACTTGTCACCTCATCACAGCTTGGTCATGTATCAAATCCCCCTCGGTGTTCATGGCTGCTTCTCTTCTGTTGGCCTCATGGGCTGTTTCTTTCTTTTGAAAAGGTTTCTGCTTAATGCAAAAAAAAAAAAAAAAAAAAA
>VZRO01000759.1:742683-806673 GCA_013397915.1 Daphoenositta chrysoptera
AAAAAAAAAAAAGAAAAAAAGTCCAAGACTGGTTCTGCTTTGCTAGTGGAGTTTTTAAAATTCATTTTCCTGATTCTTCAAGGTCCAGAAATAAGTATGATTAGTATCATGTGTTTGTGTAGCTTCCAGCTAGCAATACAAGGATTTAAGTTAATTTTAAATTATGTCAGTCCTTTTAATTTTGGTATAAGTTTTGCTTTTGGTTTTAACTGTCTTCTGAAATGTCATATCTTAAGGTTAATTTTTCTTATTTTTTTTATTTTGTAAATATTATGCCTGTTCTAAGAGAACTAAATTGAATTCTGTTTTGATCACTATTACTTAATGTCTCAAGTATAATTTTTTTTTTTGATGGAAACTTGCTTTTATATGTTCCAAAACAAACCATTCCAAGAAGGAATCATTTAACATGCAAAATAGAACTTCTTTAGATGTTTTAATATCCCTTGTAATTAGTTCACAAAAGAGATGTCCAAGATATGTTTTAATGTAATAATAATCTTTTCTGTAGCATCGCTGATCTCAGCCAAGACCCTGCCTTTAACATTCTCTCCAGTAGTACCATATCTTTGTGGCTCTCTCTGTGTACTCTACAGACATCAATGAAAGAAATAAATGAACTTCTCACATTTTAGAATATAAATACTTTGTTTCAACACCTGTGTGATGTATAGGTTCTTTTTTCTATGCCCTGGAAGTGTTTCTACCCATTCTTTTGTGGTGTATGCCTCTTCCTCAATTGAGGGAGGTCTGGGTGAAGAAAAGCTTAGAGATTTTATAAAAAGAGGAGCTTCTGTACTGTCTGGTGTTTTTTGAAGTTGAAAAAAAATTGAAATAACAGCAGGCAACAGTTAAATTTTCAGCTAAAGGTATAGGATTTAGTTGTGCCAGGGATGTTGCGAATATTAGAAAAATATTTCTGTTGGATATTAGGAGAAGTTTCTACCCAGAAGGGGTTGTCAAGCATTGAATTAGGCTGCCTAAAGAGGAGTGTAGAGCAGTGTTTGGGGGTATGGTTTAGTGGTGGGTTGGCAGTGCTAGGTTCGTGGTTGGACACAAGGATCTTAAAGGTCTTTTCCAACTTAAATCAGTCTATGATTCTATGTTTTGTGATGTTTGAAAAGGACACAGCCCCACCATTTCCTTCAACTCTGTCAGTCTGGTCCTAATCCCATTCAGGAAACAGACTGTTTTCTGTGGGAGAGAATAGATTTTTTTCTCTTGATAGACAATTTGAATGCAGGTTTTAAGGGTTTTTTCCCCCTCTTTTGTTTGGTTTTTTTTTTTTTTCTTTTTTCTGAGAAGCACTGGAGAATGGCAGAAACTAGAGGAAGACTTCATGCTCCTCTTGGCATAAAATGGTCAGATACCTGTTTATTTTATCCTTCTTCTACCCTTCTATTATAACCCAAAAACCAGAATTAAACTGATAACCAGGTTTAGTATCAAAATAAACATTCCTCTATTCCCCATTTTTCTCCTTCTCTTTTGCGGTGCTGACACTATAATTTTAATTTAACGAACTCCTGCTAAGATAATCACTGGCAATGGGCTTTAACTGCCTTCCTTTGACATTTTTTTATTTACAACTTTTTCTGTGGTGTTCAGTTTGTTATAGGAAGCTGGAAACTGTTGTGTTGTGTAGCCTGTACTGATGTATGGAATATCAGTAACTCCTGGGAGTACTCCTAAGCCAAGCACTTGTTTTAGGGTTACTTTTACTTTTGTGGAGCTGGATTGCAGTAAGAATTGAAAATGGCAATGAGAACAGGGCAAATTGTTGGTCAGCTGCAGAAGACACCAAAAACTCTGGTGTGCATTTCAGAGCAGCAGCAGCTGTAATGCTATTAACTTAATTAGATAAGGAGAAACCTCTACACATTTTCTGGAAAATTGCCTATTATTTAAAGCATTTAATCTGAGAATAGAACATGTTTGTTGGCTGTGGGATTGTCTAACTTTTGGCTTCCAAAGCTGTCAACCTTTTTCAGAGGTGCGCCTTATTTTTTTATTTGCTCCTTTACACTTCCACTGCAACCTGGAAAAAGTCTAAAGAATTTTAATAGCAGTAAGCTGTGTGTTGACTCTGAGACATGGACAACTCACGACTGAATTAGTAGTTAAAATGATTCAAGTTTTGGTCCAAGAAAATCTCAATCTGCAATAAATTCTTGGGTGAAATTTATTTGGCTAAGTTACTAGACTATATTTCTGATGTACTGTTCAGTCTATCCAGGGTTTAATAGCAGATGAAACTTTCTTCTGTCCTTGGATAATCTGGACAGAGAGAGACATAATTGAACAGAACAATAGATCGTTCATCACTCCTGAATAAGCGGCATGGTTTTGTTTTCCCAAGCTGAGCATTTCTACATTGAATATTCTTTTGTGTTTGGTGTCTGTGTTAAAAGCATAGATTCCCTTGGTTAACGATTTTTTAAATGATGACTAATGATATAAGAATATGTGGGATTTGTTCTGAGTTGTTAAAATCAGTGCACAATGAATTCAGAAATATCTAATGAATAATGCATTGTATTCTATGTAATTTTAAGATTAACTTGTCTCTCAGATGTTGTTCGAATAATTCTAGAAAAATATTCTATAGGAAAAGGTGAGGAGAAAGGACAAGACTTTCCTACTTAAATATACATCCCATTTGTATTAATTATTGTATGCATTAAGGCCAATCTTGAACAAGATTTGAGCTTTATATCACATGAGGAAGCTCAAGTTCAGCATATCCTCAGAACATGTGTTTGGGACTTCTGTGAACATATCCTCTGACGTTTTAGTGCTTCAGTTGGCTGAGTCTCTTGTGATCTTTTCCAAATTTTGAGGCAACTTGTGGGTTTGGAAGCTGAATTAGTTTTGTTTTCACTGCATCCTCGCTGCAAAATCAGGACAGAACTAGTTCACATACCACAGCCCAAACAGGGCTTTTCACTTCATTTGCAGAACTGCTAAGCTTAGCCCAAGGTTTCTTGTGTGAATGAGAACTTAGGAAAAGCCCACATTAACACTCTAGTGAAGAAGCATGAAGTGTGATTCTTTCAAATATTACTTCTTTCCTTCTGTTCATAGTTAATGAATTATCTTGGAGGTGTTATAAACATGCTGGTGTATTTTTACTGTTTGGGAAGTTAAGCTGGTTTTAGGCTCTGGTGGTTACTAATCATATTTGAGTAGAATATTCCATTTTGATTCATAAAATAGTATGATTAAGAAATTTTTCTGGATTTTTACGGATCCACACCCCGTTTCTGGTTGTTTATGATTCTGCAGTCCATTTGAACTCTTCCTGTAGTGATTTGCTCTTAGGACTCTATGGCTGGACCTGTAAGAGAAAAGGAATACTCTGTGAGCACCCTCTGAAAAAATTTCAATGGGGCAGGATGAAACGAAAAGGAGAAAGTAATTCCATTGTGTCTCCTCTCCATCTCCTGAAAAAAACCAGCAGACCAAAAAACTCCAAAGCAACCACCTTTAAAAAAACACTGGAGTTGGCTTCAGGATGGTGCAGATTAATGTGCTGAAATTGGGTAAGGCCGTGCCACTATGACACATTTCCTCTGGCACAATTTTATAAGATTTTCTCATCAGGCCTGTCCTTGCTCCCATCACCCACATGCTACAACCAGAATGTTGGTGGGTATATTATTCACATCCTTGTGAGACTCTGCAGTGTTCTCCTTATTTTTAAGGTGCAAGTCAACACAGTAGAAAGTCAGAGAACAGAAAGAAAAAGTTTAATCTAAACTGATAAATCAATATCTGCCTTATCTTGACCTGTGTTAGCTGTATTTTGAAATGCTGTCCATGTTGCAGTTACAGACATATATCCACTGAAGAAATGGGTGGTCTTCCTATTCTTTCAGATCTTCAGTCAGTGGAACAGCTGGGTTATCTTCCTCCCTAGGACACTCTTAATCCAACTGTAATGCTAATTGTCATGCTGTGAGAACACCATCCTACATCTGAGGCGGAAATGTAGCATCTGAGATACCTGCAGAAAAGATCTTGTGTCTGAAAACTTGTTGCTTTTTCCAAATGTTTTGGTATTAGAAGTTGTAGCCTCTTTGTTTTCCTTACCTTCATTCTGGGAAAATCACAACCAGACTCCACGAATAAAACGTAGGAAGTGAGTGACTTATTTTAAAACCTGTTGTTAGCAAAGATTCACGTAAGACACACTCCAAAATGCTTACTTTGTTGAAATGAAAGCCAAAACTAAGAACAGCAATGTTGTAGGATATTAAATATTTAGATAGTTTATCTAAATATCTCTGCTATTTCCCTCGTGCCTTGTTTTTACCCCTGCATTTATAACTAGGATCAGAAATGGAAGTATAGCAATATTCTTAAGGAAGATACAGAATCACAAAAAATCCCTCAGATATGATTTTCTTTGTATATTCATTCCATTTTAAATACGGCAAATAACTGAATTTCTAACATTGCCAGTTCTGTACTTAGCAGTACAGTTTGAGGTAAGCAATTTTAGGACAAATTGGCTATTTGGAACTGCTGGTATGGAAACCAATGCTGCCTTTCCACATCAATAGTTGGTCATCTCAGGCTGACTTACACAAGCACATTGAAAACAGATTTGAACTGAGGAATTATGTTGCATTAATTTGTATTATGGTTTGATAGAATTTGACACAACTTTAAATGCCATGTTCTCACTTGGCATGATAAATGCAAGTTTTCAAAATGACTTTCTTTTTTTGAGCTGCCTCACATTTGTAAAGATGTAGGTTTCTCTTTACTTGAAATATTGTCATATTACACCCTGAGTTGGAAGGGGCCCATAAGGATGATTAAGTCCAGCTCCTGGCCCTGCACAGGAGACCTCCAGAATCACATCCTGTGCTTGAGAGCTTTGTCCAAACCCTTCTTAGCTCTGCCAGGCTGGTGCTGTGACCGCTTCCCTGGGGAGCCTGTGCCAGTGCCCAACCACCCTCTGGGGGAAAATCCTGTTCATATCCAACCTAAACCTCCCCTGACTCAGCTTTGGGCCATTGGGTCCCATCACTGATCCCCAGAGATGAAATCAATGTCTGCCCCTGCATTTCCCTCATGCAGAAGCTCCAGACCAGGGTGAGGTCTCCCCTCAGTCTCCTCCAGGCTGGACAAGGGAGTCCAACCACTCCTTGTGTGGCTTTCCCTCTAGACCTTTCACCACCTTCATAGCCCTCTCATAGCTTTACATCCTCACGCTGTGGAGCCCAAAACTGCACCCAGACTCGAGGTGAGGCTGGACTAGAGCAGAGTGGGAGCATCCCCTCCCTCAGCTGGCTGTGTCTGGTGCACCCCAGCACTGGGCTGGGTCCTCCTGGCTGCCCGGGCACTGCTGACCCGTGTTCAACTTGCCATGTTCTACTTTATTCCAAACAATATCAATAGCTGCAGAAATTGTTCAGTCCCATCCCAGGCAGATGAAATGCAGGTTAAATGGATTGTGTGTATATTCATGTATCTGTGTTTTTTCTCTTTGTAAATACACGGCTTGGCCTATGGAAAATAACAATGAACAACAAGATGGTAGATTGCATGAACTTTTTACATACAGTCTTGAAAAAGCTATATCCTTGCTCAGTTGAAAAATACCCATTTTGTTGTAAGTTAATACTGCTTCTTTTTCAAATAGATAATGAGAATAAATATAGATGTAAGATAATGTCACAGAAACCATTCTCACTTTTTACATTATGTGAATGATCTTTATAGATAAAGTCCATATACTGCACAGGTCCTGATTTTAGTACCTTATTATTTATTATTTGGCTCTTGCAAAGTTTTGGATTAAATTAATTAAATATATTGGCTTATGTCTTCTGTCAAATATTGTATTTTGAAATTTGCTATTTTGTTACTTATAATGCATGATAGCTGTTTTCCTGTTCTTCCCAGTAAGTAGCTGTATAAATTACTGATTGATTTTAGGACTATATTAAGAGGTAGGTAATACTTATATAGGTAATACTTATATAGCTAAATACAGTATTTATATACCATACCTCGGTGTTCAAAAAATGCTTCCTTGTCGTTTGAATACCTCTTGAAGTTCTAAAGCCAGATTCTCTTATCCAGCTGGACTCTCTGAAAAATAGATGAACTGTTACAATATGAAGGTTGGCACATCTTAGCCGAGTAACCTTTGTAGTCCACGCTGGTGGAAGAGCCATTATCTACTTTCTCTTCCCATCAGCAAATCCAGACTTTAAAAGATGCTGGAGGCCACTCTGTGACTTAAGCAACAATTTTGTCTTCAAGACTGCAGTTTTGAGTAGCCTGCAGGACACTAAAACCTTGCACAGAGTGTAGCAATTGCTGCTCACTACATGTAATTGAGAAGCAGAAATCCCTGGTGCTTCAGCTTACTAGAGAGTAGATCCATGGAGTATAGCCAGTTTCCTGGACTACTAATTAAGTAAAGGATAGAGTTTTCTACTTCACTATGGATCAGTTAGACAGTTTATCATTCTTACAGATCCAAAAAACCACATCTGTCCACATCTTGTGGAACAATATTTTTTCCACCCTATAGGTTTCAACAACACATGCCTTTCACCAGCAGGAATTCTTGTTATTCACCTGCAGTCATCAGTAGCTGAACATATGCAGAAAGAATATAATGTTCACAGTTTAAAAAGGCTATTCAGTTTATTTTTCTCCTACTCAGCCTATTCAGTTGACTAGATGAATTCTTACAATAGTAATTCCAATTGCCACAGTCTCCAGCACAGCCCTACGAAAGTGGGATCATCAGAGCAGAAAACATTAATATTTGGAGTTTGCGTTGATGATTGCAAAACCTGGTTTGCAGCAGCAATTGTTTCAATAATTGAATGTCTTGCCTCAACCTGTACACCTTGAAGTGATAGATTGTAAGAAGATGTTTGGGCAAGTGTGCAATAATAATCCCTGAGCAAATTTGTTTAACACCTGGCCATTTCTATACTATTTCTTTAGAGAAACATGAAGAGTCTGAGACAAATTGTGTGATCTGGCTTAAGTATTCAATTATTGGTACAAACAGAGTTTCACAACTGCTGTGTGATAAATCAATGTAAAGTTCATAGCAGCAGAGTAGGAATGAGGACTGATGATGAGAATGATGATCGTTTTATTCCTTAATGAATGCTATTATGTAAAATGAATCTAGTCTACACCTGGCATTTCAATCATCGTACTTCAGACATCTTTTTTTCCAGAGTGACTACACACATATTCATGAAGCAAATATTTCAACAGCAGCAAAATTTTCTCCTATATGAATGAGTAGCTTTTCATTTTGAGATACTGAATAATCCAGGAATTAAAGTTTTCCTTGTTAAGCTACACATGCAAAAGTTTCTACTTACACTTTCTCTGCTTATGCCGAATACTGGTGTTTCCCATTATTCAGTTTCAGTACACTCAGACTCACTATCTTTGCCACTCAGATTGCATTCAAATTCCAAATACATTGCAGTTTACGTTGCAGCTCAGTGCAAATTGATGTGACACCCAAAACTTCAGTGATCTGCTTTGGTTTTACTGCTCTTCATCAGTGCAGGTTCAGTACACCTACAGCTTTGTTAGGCTTGTGGAGATGTGCTGGGTCAGGCCAGATGTGTAGGATGAGAATTAAGTGGAAGTGGTAGGCACACAGGACTGCTGCTCTGGATTAGCTAAATAAGCACGAATGAGGTTTTTCAGGAGCCAGTGGAGGCCTCTGCTCTGTCTGGGACGTGGTGGATCACCAGGAACAACCTCTCCTAATGGCTGGGATCTGCTTGAGGTATCCAAACTCTCTTGCACCAAAGCAATCACACACTGATTCACCTGGCTGCCCAGTTCAGTGTTGTGCTTGTCATTTCCACTCAATCTTTGGCCTCCCTCATTAATCCAACAGGGAACAATGCTCAGGAATCCGACAGGGTGTGCTTCATTCACTACATTTAGTGAAAATCAGGGCTCTGCTTTGAACATCCTGGGCTCTGTGTGCCTGGCTGTTCTTTCCAGCAGAAATCAGGGTGCTCTGTTCAGGTGGCCTTTAGTAAACACCCTCAGCAGTGTCACCCATGTTATCCTGCCCCTTAATTCTTGCCCATAAACTCAACTGGTCCTTCATCCCCCCAAGGCAGAACTCAACACATTCCAGTTGCCTTTCACCTAAAGAGCCTAAAGACATTATAGTTTCTGTTAGCTGATATGAGAACATCATTCTGTCTTTGGGGTCTCGTTATGTACATTTATTTAAATAATATTATAACATGCATATTATATATCTTTATTTTTAAATAAATATAAAGGTTTCTCAACAGACATATATGTATAAATACCAATATTCATTTAGCAATGCCTGTAATATGGCATTTCCTATGAGAATCTCTCTTGGTATATGAAAGGGTCTTTTCATATGTCTGACTTTTGAAATAGTGCAGCCTGTACTGTGCCCACAGGGTCAGGATAGATCATTATAACGTTCTCTTCTATCCTTCAAATTTCTGGGACATTTCTTATTTGGCATAATTCAGTCCAGCTCTCTTGAATGCAAAGGCATGTACAGGCTTAATACAATTTCACTGTCAATAGACTCCTAATTTATAAAGGCAGCTCTGATATTCTTTCATCATTAATGTTCAGTTTTGATCTGATGCACTTTTTTTTCGTTGGACTTTAGGCAAACATATGAAATATATCATTTTAGCTGCTACTGCATGCCTGAATTAAAAAAGAAAGAAAGAAAAAAATTTAGGAAGTTTCATCCTGTTTAACCACAGCATATTTTTTCCATCCTCAGGGAAAAAGAAAGTAATTCTGGTTAAAAAGGATACTCTGTTATGTATAACATAATGTTTTCTCTGACTTTAATGGATTTCACTGTTTTAGAAAGCATTGGAAATGGAAAAAATTACACACTAACAACAAAAATCACATTACTTTGGTTTTATTAAAAACAAAAAGCCTTCAGAAAAGAGACCAGAGAGAAGCATGGATTCAGCAGTATTCCTTTCTTTAAAAGAAAGAGATTTCCAGGATATATTTTCTTTAGAAACATATGTAAGTATGCCTAATTAAATACTTAGCAATATTTAATAACGAGCAATTAGTTTTAAATTCAGAAAAGCAACTATCACTTTAATAGTTTGGTTATATATAGGAACTCCGAGGACATTCAGTTTTCATGAAGTATCAGTGTGACTTGATATTTGATATAACAACTCAACAACTTTCTGGGATCCATCCTATTATGCTTTAACATTTTTAGCACCATTCCCAATTATATTCTAAATTAAAGTCTTACATAAACAGAAGCATAATTGCAAATGCAGGGTTTAACATGCCTCGTCTGGAATATCACAGAATTTTAACTAGCAATTCCACTCAATCCATTTACTTTGCTGATAGCTGTTACCAGGGTCATCCCTACTCATCTAAAGCTTCATAAACAGTAAATATTAATGTGAATTGATTTTGCAATCATTTTTGAAAAGGAATTGTTTTTATGGAAGTACCTGAGAAGTGGAATTCTTCATGGAAATTTTTTACTTAATGAAAAATAATAAATATATTTTTCACAAAGAAACTAAAGTAATTTGGTTTTTTATAGGCAAATATAACCTGAAAACAAAATAAACTTTTCTTTAATTTGGTCATCTTAGTTTTAGTTAAATACTAACTTACTCCTTTGGTTGGTGACTTGCATTTTTAAAGAAGTTTCTGTTTGAACGTTGAGATTCGAGTTTGTCTCAAATACATTATAACTAAATACAATATAACCATAAATGAGTGACAGTGCATTTGTGACTTTATTGCTGAAAGTTTCACATTAGCTGACGTTTTCAATGAAGGGTGTGGGATTTCAGTGACCAAGTCCTTATCTACTTAAAACCCTTTGAAATTCCTGTTATTAACTATTGATTTCTCCTAATGAGTTATTTCTGAAAGTACCCACATACCTCTCAAATGACACGTAATGTAACCTTTTGATGCACACTTGTCTTTGAGGAGGAGAACAACAGGGGATTTGCAGGTGGTATTTCTTAACTCTTCAAATAAAGTACTTCATTTTTTTATTATTTTAAGTATAATTCTAATTTATTGCTCCACATGGAGCAGTTTAACAACATATTTAATTAGCTTCTTATGAGAAAAGTGTAAAAATATTCTTGCAAGAAAAGTATGAATTACTAAAAGGTAGCTATAAAAATGGCTACACATATCTGGTAAGATATTCTAGCACAGCTTCTATTTATCATTCTCCCTAAAGTTCTTTATATATTAAATTATATAAAAATTTTGTATAAAATATTCAAAAACATACCAATTTCAAGCACAACACAATGATTTTCTAATATTAATTGAATTACAACAGTCTGGCATATCTATGTGTCTTTTGTTATTAATATTTTTGAAGAAACTATTGCCTTTATCTAGTATGGATGTGAGTGAGATTAGGGTGACATTTGTATAAATCTGTAGGAAGATTCTTCTGTTTCCAGGGAGCACAGCTTGGCTTTTGTCTGAAAATATCTGTAGTATTAAATTCAGTTTTGGTTGCATATCCTTATAGTGCCCCTTCTTACTGGAAAAATAAGCATTAGAGAAATTTATTACTATTCTGGTATCATCCATAGGATTTAATGAGATGTCTCTAGTTTTTCTGATCTTGTAGTCTAGTGAAACCTAGCTTTATAATGTTATCCTTCTGAGAATTTAATTCAGTTTTTATATGCAAAGGTCAAATTCCTTACTCATATTGGTTTAATCATACTGAAAAACAATTGAGTTGTCTGCAGCACATACTACTGCAGACATGAGTGCTACTGCATGATTTATACAGATAAAACAGGGTTTAAAATCTAGTTTCTGAATTTGTAATCACACAGCACAGAAGGCCAAACACAATCACGTGTATGGTTGCCTGAAATTTCATCACCCACATTGACTTTTGAGTCATTCATTTCTAACATGATAATATCCTGTTCTTTCTTTACCTTCATAATCAGATCTGAAAGTAACTCTTTTTTTTTTTTGACAGAAATAACTGTTAGGAACATGGAAAATTTAGAGTGGAATAAGGCTTGACTACAACTTGGAAGATATCTCAAGTTCTATTGCTCATATCTGAAAGAAACAGCCTATTAAAAAGCAACGTAAGGGGAAAAAAAGATTATTTAAGACTATTTACTGTGGTTAAAATCTAGTTAGAATGGAAATACAGTTCATATGAAAAGTGAATATATAAAATGAGAGCGTAAAATTATACATAAGTGGCCTAATTCAAGCAAGAGAAAGATTTGAAAATTTGATGTTGTCAGAATGACAGGGGTGCTTACGGTCAGAAGTAAAATCCAGTATTTAATAGTGCTCTACTGTGGCCATTCTTTGACTGACAGTGGAGATTAAATTGATTTAAATTATACCTTGCTATTATAAATATTAATTTCTGTATCAATGATTTGTATTAAGACTTTGCTTTTCCCTTGGAGATCCCAGAGCACTTTAGAAGATGTACAACCCTCATTAAAGACATGGTTCTCATTAAATAAGCCATCTGCCTGGTTTACTCATTTGGAAAGCCAACATGTGTCTGCTGCACTGATATAATTTTTAGTGCCCTCTTCACAGCAGAGGTCAGGCAACAGCAGGCTTGTGCATGGCAGGTGTGAAAAGTCAGTCAGTTTGAGCTCCCCATGCTGGTGGCACATCTCAAACATTATTATTAGCCACTTGTCTAACTCATAGACAAGTGACAAGAGCTTGAGCATCTCCTGTCCCAGTCCCTTTCCCTTCCTGGCTAAGCAGCTTTTGCAGCCCCTGAAATTCTTCCCCCGTACTGCCTCAACTCCACGGACCTCTCCAAGCTCCAGTGACTTTCAGACACAATGAATTAAGCTTGCATGTTTCTTGTTACAGAAATATTTTCTAGCAGGGCATCTACATTCGTTGAGACAGAGCCATTTCCTGTTTGAAAAGTATCCAGGCTTTGCCAAGGACGGCATCTTTAAGGAAGGTATTAAAAATACTGAAAAGAGACATTTTGTGGTGTCTCAGCCCAGTTTCAAGAGCTACAACTTAAAAACTCTTATTTCTTTGATGACCTTCATATTTTATTTTATTTTTAAGTCACAAAGCATTATTTAAAAAAGAAAAGCCCAAAATGCAACCTATTTTCTTTGCAAATTATTCCGTCAACAATTTTACATAAAATTGGACATGGAAAATATTTGGTGGGGTTGTATTCAATTTGTTGAATTTTTATGTTTGTTTATTTACCTTACCTCCCCATCAACTTTGCATAATAATCAGGAACAATTTACACTTGAGGAGAGATGAAATGTGAAAAAAAAAAATTATCATACTGGGAATAATCTTGGAAAGTAACTCTCTATAAAGAAATAAATTGAAAATATTATGCAGTAAGGAGCAGGATCATTAAATAACTCTTAGGGTGAATTTTTTTATGTTCAATCTATCGTCTCCTTCATGTACAGATGCCTTATTAGGATCAGCAACAATCAGAAGTTTGATTTTAGAAGGTATTTAGGCAAATATGAGATAATACCAGAAAAACAAAGTAGTCAAATCCTGCTTCTTGGTCATAATCTAAATTGAACAAACCTGGAATAAACTGTGTCTGCTGCTATCTCCCCAAGGTGAGATAGGAGAGAATGGACCAGAAAAAGGATGAAGGCATCTCAAGATATTGGCTGGTACAATAAAAATTCAGGTGTTCCACTACTTATTTGATACTCATGTCCTCTGTAATGAACACTAGGGTCCTCTATCTGCCTTCAGTGTCCCCTCCCTGTGAAAGTCACTTATCTCAGCAGGCAGAGAAGTGACAACACACTGTGAAATACAATCTTTGAAGTCAGAAACAAACGGAGGAGCTGCACTGTGCAAGTCAGCAGGGAAAAGGGGCAATGTAATAGTGCCAGTCCCCATGTAACTGAGAGTTTCAGATACCTGCAAGACAGAACTATAAACTTTTTTCATTTTTAAAGGTAATCATCTACTTTTTAAACAGGAGATGAGGGATCAGTTTTTCTCTTGTCATAGGGTCATTTCACCTAACTTAATATGTAGAACGTTTTTTCTTTGAGATGTGAAAGATCTGAACTTCTTTGGCTGGTGGCAATTCAGCTTTTTATCCTTCGCCTCCAGTGAAGACTTTTGGTATTGTGTTGGGATCCCTTGTCTGTCCTCCCACGGCAGCTATCACTTTTATAAAGACATTTAGGTAATTAGGGAGAGGATACAGGTGAAATTAAGGCTGGCATATGGCAACCTGAAAGCTACAGCAATGTCCTGGCTAAGGAAATTCTGGATATCGTGAAATCCTCCATATATTTAGCAGTTTTTAGCATACCAACTTTGAGTATTTCAAACTGAATTTCTAATTATTGCTTTAAATGTTATCTTCATTGCTGAATTTTATTACACAGATCATAAAAACTGTGTGTATCATCTGCACTGTAGCACTGAATTTAGCTTTCTTCAAGACTACTGCAACCCTGCCTTGCTTCTCACATCAATTTCTATTTTAAACTCTGAACAGGAGCCAAGTAATTTAAAAGTATGTGAGAAAGTTAATGTATTATAAGTGGTTCTAATAGGTTATTCTCAGAGCCTTAAAAATCAGCATTTGCAGTGAAAACACGAGTCTGGGAGAGACAGAACCTACTTCTCCATAACTGATTCAGTCTGGGGATTTGCTGATTTAGAAGTTCAGTTTTAATTGCTTTGAAGATTTTCAGCTTTGCCAGGCCTATTCTTGCAAAGAAAGTTTGCTTTTGCTGACAAATGAGGAAACACAAGAGATAAATGTGTTAAATCAGACACTGCTTGGACACTAAATTTTTCTTCCATCTGGAAGCCTATTAGCCAATCTCAGTCCCTGGGAGACGTGCTGCCAGTAGCTAGTTGTACTTGTTTATTTATATATCAGTCATGTTTTTACTTCTTGACTCACTGAAACCCATGTGCAGTTTAGAGTTTCATCTGGACTTTGGATCTCTGGTCTTAACGAGAATGGTTAGGTTAAGAATAAGAGAGAAATGGCCACATAAAAGGGTAAACACAGGACAACCCACAACTGCTTTGTGTTCCTTGATGAGCCTCCCAGACTGGCAGGGCTGCCTGGAGCTCTGGGCTGGCTCTGCTGCCTGCCCAGCCCTGCTCACACCCCGGGAACTGGGAATTAACATTTTCCTTGGCTCAGTTCTTCTGGTGGCACAGGAATTTATTTCTGGAAACGGCCATAAGCAAATGGAAAGGCTGAGGGTGAGAGGAGGAAGCAAGGGAGGAATTATGATTCAGATGGAGGTCTGTGACTCAAAGTGTTTCCCTGGGCTGCCCCGGAGTTACATGCAGCCTCCTGCTTGGAGTCAAAATAAAGGAATAATCTATTTCAACAGCAAAGTGAGTACTGAGGATTAGACTTTACATGTATGGGTTGGCAAAGAGCAACTTCTTAATGATGTTTGTGTTTTCATGTGCTTTCAGCTTGAATTGAGGGCATTTAAAGTAACTCTGATGAGTTACTCTCTGAGCAAATCTGAGATCATGATTCTGCTTCATTCCTTCCATTGTGTTCATCATGAATCCCACAGTGAGAAGTATAACAGAAATTGTATGCATTACAATAGAAATATAAAGATGTAGTTCCTGACTCCAGAAGGCTTGCAGCTTTTACAGCTTCACTCTTGGATACCTGTCAGGTGTAACCCTTTTAAACACCCATTTAGTGGCAGTGCAGCTGGGAGTTTCCAAGGAGCAGGAGTATTTCTTTCTACAGCTTTACTCTTCTCCAATGAAGAATTTCACGTTTCCCTGTATTTCAGGGTTTGTTGAAATGCATTCATGTTCAAATGTTCTAAAAAAGTTAAAATGTTAGTGTTCCAGTGAATATATCTACAGAGAAAATATTTTTTGCTGCCACAGTTATCCATGATAAATCCCTTCAGCTCAATATTAATCCATTCGTCCTTAGGATGGCAATTATGCTTAATTAGTGTTCTGAATAAGAATGTTCATACCAATCAGAGCATACACCTACAAAAGACCAGTGGCAATCTTTTTCTTTGCCTTACTGAATAATTGCTTTGGTAAAAGAAGCAAAATATGGAAGAGTTTTTGCCTCTCCATTCAAGTGCCTTTTTCTCGTAATCTGAAAAATATCTCATTCTTTTTGTGCACCTAGTTTGCTGCTTTTACATCAAAACAGGGAAAAGGTATTTTAGCTTTGCTCTCTCTCACTGTAATCACACTCTGGGCAGCCAGCACAACCAGGAACTACTGGATAGCAGAATTTCAAACATTAAAACTTCAGTGATTTATGAGAAGAATCTCTAAAGATTCAGTAGGGTTTTTAATAAAATAATAGGAAAGTGTATCCTTGAACTGATACAATCCAGCATTAGGTAATGAGTTTATGCTCTTGAAATTCAGTGAGAACTTTGCCAGCACCAGTGAGGCACTGGGCTCCAGGTGCACATTTTTAAAAACAACAGCTTGGCCTTAGAAAAAGGTGAAATAATTGTCAGCCTCATTTTCCAGTGATCATATATTCTTCTGAAACAGCAAGATGAAAATAAATGTTAAGATGAGGATAACAGTGTATGAATGTGTTTATGTGTTTATGTGTATAAGCAGTTAGTGTGTATATAGATACAAATTTCTTTGATGTATCTTTACACATGCACACACAGAGATACATGTATACATGCATACACACCTATCGCCACACTTCTGGTTTATAAAGTTTCCTTCTTCTTTAAATACACTTTTCATAAAACCCTTTCAGTAATTGTTCCTGTGCTGTGGGTTAGCACTGTACCATTTGCTCAGAGTTGTAATCCTGTGCACAGGTTGTACAGAGATTTTCATTCACTAGTTAGTGCACAATAGTTATTCTGTCTTTGGTTACCCCTTTTTTAGAATTGTATACTTTTGTCATTCACATGTTTGTACTTAGCTAAAAAAGAAGAAACTAATGTGATGAAAATATTATTCACACAAAGAACAGAGTTCAATGTCAGTTATTTCTTTATGGACATTATTTAAAGTATGTATTTTTCCCGTATATCAGAAGTTCAGAGCAAGAAATTTGCATTTTTATAAGGAAGTTTTCCATTAAAATATGGTTCTGTTCCCCAGCACTGAGGTTTCACCCAGCTTCACTGTTTGAGTGCCCACACTCCTCCATGGGGAAAAAATTCCTCTTTTGGAGAAATGGGAAGGATAATACATGCATTCACAGGCTAAATTCTGTGTAGTGTGCTTCAAGTGTAACATTCAGCTTCCTTAAGAAAGTAGAAAGACACCTCTGTTTGTAGTATTAATATACATGAAAGTGTTTCCAAAAGAGGTTTTCCACCCTTCCTGAAATCAGAGCAGATGTAGTCGCCTTTATTTAGACTCAATTTCTAAAAGTCTTTTGTATTATGATTTACTAGGACAAAATCAAGTTTGCATTTTTCATTGTTTATATATGAAAAGAATAATTTTCATTAGCCTTCAAGGAATTAAAAGGAAAGAAGACTGTAATTGCACATTTTTTCTGGTCTTTCTTTTGATGTAAGAAAAAAGCTGACCCACACTGATACTAATGGGTGAAAACATCAGTTATTCCAAAGCAAAATTTTGTATCTCATCCCCACATTTTTGTTATAGTGAGGTATCAGCTGTAGTCAGTTCACCTAAGTCAGTGTCCTGCTGGCGTGGGCTACGCATGCCAGGGCTGCAAACTATTAGAACTTTTGAAAAACCTTTGTTTCAAGGAATTTTAATTATGGCTCACAAGGTCATTCATGTTGAGACTTTATATCACGGGCCAAACTTCAGATCTTCATGAATAAGGCAAGAGGTTAGCATGTGTAACTTTATCCTCACTACAGAGTTCATATGCTGCTGATTATGAGCTTGTAAACAAATCCTTCACATCTATCCTGTCTGAAACAGCTTTATAAGGAGTTTAGTTTTAGAAAAATAAGAACAGGTGACAAGGACAAATTGTCCTGAAGACTGTGCAACAAAGTCAAACCCCAGTTTCTGATGAAAAAGAGATTATAATCAGAAATATCAGATCTCTTCAGACTATGTGGAGCATACCTAGGCCACGTCACAGTTTTGTTGTCAAGGAACACCAGTCCTTGGCTTCAGCAAAACACAGGATGACTTCCCTTTTCAGTCTTGTCAGCATCTCTTTTCTTCTCTTTTGCCTCTTTCTCCATGAAGACATGCTTTTCATAGGCTGGCCTTGAGCTGAAGGCACTGAATCAGATTCCTTTCTCACCAGCTTGTAAACTCCTTAAAGTCTTTGGCAACTTGAATGAGCAAAATATTTATGACTGCTACCATCTCTTAAGGGTCTTAGACAAAGTATATAAATTTTTAATCCAGATTCCCCCTTTGGGAATTCTTAATCTGCATGAATCATAGTGATGATTCCACTATTTATTCTATCCTTTATATTTTAAGACATACCTGTGTTAAGTTTGCTTGGTCCACGCAGCAGTACTGTTTTATGATGCTTTTTTACTTGAAAAGGCATAATTATTTTTTTCTTTATTTTCTTGAAAAGAGCCATTCTGGTTTGTCTGCCTCTCACTTTATTTGACATACACAACTTGTCTTATGCCTTAAGAATCAATTTGGCTCACTTGTCTAATTTTCTCTTGTAGCCTGCTTTTGTCATCTTTGCTTCAGAGAACATTTATGTCTTCAACTGAGACTAAATTGTGTTAATTAGGAAAATATCTAATGGCATCTCGCCCATCACCATGCCTGAATGGACAAGTAAAGTTAAAGAAAAAAAAAAGCAGTGCTATTTCTCTTGAGTTCATATTAAATACTTCCAGAATTGCCAGCACAGAGTAATTTATCTTTTTAAACACAGACAATGTTACAGAGAAAGGCATAATAGGACAGAATTGGATGGGAAGTTATGTAGACTTTTTTTTTTTTAAATAATGAGAATAATTAATTTGAGGGAGAATTTTCTAACCAAAGTGATGGAGCAGCTATAGCTGAGTGTTTCTCTAAATCATGTACTTAAACTCATCAGGAAGTTATTAGGCTTGATGCAGAAATTACTTCATTAAATTTTACACCCTGTGTAATGAAAGAGGTCAAAATAAATAGTCACAAGAAACACTATTGGTCCTCAATTGCAGGTGATATTTATGTCAAGTGAATCCTAGTAAGACCTAAGTCGTATTGATTTCAATAAGAAAGTGTTTTCATCCAATACACTTACAAAAAAATCTTTCACTTATGTTAGATGAAGACAGAAACAAAGTATTTTACGTACTTTATTTTTTAATGTATTGATTATATAATCAGGTGTCATGGAGGAGAGTGAAATATAGATACAATGGGACATGGTTATTTATGCTTTTGCTATAGTAATTAAAAGTAATATTTTTTATTCTTGTGTGCCTTTACTAAGGGACAGAAAAGATAAAAGCACCCCCTTCATTATGCTGAGAAAACAGCTGAATGTACCTATGGAAATCTAGCATCTGTTCATTTGACTTTTCTTAGCTTATTATGACTAACCCTACTGCCAATGAACCTGCTAATATTTTACTTATTGGGTTATAATATTTACCATATTGCATATTATGGTAGTGTGTATGTATAGATGTGTATATATATATATATAAAGGTGTATACATTGTATGCATTGTGTGCTGAGTTGCAGGTCTTAATCCTCTTCTAGTCAATTCCAGAACCTTTTGACTTCCTTGAGGCACAGGTTTAGGTCCTTGCTGTTTTGTTTTTCTTTTTTTCTTTTGCAAGTTAATTCCCACACTTTTAGCTCCTTCATATAATGTAGCAGAGAGACTCATGCAATCTGGAATAGAAAGGGGGTCAGTCTGCTCTTGTGCCCCTTAATTGCTTCTGTCTTAAAACATTTTGGTCTTTCTAAGACACGTCATTTTTTTCTTTTCAGTGCACATGAAAAGGGATAATGTTAGCATTTTGCAGTTAATTCAATTACTTTCCACTTGTGAAAATGCTGACAGGATTTCCGACCACTGGAAGAGGTGCCCTGACTATTAGATGTGATTGGCAGCCCAGACATAACTTATAAATTGCAGCTGAAATTAAAGCATTTTACTTTCACTCATATATATCCTTCATGACAAACCATTCAGCAGTACTTTCAGGCCATTATTTCAGTGAATTGATTTTCAACAGCAATTAATGACCAATTTGGGAGATAATGTTCTCAGTCAAACCACAGACGTGTCAGGGTCTGTTTCAGTAATAGACAAGACTTTAATGCACTTGTGATCGTAAATCCTAACTGTTGTTCTTTAAATACTGTAGATGAATTTTTTTTTTTCAGATTTACACCATCTGCAGTAATACTGTTATCAGAAAACTATGCTCTGTGCATTATATATAAACTAGAAAATATGAAAAAGAAAGCTTATTCAAAAGGTGCCATTGTCTGCATACTGGAAAAAAATAACTTCTCATAAAAACCCATTATTTTTAAAATGTTATTTAATGATAATAGTAAAAATTTGCCAATAGCATAATAAGAAGGTAATTTAGAAAATAAAGCTTGCCAAAAGCAATTATAAAACACACAGAGGAAAAAAGACCTACTTTAAAATATGTTTAACTAAGGCTCATAGTCATCACACCTAACTTTACTTTAAGAGTCCATTTAGCTCAGATTTTTCTCTATGGCCCATGAAAAGAAAGAAATGCTCCCAAAGGTAATTCATGTGAGAGGTGAGCTGAATTTCCATTTCCCTGTTGTTGTTAAATGTACAGAGATGTAGGATCCCTCTGTACCTGTTTAGACTGAACATGTAATTTTTAGACAACTAGCATTAAGGGACATAAGCCTCTATTAACTCACCATCTGATCTTATTAGCATGATTTTACCACTAAAAGTTGTATAAAAACAGAGATGAAAGTAGGAAGGGTGCTGGTAAATCCATTATTTAATCCCATAATGGAATTTGCTGACAAATGCTTGAATCCTACATTAAAAAATAGTAGAAAAGATAATAGCCACATATTGAAGTCATATTTTAAATTCTTAAAAAGATGTAACATGGCAGAAAATTCAAGGATAGGAGAACATTTTGAAAAATATGAAGACAAGTAATGGTCGAAATTAGGAAAATATATGCTTTAGTATTATGAAAAAGCACATTTTTTTCCTTTATTTCAATTTTTAATTGGGTGTATTTATCCTTATCAGCTAGAATAGCAATATTTAGTGTTCTGCACATAAACCAATGGTGACAACTTTCTCAGCTGAAGATAAGTCTGGGCCAGTTGGTGCAGCCAGCTGCAGGAGCAGAAGGTCTGACTCCCCAGCAATAGCATTTCATGGTTTTCAGAAGCAGATTTCTCATTCTGTTCGTCCTTCAGGTCTGTGGGGGAGAAATGAACATTTTCTTCTGGCATCCAAGGTCTCTGTGTTGACTTCTTGTCCCTCCTCAAGGAATAATGAGAGGCTCCTGCATGTTCCAAAATTTGAAAGGCAGGGATGAAGTTGAGTTGCTATGCTCCTTGCCTTGATATAGTATGGAATAGTGATTTAAATACCTTAAATATGCAGCAGTGAACATCCAAGATAATCTATAGATGTGAAAAGAATGATTAAACCACATTAAACTTATATACAGTCAAAAATAGTTAATGCAGATGCTGGTTTTTTTTTTCTTTCTGCAATATAACTTCAGTTATCTTCAAGTTAAAACTAACAAGAGATATAAAGATTAACAGCTATTAAGGAAAATTAAGGGAAAGAACTATGCTCATATGTAATTTAAACCTCCCTTGGTATCATGAAAACTGAAAAGGCATTTTTGTAGTTTTAATCACATTTGCTTTACACTCTTCTTCATTTTATTTTTTTTTTTTCAGTTTCTCAGCTTCTAGAATGGTAATTAAACATACATTGCTGTTTATGCCTTTAGAAAGGAGTATCCCTTTACAATACAGTAAAGGATTCCTTTGAGGAAATGTCAGTTAATAAAGACCCATTTGCAGGCCAATAGGCAGCTTGTTCTTTAGACATGAAGGCAAGCTTTTGGTACATATCTTTCAAGGTTATTTTGCAATATTGTCTTTAACTAGCAGACAGTTGCTAGGTGTATATTGTAATTGCTATTGAAATTTTAGTGCCTCAAGAAAAAAAAAAAGTATTTTTATAAATGTTTCTTTGTTATGTCTATACTTAATTAAGTTTAGGGATATGACTTTCCCCATCATCATGTGCTTCTGATTACAGTGATACCTACATTAGCCTGTATTTTGAAGGATTTAAATCTTAAATATTCACCATCTGTTAATAAAAGAGATTATCTCACTGCATTTTGCAACAGGTATAGACTAATTAGAACCAATTGGTATTTTTTTACATTCCTTTTTTCTCATAAAGGAACCCTTCAACATAGAAGTTACATGGTTAAGGTCTATCTCTTGGTTGAATGCAGTTTTATTGGATCATTACTTAATCCATCAAAGATGTTGATTATATCTTTTAATAACTGGCATAGTTGAGACCAAAAAAGAGATTGATTTAATGATATGGCAGTTTTAGCACAAAGCAGGCGTTTCAAGACTAAGTGGTGGCATGAAAGAGGAGAAGTTGCCTGAAGGCTTTGGCGAGAGCATTACGGTATTTTGGTGACAGCTTTCCTCACTGCTGCTTCATTCAGCACAGCTCCTTTGCAGCTGGCTGCTTCTGTCTGTGCTTGCAGGGTCTCCTAAGGATTATGAGATTATTGGTCTTGACTAAATAAAATTAAGTGAAAATTGAGATTTCCGTGCAAGTTTTTGCACTATTAAAATGATATAAATTTATTTCTATGAGTAGCATGTCTATACCAGTAATTAGTGGACTCCACTGCCTCAGTGATACCAGTTTTAATATGATATAAAAAAAAACCTGTGAAGCAGCCTCAAAAGTCCTTCTCTCTGAAGTAAACGCATTTTGAGAAGAAGGACAAGAAAAAATCAATTTATATTTCAATGACAAACTTACAGAGACAATTTACAATTATTAATCTCTTGGTCAGACCTATGAAGTTAAAAAGTAATGAAGTCCACTGAAAGAATCCTTGTCAAACGTAACTTGATGGCTGGATATATTTTATGATCAGAAGAACCTCTTACTTTAAACTAATAAGGTGTTTGGTTCAAAAGGACTACTGCCTTGAAATGAGTCCTTGTAGAGTGAAATTACATTGGCCGTAGATCCAACAAGAGTTACCATGATACCATAAATATAGATTTACTTTGATTTGAAAAAGAAATAAAATCAATTTATTTCAGAGAGAATCTGTTCAATGAAATGAATGGTTGGAATTGATATTTTAAATTTCCTTATGTAATAATTGCAAATATTCTACATAAGAGGCTACAATATTTTAGAAGAGAATGTGTGTTGCTGGGCTTGTTACTTCCTTGTTTCTCATGATTCTATGTACATTAATTTATGTTTTTCCCAGGCAGGTTTAATTATTTTAAAACCTGCATGGCCATATAGATGCATCAGTGCAAAAAATACACTTTGATCTGGAAATTTTTCGTAGGCCAGTTTAGAGGGTTTAAACAGGCCAGGTGAAAGGCAGACCTTGTGAAATCCTCCAGCTGGTTCACAAGCAATGGTTCTCATTCTGACTTTCCTAAGAACACTTTCATAGGTTGCCTAATTTTTGAAGCCTTGGCAAATTGTAATGCAAGATCAAAAGGGCTGCATGAATTTCTGTGATGTGTTCCTCATTGGTATTAGATTGTTCACAGGCACTGAGGGAGACTGGGCTTTAACCAATTATTTTCCATTATCATCCAAACTTCTAACAGTTTTAATAACATCGCCACTGCTGTCTGTGCCGTGGGAAGACCTCAGGACATGACTTCAGCAGGAACTGTGCCTGTCAGAGGAATTTCACTATTTGGTGTGACAGGCTTAGCTTTGGCCTCAGTGATTTCTTTTACCCCTAGTGACTGCTGAAACAAGAGGATGTAACTTTGTTTGCTCTGATGAGATTTGGGATGTTAAAGGTGATCTGAAGAGTCAGCAACAATTGGACTTTTAAGACTTCATTATAAAGTCATCATTCATGTTTGTTGTGTTCACTAATGTATTGTTAATCTGAATATTCTGTCAAGGGAATTTTGAAATACACTTTTTGGAAGATGGTATGTAAGAGCCTTTCAAATACTTCCTTGGAAGATTATCCTGTAACCAAAGTAAGAGCTAAGAAATACTAAGCAGAAAAGTTTTCAGCCCAGCTTTAACCAGGAGGCTGCCCTTCATATTGTTTTCTTGGATTAAAAACTTCAAGCAGTACTGCAAACTGAGGCACAAATGTTAAAGTTGCCTCCTAAAGTTCTGGTTCTAGTTCTGGCAGATTAATATTTATTATTTAATTTCAATCACCATGTTTTCAGATATTTTGATCTACTGATAACCTATTAAACTAACCTAACTTCCAGGAAAACATGGAAGTAAAACATTATTCTTAGACATACTGTGCCAAATGTTTTAACAGAGTAACTGAAAAGGATGTGGTAATTTTGCTTCAAGTGTTGCACAGGAGACGGTACTGAAGCTCAGCTGTGCATGAATAGGTGAGAGTGGGCATCTGGGTAAACCCTGAAGTTTAATCTATATGTGGCAGGACAGCACACTTTTGTTTACTTACCACAGAATCACAGTGGAAACGATTCAGATGCTTTATATCTTCTCTTGTGTTGGCTTGATAATGTAAGCAGTCTGAGAGGACTGGAGAGAAAAACCAAAGTTCTTAACAGAGAGGGCTAAGGAGAAAAAAACATCAACAAACATACTCTGTGTACCAAGATGGTAATGATCCTATGAATGGGCTGTGAGCAGATTCTGAAATCCGAATATCTTAAAAGACAGATAGACCATTGGATAAAGTCAGTTTTTAACTTTGTAACTGCAAATGAGCTATGTGGATTGGGAAAATCTATTTTATCAATAATATGCCTATAAATAGGGTTAGAACATTCTTGTACCAACAGCTCTACCTGAGTTTGTCATCTGGGCATCCTTTAAAACCAGGGAAGAGAAATAAGCCCCTCTAGAGCACAATTCGTCTCAGAAACACTGGACTTGTACAATGGGGAGTTGACAGACATCTTCCTAGAAAGAATCACCTTCTTTTATATCAGACAGCCAGAACATACCTACATATCAGATTTCTGGAGTTGGATGGGTTACCTTTAATGTCAGATATTGTAAAGTGTTAGTCATATATCTGCATCTTTACGAAAAAGAAATTATGCTTCTAAGCTTAAATATTTCCTGGCTATTATTCAAGGACAATGTCATTAACCTGTCTTCTAAATGTGGTCCTGAGATCTCATTTAAGAATGTTAGGAATGATTTCGTAGATGTAAAATTGAAAGCAGATCCCAGCCTTCTGACTTCTTTGACTGTGCAAGTATTGCCACATGCCTGTTTCCCTGGAAGCCTGAACAGCAACCCTGGCAATTTCTAATGCACTTGACTGAAAACAATTGAAATTGCAAGTGAATTGCAATTGCTACAAAAGCTTGAGTTACCACTGTAATTTCTGATGGCAATTTCCTTAGCATTTAGTGAGGTTTTGAAAAGTACTTCAGTTGCAATTAATAGAAATAATGGTGTATCTGTAATTTCCTTTGGCCTATTACCAAACTCTGATTGACATATATTCTAATAACATTGTCATGAATGTTAGCTGCAACTTCTTTTTCTTTTAAATGAAGTAAATAGGATTAAATGTCTTTATTAGTACAAGACATGAAGCATGCAATTACTTGGCTAGCAAGTAAAGAGTAACTGGCAAACTGCGTAGACAATCTGGAGCTCAGATATTTGGTGGTCCCAGAGTCTGCAGTGAAGGCTCAATGGCACAGGGACTGAACTATTCTTGCAGTTGAGTAGGTGGTTCTCTGCAGTTGAGAGCTAAGACAAATAACTAGCAAAGGCAGGAAAATATTTACTGCCACTACCCACTACACATACTGCCACCATACATAATGTACCAGCATTGTGGCTGAAAATAACTTTCCTGGCTCAAAGACTATCAAACTATCACATACTCCACCAATAACACAAGACGTTTGTAAATGAAACAGCATGGAAATGCCAGTATTTGTAACATCCTAACCACATCTGTGTCACTACGTTCATTGTAGGAGTCAAAGCATATGTTCATCTTGTCTAAATTCAGGCACCTATAAGGCTTTAATTAATATTTTGGTCTTACTAAGCAGCTCATGCAGTCAGTGGAAAAAGATGGGCCTTTCCAGAAGGCAATATTGATCTGCAATAAGCTAAATTACTCTTTGGAAGGTCATACTTGTCTTTACTATTAGAAAATTCAGTTACTGGATGTGTACCCTGTGTGCCCCTGAGCTCTTTCTTGGGGTGGAATGACTCTGAATCCACATGAATAGAAATTTTATTGAGGAGAGTGTAAAGGAAATGATACCTACAGTATCTGGAGGACTGAATTTCTTTTTTCTTGTTCTTGGGATTGCTCTGATACTCAGTCCAATATTAGTACTGGGTATGACAAACTTCACCCAGTTATACATGCTATATTTAACCAGACACACTTGATTTGTCCTAGTAACTGAATTACTGAGTTTTATCATTAAACAACCACTTTTCTCATCTGGGAAGTCACATGTGAAATCATGCATAGTTTCTAATTTGTAGAAACAACCAAGTTCAATCAATATTCAACTTACCTTCATTGTCTTCTCTTTGATGCAAAAGAAATCTGACTGCACAGAACAAGTCAGACAATAGTGTTTATCCATTGCAGTTGTTTCACCTTTTAGAATGTGATTCAGTCCATCTCAACTAGACTCATGTTGGCCTTTGGAGACCTACAACTCATCTAAATTCCTAACAAAAAGTTAGAGGTTAGTGTATTCAATTGATCAATAAATGTTATTAGATCCTTTATCTCATACCCTGAAAGGCATGTATAATCTTCTGGGAAACAGGAATCACAACCTTAGAGCCTTTCCTCCAAGAAATGAGCTAACTGCTAGGCAAGGGAGAAATGCATCTTTGCTCATTTGTCTGAAGAAGCCCTGTCCCTCTTCCTTGGTGTACCCTTTTTAGCTGAGTTGCACCTGCCTCAAAATTGACTTCACTGAACTCTTCTGGTAAATGTTTAATGATAATTAAGGATGTCTGAATCCAAATAAAGTAAGTTCAGAGCTGAATTTTAGGTGTATGTGTCTCATTTTATACATATATTAAAAACTAATAAAATTCTAAAATTATAGGGTAGTTTTGATGAAGACCACTGCCAAAGGTTCCAAATCCCATACACTGCAGCATCTGACTAGCTTCTACAGTTACTGATATTTAAGGACCTTGTGGTCTTCATTTTAAAGCACAAGTATGTATTTATGTATTTACACCCTTGAGCTAAACCATCAAAGGCATCTTTGTAAGCTACAATTTTTAGTAAAAATAAATTAAAATTGTTCTGAATGCTACTGAAATAACAAACTGGGGCAATCCATCTGGAATTCATTTTGCTTCATATTACAGGCTTTGTGTCACTGCTGTCCAATTTGACACCGAAAAGCACAAAAAATAACATTGACATAAGGATATAGTTATGTTTATAGCACAGAAGTAGATTTTTTTTTTTTCCGTTATTTTCAGAGTAGTATCCTTAGAATTGGCACCCTCAACTTGCTTTCAGAAAAAACTATCTGTGGTGGTCATGTTAAAATGCAGCAGCAAAAGCCCGTGGAATGGAAAGCTGTCAGCCCAGCTACTGTTCTTAGTCAAGTACTGCTGCTGTACCCACTGGGGGAGGCTGCGAGGCTGGAATGGGAGACAGGGTTTTCCAGACTGGCTTTAAGGAAATAGATACCATACAAGTCTGCTGGCTGCATCAGTGGTATTTTCTTAGGGTCCATTAAGTCATGTCAATTAAAATCAATAAGGGTTTTTCCCTTTAAAACACAGAATAAAATCTGCTTTTTTTTTTTTTTTCTTTTTTATTCCCTGATACCACATTCGATGTCTTATGTAATATATTTTTTAAAATATCTGAAAATTTTAGTCTCCACAATGACTGCAGTTGTAAGAACTTTAGGTATTTGAAAGAGGTAATAGAAAGGAGAAGGTAATTAGTTCACTCTTCTGTAAGGGCAGAACATAAGATGTTCTAAGTATGAGCTGAAGCTAAATAAAAATTTGCTTTCAATAAGGGCAATAATATCAAATTTGAAGACAAAAGATTATTAATAACAACAGATTTATAAAAAGGAAGTGTCTTTATTTGTTTTAGGAATAAATCTATAAGGGTTTTCACAACCTCAAGTCAGAAAACACAATCTTCTTCAACCCCAACTCTAGGCTGATCAGCTCTCTAAAAGTATGGTTCCTAGTTCATTCAAGACAGAAAATAGGTATCTCATTTAATTCCCAATATGTCTGTGTATATATACGGGTGCTAAAGTATGAAGTGATTTACTCTTCACATATGCTTACATCTTTCATTTGGAACCTAAAAGGCTACTTTATACCAGATGCCTACATTATGTTTTGCTAAATTTAGGTGGCGTATTCCTTGAATTTAACTGAAGGAAACCAGTCCTTAAAACAGAATTAAACTGAAAGCAAGATGATAGTGAAGGCAGTTTCATCAAAGATAAATGCAGTTACTCGTACTAGTATATTGTTATTTAATATATGATCCATTTCTTCAGACATGAAATGTAGGAGAGCAAATGTGTTTAGACTTCAGTAAAACATTTAATATAGTGCTATAAGATGCTATTAGTCAGCCAAAGGGTTAGGGTTGGACAGGTATTAGCATGCACCTTATAAAATTAAGAAAAAAAAAGAGAGTAGCTGGACTTGAAGAGGGTTTTTTTAGAATTCCGCAAAGGTTATTCATGGAATGTATCTTCTTTAATAGACTCATTTATTGGCTTGGCAGAAAACCAAGCAATTTGCTAAAGAAATTAGCAGATAATGAACAAAATAGATGACCTTAAGAAAGAAGTGTTAGACTGAAATAAACTAAATGAAATTTTAATAGTATTGATGTTTGGATATGAACATAAAGCTGCATAACAAATGACTCTGTTAAAAGCTGCAGCCAAGATTTTTGGGACACAGAAGGAGGGAGAAAACAGAAGCCTAAAGCTGATCCCAGAGAGATTATTAGCTCTGCAGTGGGATTGGCCATGAAAAGAAAGAAGGGCTCCTAAAATCTATTAAGCAAAGTATTTCCAATGCAATAGGAAATACTACATGAGGCATTGGTAAGACAGTCATAAAATCATAGATTCAGCAGTTCTGGGAGTTGGGAAATGCTATTGTAAAGGCATGGGGAAGATGCAGACAGGTGCCAGCCCAGCACCAGTGAGGGGTGCTGAGCACCACTTCTCCTGTCGAGCCTTAAAACAAGTTTCATTATCACCTACCAGGACCAGGGACTGGGGCTCCCAGGTGAGAAGGTAGTGATGCCTTATCCCTGTTCCTAAAATCAGAGCCGAACACGGTTAGAAGGGAAAAAGGGGTTTTTCCCTCAGTGTTTATTTCAAGGATCCCTGGTGCACTCTGTCCAGGTGGAACACTCCCAACATGCACATCAAAATGCCCACCCCAAAATGCACCCCCACGATAGATCGGGTATAGAATTATAGGTGTTACAAATGAGCACATCTATCAAAGATTCCCCAGTGAGTGAGGCCAAGTGAACCCCCCTCCCCAGGAACCCTCCCTTGGCCAGACCCATCTTTGAGTTTACAAAATGTGTTCCAGAGAGGACCTTGGTGTCTGAGGCCTCCAAGATGTTTGGTCTCCCAACTCAAAAAAACGCTAAGTCTAGGAATGTAGACTAAAAAGAAACACCAAGAATACAAAAGGCCACAAAGGTATACAAAAGAGGTATAAAAGAAATGGCAAAAAATCATTATGGCATCAGGAGGAATTTTATACAGCTCTGTAAAACTCCTCCCCCTTCCTACTTCTGATGCCAGAGCCCAGAGCAAAGCTCTGTGAACACACGGTGTCCCTGCTGCGGCTCAGGAGACAGAGGGACTGACTTTTACTCTGGAAAAAAGCTGAAGCAGCACGATCCGAAAGAAGTCTCAGGTTGGTGTGCAGATGGCTCAGGGAGCTCAGTGCGAGGCTGGGGTGGGGTGTCCTCTCCTTGCCTTCCACACAGATGATCTCCCACTCATCACAGCTCATGCCATAGGAAAATCCTATTTTGAGTTTGTAGTAGCAAGACAGTAGTAAGTAGCTGCAAAACTGTAAATTTAGAAATATGACCTCGTCTAATATTCAGAAGTGGTAAAAGAAAGTGAACTTTGGTGGGCAAATAAACCACTTTTGTGTAAATGCATCCAGGGACAAGGCAAAGAGTAAAGTGATACAGCAAATATATTCTAGTACAACAGTGTTTTCCTTAAATTGACTGTTTCTGAGTTTTCCATGTGACATCAGCTGGTCTTGTAACAGATACTGAATGAACATGCCCTTAAAGTGTGACCATATTTAAATGCAGCCACATTTATGCTGATAGAACATATTTCCATCCAACAATTCTTAGGTATAAACAGCAGGGAGTCCTATTGTATGCTTATCGAGTCTGTGGGTTGCTGTACACTAATGAGGAGCAGATGAGATAAATGATTCTTTGTAGTCATTGTTTTCCTTTCCCCCTCCCTTTTTTTTTTTTTTTTTTTTTTTTTTTTTTTTTTAATGTTTTGTTCTTTTTTTTGTTGCTGTTCCCTCTGGGTTTGTATTTAGTGTCCTTGGCTTCTAGAGAGAATTCTCCTGTATATTTTACCTGGTTTCGAGTGGAATTTAAGTTTTAAGTGTCTTAACATACACTGTCCTAAATATTTCCAATTCCTTGTCTACTTCATGGAATTACTTGAATGCATTCTCAAGGGAAAATACTAGTGTAAAGGAAAATATCTAGCAACCTTAGGTCTGTATTTTTGTTTCCTTTGTGCTTCAAAAAGGCAAAAAAAATTAATTCAATGAAGGGTAAGTGAAGATAAGAAAAGGTAAACATCAGACCTCTACAGAATATTACCTCATTTACATTCTTAATACTGTGTTTTTATAATTAATTTCATCCACATTTTTTTCCTGGAAGAATGTCTTCAGACACGTTAAAGTAAATGAGAGAAACACAATTTAAGGTTTCGAGATTATTTATAGCTCTCCCTGAAAGGAATAACAATTTTTCAGCCTTTTAACAATCTTATGGGCAATGGAACTGTTGAAACACATGGAGATAATTTTAGTTGTTTAATTACACTTATTTTTAAAGTTCTAATCCAAGAATGTTGAATAATGAAAAAAAATTTTTAAATCTCATTCAGCATTTAGAAATATCATAAATGCTACATTAATATGCTTTGTCACTACAAATATATGTATTAACTTCTAAATAGATAAACAAATGTTTGATAAAGTAAAACTAAGACAAAATTAAATGTATCACAACAGAGCTGAGGAAGATTTTATAGTCTCAAATACTATGAGGAAGTGACTATGAAGATAAATATACAATGTTATTTAAAATCATATTCACATCATAAAGTGGAAGCAAATTAAAAGGATGATGTGCTTTCAGCAATCTAGAGAACTGATTGTTTTACTTACACAATTGAATGTACTGATTGAATTAGCTATGAGCTTTCAATGCTATTGACATACTTATTCACACATGATAATCCATTTTCATTCTTCTAGATGTGTATTATATACCAGAAGACTCTGGGTGGGGCAATGCATGTACTATGTCACCTGGTCACTATTAGAATTATTTATAGTTCCAGAGGCATCAGATTTTTGCCAGGGTCAGCAGAAAACTGCCAGTCAATATTAGCAAATTATATAATTTAGAATGAATCTTGCATTCTCTTTTCAGTATCAGAAAAATATTTTGAAGTAATTATCTAAATGGACTTGAGGCAGCAGAAAACATATCTGTAATCCTATTGTGTGGCTAATTAACTCCTTTGTGTTACTTTGATGTGGTTTTGTAGTTTAGATTGTTTAATTTGGGATTGTGCAATTCAGCATGTCTACATTATAGAGTGGAAAATGTAGCACTATGCCTACAGCAAAATGTGAGTGAGGAAATATTGGCACGGGAAGGTTGATTCCATAGTGCACTCAATCTTATTATTCATCTCTTAAATGAGAAAAGCTGGCTTTTGCAACAAGATGGTGATTTATCACATGGTTGAAGTGAGAAGCCAAAGGTTAGTAGAGGCACATGAAAATGAAACTCTTTCATGCTTTAGTTGAGTAAGGAGCTGGCAGAGTTATACTATTATGGTTTATAGTATAGATTATATTAATATATATACATTAATAAAAATGAAAGAGTGGAATTCTAAATAATGTATTTATAATCACAGCAATCATTTGTAGATTATTCCTTAAGGAGACATAGTAGACAGCTCCTGCCTATGCTGAGTGGCGTAGCTGAAGCTCTACTCTAAGCAGGATTCCCCACATCAGGAGTACATAATCCTTACAGCTCTGGATGTGGGGACTCTGATGATAGAAAGAAAAAAAGCATTGAAGCAAAATTCTGACTGCAAGCCTTAGATTCTGTTCTTGGCACTAGAACAAGTGAACAAGTTGCAGTTGCTAAGTTACTTATAAAAAATAACATACTGCTCATGCAATTTCGCTGTTTTCCCTAGGCAGTAGAGTTTGTGCCTAAGCACAATATTGTATGATTTATCAATATATATCTTCTGTAGAACATGTATTTGTCTGACAAGGAGACCACGCTGGGGAAAAGTGACCTGTCAGTGTCTTCAATGTGATTGCAATTTCCATAATTTGAAGCAATTATTTCACATACCATCACTGTGAAATAGACTGGTGTGTTAGATCCTAGAACCTTTCCCATGGTACAGATTTCCTGGGGGCTGGATATATCCCTATAATGACATTTGGATTCTTTCAAATGAAAGAACTGTCTTAACTTTGTGTTCCATACTCAAATGCTTCTTAGATTAAACAAGATTATTATTATTATTGAGCTATGTATTAAAACTAAGTATGTCAAAGCAGCTTCTTAACTAGATTTTAATTAACAGATTACAGAAATGCTTTACTTAAGCTGTTGTTGATGGTAACTGAAGTTACCATTGCTCATTAGCATTATTGTGCTGACATGACTTAGGCTCATCTGTGCCCCTTGGCTATGAGGCAGCACGTGAATATTTCCCTACTTTTTTGTCTAACTCAAAGGCAAAGAACTGGGCCTTTATTGTACATACGTGAGATGTCTGTTATGACAGAAATTCTTCTCAGTTCTCCCAGTTCTGGTCTAATATATCAGTTAAATAATAATTAATACATTCTGGAACAGAATAGACACGTAATAAAACAAAAAAATTACCCAAATGAAAACAAACCCAGAAGGGTAGATTTAAAAAAGGTTACCTGTCAATTTAAAAGGTAAACCCAGAGCACAAATACCACTGAAGCATTGACCTGTGATTATTCCTAGTATTTAAATTTTTGATGTTCTTCTTGGCAACTTTGAAAAATAGTACTCTTCCAGATAATATTTGGGCATGGTTCAGGAAACAATGCAAGGACCATTCTACACAGGGGGTTGGATGACGTTATATTGCTTGGAGATGAAGACAGTGGAACATTTTAGCTTTGTGGATGTATGCCATGTGGCCTCTGAGACATGAAATGGTTTTATTTAATAATACTTCTGCATCCAAGGAAACCATATTCTTTCACATTAACAGGGCCTATTACAGCTTTGCTACTTCTCAAAAGAAGAGGTGGTTGCAGTTTCACACCTTCCAGGTTGTGTTGTAGCATCAGCTGCAGCTCTTTGGTGTTCGTGATATTTGCTATCTTATTTGGGGATAAAAGTGGCTGAACACAATTTAGATAATGCTGACAAGTATGAAATATAATTAATTAGTTTTATTCATTAATCTGCTAATACACAGTTGTTCACTTTTTTAGTACAAATAAATTTGTAATTCAGTCTCTAAAATCTATTTCTTGGTTTATTCATTTACGTTTCATAGCTGAATGGAATGCAGAATAGAGAAGACACTATTCAGAGTGACTTTCCTCCATAAATTTTTGTTAAATATCATAAAATTTGTTGCCAAGACAATCAAAGTCATCCCTGAGACCAGACACTGAATTTTTTTATGCTATAGTTTCCTGCAGTCGGCAGCACGCAGGAGAAATAACACCGCCTTGAGGTTTTTCATCACGTGAAAACGTTTGTCAAGCTGACAGTTTGGCTACTTCACAAAAATACATAAAGTTCATCAACAGTGCATAAAAAGTTACAAAGCAAAGCTCTTTTTATTCCATTTCAAGATATATGATTAATGGGAGATAGCCTAGTGTGATTATCTGTGCATTCATAGTATCTCCCACTTGACATTTGTAGATAGGTACTTCTTTTACAAGAATTTTTCTTACATTTATATACAAAAGGGGATTAATCATCCTTCCAGTTAGTCACCTTTTTTGTCACTTATCCACCCAAAAGACTTGGCTTTCCAGACTGTATTTCCACTAAACACTCTTGCCATAATCGTTGGTTTCTCCACCACACACGCAGTTTTCATCTCTCTTGGCAAAACTATTTTTCATTCTACAGCTGGAGTGTGATGTTAGCAAGGTATTGGAATAGAAAAAGACATTGCTGGTCTATTTTCCATTTTTCATGTAATGAAAACAATTTGAATTTGAGTCGACACACAAGCACTAACAGTGTTCATTCAAAGGAAACAATAAATAATGACAAACATAAGCAGGGGTGGAATCCTATACTTGTCTTTGACAAACACCCTCAGTGCCCATCAGCTGAGTACATGGCTTGACTATATGCCAGAAAACAGAAAGAGTGAAAATAAATCAGTTAAAGTACAGTGAGTATCCACTTAACCAGAAGACAAATGGTCATCTTCAAACCATTATTTCACTTCATTTCAATGGAAAGGAGAGATTCTAGAGTCCTCTGATCATCTTCATGGATTCCTCTGGACTTGCTCCAACAGGTCCATGTGTTTCTGGTGCTGGGGGCCCCAGAGCTGGATGCAGCACTGCAGGTGGGGTCTCATGAGAGTGCAGTGAGGGTCTGAATCGCCCCCTTGAACCTGCTGCCTACCCTGCTTTGGATGCAGCAGAGAATAGGATTGGCTTTCTGGGCTGTGAGCACACACTTCCAGGTCATGGCAAGCTTTGCGTGCACCAAATTCCCAAAGTTCTTCTCCCCAGGGCTTCTCTCAAAGCATTCTCCACCCAGCCCATCCTTGTGCTCGGTACTGCCCTGACCGATGGTGCAACACCCTGCACTCGGCCGTGTTGAACTCGGTGAGGTTTGCACAGTCCCACCTCTCAGGCCTGTCAGGGTCCCTCTGGATGGCATCTGCTCCCTCCAGTGTGTCACCACACCACTCAGACTGGTGCTGCCAGCAAAACTGCTGAGGGTGCACTCAATCCCACTGGCCACGTTGCTGGTAAATGTGTTAAACCCTGCCAGTCCCAGTGCCAGCCCTTGAGGAACAACACTCGTCACTGGTTTCCACCTGGACATTGAGACACCGAATCTGCTGCTTGGTGGACAGTGAAAGAAGGCCTAAGAATTTTTCAAAACATCTTACAGAACTTTAATGACAACATTAATACAGCTCACCAAGTAGTTCAGAGGAAAAGAAGAGATCCTTACAGAAAGAGTAAGAAAATTAACTTAGTTTTAAGTTTCATGAGAAAAGACACTAAACCCTTCTGTGTTGTGGGGGAGCAACAAAGTATTTGTAACTATAAGGAGAGCTCATTAAAAATCTGCCCCCGAATCTGTCTCTTAAAACATGTAATCATATCTGTAAGTGAGGGTGCTCGTTAGTAACAGCAATTATTGCTCACAGCACTAATAATTGATGGTTTCCCAGTAGTCAGTGCATGTTCTTTTTGAGACATAAAAAGTCTTAGTGTCAGTCTTCTTGCCTTTTTCCCCTTCCTTTTTCAAAGGCAACTTCCCTCTCCCTGCCTTGAAGCTCAGAGGCTCATGTCTTTTGAACTTATAGGTGAATAAAATACCTGGCAAGTAACCTGCCAACTGTAGGATCAGTTTCCATTTTCAAGAGAGACTTTTAAATAAGCTGGAATACTTTTCAGAGTTTGTTAGCTCACGAAGCCTAAATGTCAGATTTTTCTGTGCTGAGCAGAGTGTAGGCCTGTGCAATTATCGAGCACAGCAACCCCATTGTTGCTTTATAATTAATTGACTTTCAAGGCAATGGTGCTTCTGTTCATTTAAACATATTTCTGCTATTTAATTTGTCATAAATAAAGATTACCAAATATATCTCTTGACTTTTTTAATCCTCTTTCCTCAAGTAAGCCAGCACAGAACTGGAGATTCTTAGTAGTCCTAAAGTAAAACCTGCTGCTCTCCCAAATTCAGGTTGAAGTGCCATAATGTGAAGAACAGTTTTAAATTGCTGGGTTTTTCCTACTCTGAAATGCAGCTGAGTAGCCACTGTCCACACCTTTAGCAACTAAATCATTCCCTGAGCACACAGAACCAAGCAAACCCCAATGAGCTCCATTGACAGTAACATCAAGGAGACCTTACTGACTATGGCAGTGCATATTTTAATGCCATTATTGCATTTTTAATTGAAATTGGTCCCCCCTTAACATGCCACAGTTAACCTCTAGGTACAATGTGCTGTACAAGAGTTTTGAGATAGTCACACATTAAAGGTGTGTAGTTAGGCAGAAAGCCAAAGCAAAGTGCTCCTCGTTCCTCTGGAGAAGAATATCCACAAAGGAATGCAAATATTTATATTTGGAAGGTATCCTTATCAGCAAGTGATTCAGCCTTCAACAATCTCCAATTCTTCAAAAGGAAGCAGATTATTTTATAATGCTAATAAATGATCACTATTCTATTTCTACTGATTTTTATTCATGTGCAAATAAATAAGTCCTCTAGCACCATCTTTCCTTCTTTATAATATATTATTACAGCGTTAAACTGATACAAATCCTAGACCTTGACATGCATTTCCTATCAACTGATTTGTGCTAAAAACCATGTGATGTGTATAGATGAGTTTGTTCACCTATTTAGCATTTTTAAATGTGATAAACATGACAAAAACTTAAATACCACTTTTTAAACTTTCTATCAACGGTAGAAACAAACACTAAATGTATTTTCTGTCAACCAGCTTCCAGGTGTATGCAGCCTCATATGAGAGTTGCTTCTGTCAGAAGCAAACTTTGCACATAACTAATCATAATTTTAGAAGGTCTGTTGCTTATGTCAAAATTAATTCATGAAGAGAACAAAATCTAATGTAGAGTGTAACTAAGCACTAGCTAACCTAGATAGTCAAGGTCTAGTTTTATGGAAAAATTAAGTTATCGTTCAGGTGTCTTAACAGATTGCGACTAGGCTCCAGTTATTAAAAAAAAAGAGATATCTATAACCAGTTGAAATATGTTTAAATGCAGTTTTTGTTTATTTAAGAAATTTTGCATTATAACTATTCCACTAGCCCTTTCTAAAAGTTACAGTATAGACACTCTGTATCTGGCTGGTGTCTGAAGAACAGCTGTGAAATAACAGAGATATTCTGATTTGAAAAGAAACCAAAGTATTGACACATCAATATAAACTATCTTTCTAATCTATATGTATTAGAAGAGTGTTGAAATAATATGGGGTAAAACATTAAAATCCTGTTATACCCTGAGTCACAACGTAGTGCCATGCATTAATATAAATATTTGTTAGTTCTCTGACTAGAAATACTTCAAAGTGAAAAGTACTTTTGAATATTTCTTCACTCCTTTGCATCTTTCCTGTATGGAATACTAAGTTAATATGAAATTGAAGGTATTTAACAGGAATGGGGATAAAGACATGTAAAGAACAGTTGGAGAAAAACAAAAGAATTTCACAGTAAAGATGATGGTGCTCGTCAGCCAATCCTTCTATTGAACCACTATTGTGAGATATTTTTCACAATCAATAGCACAAAGAAAAATCCCTTTCAACTAGAACAGAAGAGCTTTCCAATTACTAAGACATAAAACAGGCATTGCAGTGCTCTCAGTTCTGTATGTCATTTCTAATAAAGATTGGATAATAGAAATGCGTGCTAATATGAGCCTTTTCTTTATAGTATGAAGGCTCTATAGAGCGGGAAAATAATATAAACTTTTTTGGTCTAGCTGTTTCTCAATCAAAGGGCATATCAGTTACTGTATATTGCTGCAACATTCCAAGCATTAAATTAAATTATAGACAATAGAATCAAATACAGTTTACATCTGTGGGGCATTAAAAAATGAGGCACGTTCAGCAGTTTATTTATTCCCAGTAGAAATACTCCTGTTGAAACAGTGCTCTGAAAACATTCTTTCCTACCAGGCTTGGCCGTTTCAAATGCATTCCTCAGGCAATACACATATTTAGTTTTCAAATGTGACATGTAGAAATCAACCTTGATTTTCTTGGATGGCTGGACTTCCTTTAGTTGTGCTCTGGTTTAGGTAACCTTATCACTCCCAAGCTCTAACCCTGCTACTGGACCTGTGCAAACAGCCTGAAGCACACTTATTCCACAGGGCTGCAAGTAAGCACCAAAGGTCCACCTGTGTTAATACAATTTGAAGGCTTCTGTCACTTATTGCACAAGATTAATGTGTAAGGGGAGGCCAAATTCTGTGGAGACTGAACATGGGATCTTTAGTCTGAATATGAGGATCTGTACCATCTGAGCTGAAAATTATATTATTATTGGAATACCATTTACAGCTCACTGCAGTCATAAAAGAAAGGTCTGCAAACATTACTTGTAGGTTTTTATGCACATTTTTAAATTTAGCTTAAAGTTGTTTTATAAATCAAAAATGTTTTGGATTTAAATAGTAGGCATCTTATCTTCTTCTTCCTAACACTGGAAAATTCCTTCTGTAATTTAGATCAACAGACTGTATAAATAAATCAGAAACAGCAATAGGGTGCATCAAGGACAAAATTCTACACAGGTATAAATAAGTGAAATGCCATTGAGCAATTTACAGTGCTACCTTTTGCACAGTGGTCATTCCGTCTTCTTCGGCTGCCATGGTCTTTTTCCTGGAGACACTGGAGTACATTTGAAATTGAATCATTACCTATGTTGAGTCCATCCATTGCATGATATGCTACACTATTCTCTAAACACATATCATTCTATTACTTTTTTTTTTTTTTTTCCCCAAAAAATACACATTGGTCAAGAAAAATTGCCTGTATCTGCATAGAGTTTGTACCTTGATGTGAAATTTAGTGTGTTGAGTTCTATGACTAAAAGCCCACACTTGGTTGTGTTGAAAGACAAATGAAGGTGTTAAGCAAAAATTAATCCAAATTTCCCAGAACTCTTGTGTAATAGAACTTCTGACTGTTTATAGTAATATTCTATAGACTTGCCCTACTTGTTTTTTTTCATTTAAAGCTCTCTGACAAAAGAATGTAAGAGGGAGGTAAATATTTAACACGGATGGATTCCTTAGATGTCTTTAGCACAACTTACTTGAAGCAGAGGATCCATTTCAAGACATGTAATTTGTGTTAAGGTGCTGATGCTTATATTTTTGGTGTAAATGAAAGAACAGGGGCAGCTCACTCGGTGGAAGCCACAGATGCCTTGCCAACATCAAGCCTTCTATGCAAACACCTCAGCTTCCAGTTTTCAGCACAGACAGCATCCGTATTGCTGCTCTACTAGAGCAGCAGATCTGAATCCTTATCAGCAAACCACCAACAGATACACACTGAAAATAAATCCTTCTAAAGGACCTGTCGTATGATCTTTATAACCCTTCTAAACAGAGCAAGAAAGGAAGCAGTGCAGATTCCACTGACCTTGTGGCCTATGAATTGCCAAAATGTTAAATTATATAGGGGAGAAAATGTAATTGTTTCCAATAGCTGTTTAGCATTTTTAAAGCTATTCAGGTAATGATGATAGACATAGACAAAAGTAATGATAACAACAGAAAAAATAGTTACTGTCAAATGACATTAATATCAGTACCAGGCTAGACCTACATAGGAAGGGGTAGGTATAAATACGCTCTTTGACAAATTTTAGAGCTGAGTTTTATTTTTGTACTGGTATCACTGAGACTAATTTCAAAAGGGAAAAAAAAAAGTAAGTCAAAATGGGAAAAAGAAAAAGCCAAGGTGGCTTTTGAAACTATAGATTCTCATTATAGCTATCATTTTTGGAACCTTTATTAGAATAGTTTCAGATTCTGAGCAGCCTTAAAAAGTGAGACCTTGGTGTGAAATAACATTTTATATATGTGTATAAACATACCTGCACACACGCACAAAAACACACATTCTGTGGGTCACAGAATATTTTTCTCAGATTAATATTTTCTGAAGAGATGGATTTAAATATTCTTTTTTTAAATCTTACTGTTGCATAGGAATATTTTACTTGGAAATGTGACACATCCAACTAATGATCTGGTATCAATATCCTGTGCTTGTAGAAAACTTTGTTCTTTAGTATAAATTATATTATGGAAAATGAAGATGGGGAGATAACCTGGGAGACAGCTAATCTTTCCCTACTAGTGTGTGGCTATTAACTAGAACAGATTGTCAGATGTTTCCTCCTATCTTTTTTAATTGCCTCATCTACTAGTGGTTCCACTGCTTGCCTTTGCAGATTATTCTGAAACTAATAGATCTGACTTTTACATTATTTGTATCCTTATTGCTAAATTACCCACCACAATGCCTTATCTTGTCCTTGCAGTATTTGCTGTTAAATTTTCCCTTTCTTTTTTCCAAAACTAAATACATATAATTGTGCTGTGGCTAAACAACTTTATCTTCCATTGCTTCCAACAGTGGAAAACGGGTAGAGAATGTTTGATACTTATCATGCACTCAATTTGAAGAAGTGATTGAGATTGCAAAGGATGCAGTGAAAACCATTTTTTGGGTTTCTTGTGACGTATGTGTAACACACATCATGGCCTCTGTGGTCTCTCAGGGGCTGCCATCCTCTGGTACATAAGAGCTGTTTATATTGAGAAATACATCCTTCTGAAGGAGAGCCTGTTGAAATCAGAAACTGTATATAGATATTTATGTGAATAAAGCTGGCAGAAACAAACCAGATATATTGCATTTTCATTTACATGTATCAGTATTTTCTAATGCTTTGCCTCCTTTTCTTTTCTTTGTAAAGAAATGTGTATCACTGCCTTCAGATCAGACACTATTTCATAATATCCTACAAGGGTCCGAATAGGAATCAATTCTTTAATTCATAAAGAGACAAAATTCCCTTGAGTTTTAGTTAAGCTTATATAATAAGTGGCAGAACTACTTAAGCGTAACATTTTTCTCTAAAGTATTTATGAAATATAATATAAACAATTAAATAGCTCTCAGTTAAATAATACATGTTTTGGACCTGTTCATTCCTAAGTGTACTTACTTCTGACAGTTTGATAAATATATTCTGTGACAAGCTATTTCATACAGTTCATTATGTTCTTTTCACATATTTTTCCTAGTATCAGGCATAGAGAGTTGTATCCTAGTGTATAAATACTAGTGCAATATGCAGCATGTATTACAAATTTAATTTGTCCTCAGATAGTCCCATGACTGTAAATAATGTGCAGAATATAAATCTCTGTTTCTATTCTATCTTAAGAAAAAACATAGCTGTCAGATTGAGTATATGGTACTTGGGATCTATTGTTCTAATATAATATCTTCAAATTTTTCATATTGATATTGACAATCATTTTGTATGTAACCAGCATATCTCAAAAGTTGGTATTTAAAAATTGTCTTGTAATTTTGTAAAATGATTCTGAATTTTGTTTTCTATATGACTTTTTGTCTACATCTTTCCATCTCTACACACTACTATGAAAAATCCATAGCAGTTTTATCAGAAGTCCTTTTGCTTTTGGAGATAGCCAAATTTTATTAAAGATACATCTATTTAGAGAAGGCATAATAATAGGTGCTTTAATGGTATGCAGAAGTTCTTTGCTACCTGTAAAGATTCTGGTTTTGGTTTTTGATTTTGGTGTTTTTTCCTCTATGAAGCATTATGAAATCATGGAAATTTAATTTTTTTTCCATCGATTAATATTTTGGCAAGAAAGAGGGAATATTTACATGTTTTAAATTAAGACTTCTGCTTTTTTTAAGAACAAGTAATTTTGAAATGTTAGTTTACTGACTATAAAAAGAGAGGACTGCACTAATCAAAATAAAATATGTAAAACTATCAAAATAATGTCATCCATGGAAAAATAAGTGGATTTTTTGATATTTGAAAATGCTCTGTATTGGAGGCTTTTATTCCAGTTTAGGATGGAAACATTTTCTTTACAAAAATCTTTACAAATTCTTTCAATGTCTGAAGAACGTTCTCTCTCAGTTCCAATATCTTTTGTGTTTCTGCTCCCTTTTTTTCTGAGGGCAAATTCTCAGGACAGTAGCCTGCAGGTCACCCATTGTACTTGCATTCAAAATATGAAGTGTCCAGCAGTTTTATGCAGACTTGCTAAGTGATCATTGCAAATCATGCAAATGAGAGCTAAATTCAAACCCTGGAGAATTTTGTGAATACTGAAATTATTATTTTCTCATTTACCCCATCTTCATGATGGAAATGCTTTAATTTTGGTTTCTTTTTATTTTTATTTTGTTTTGGCTGTGCCTTCCAGTTAGATTGGAAACTCCTGGAGAAAACATTGTCCAGGGCTGTGTATTTTTCAGCACTGAGCAGTCCATAATGTAATGAGTGGTGTTCCTCAAGGATCTGTACTGGGACTGGTACTGTTTAATTTCTTCAACAGCAACACAGACTGTGGCATTGAGTCCGCCCTCAGGAAGTTTCTGGATGCCACCAAGCTGGTGGTGATGCCATGATGATTTTTTGCCTTTTCTTTTAGACCCCTTTTATATACTTTTTCAATATTCTTTGTGCTTCCAGCCCACATTCTTAGACTGAATATTTTTTTAAGCCAAGAGCCCGAAGCCCTTGGCAGGCTGGCAGTGAGGGGTCAGAGAGCCCCAGACACCAAGGGCCTCTCCAGAACACATCCTGTACCCTGAGCTGGGCCCAGCCAGGGGAAGGGTCCTGGGCCGGGGGTTCCCTGGAGCCTCTCCCTGGGGAATCTTTGCTGGATGTGCTCATTTGTGAGGCCCAGGATGTGATCCCGAGTGCCCGTGGGTGTGCATTCCGTGTGCTCTGGGGCATTGCCCCTGGCTGGGCCGCACCTGAGGGGCCTGCAATAAGTACCAGGGAAAAAACCCTTTTTACCCTCTAACCGTGCTTGGCTCTTCATTTTAACACCAGGAAAAGGCATCAGTGGAAGCAGTGACAGTCCCTGGCTCTGGCAGGGGTTAGGGTAGATGATCTTTGAAGGTTCTTTCCCACCCAAAACTCTCTTTGTGTTTGTGATTGAATCCCTAGATCTCTATGGACTTCTGCACAACTCTTTAGTATACAAAAATGAATCAGATGTATCAATTCCTTCATTTTCATGGTATCTCTATTCTAAACATCAGTAGCTCTCATGAGAAATAAAGGACATTAATGAAATTATCTCATGTTCTAGCTTCTGTAAAGCCAGCTATAAGTAGAAAAGACAGATTGACCCCAAAACATCTGAAATTAAGCCCCAGTGTTAAACCCAGCAGCAAGTTGAAGGTGAATTTCTGAATTACAGCGAAGAGAGAACAAATGAAGGAACACTCATAAGTGTATGGTGTTTTTACATCCTGTGAAAAATGGTTCAGGACAGAGTCATACTAAGAAAATGTTCCATTTTGAAGTGGGAGAGGTTTACGGGGGATTTTTTTACGATTACCATCAGGTCAATTGAGGATATAGAGATGCTACTTGTAATTTCAGGAGATTGTTTCTCTGATTTCATGTAGAATTCTCTTCAATGTAACAGGGGCTTTTGTTATCATTGGGTATTTTCCTAAAAGAATCTGAAAGGCTTAGGAGCACAAACAACAGCTGAAATTCAGTACAGTCTATTGTGGGACTGTTGGATAATCAAATTTGACATGAGAAAAGATAATGTTTATATCAAAGTACAATAAACTTCTAAACAAGCACTACCATTTTTCTCTGTCTTAAAAAACCTGTCAAAAACAAATGAATAGTGTGGGGAAAAAAAGGAAAGAGAGGATGGGTGGACATATCCATGAAGGCTTGGGGATAATAGGCAACAGTCCATAATACAATTCATAATAGTTATGTGACCATTAATAGCTGCCTATTATTGACTTTTATTCTCCAGTTACACTCTTTAAGATCAACTGTGTTGAGTTCTAAACAGAAGAATGTTTTAACTGTTAATATTTGCAAATGTTTGCACATTACTGATTCTGAAAGGTTTCAAATATGTCCTAAGTTATTCAAATAAAGCTTTTTTCTGTCTCTTTCTTCTAAGGCATTTACTTAACCAACATTTTACAGATAATTAAGCATACTGGGGGAGAAACAGAAGAGATAACAAAGACAGCTATTTCTATGTGTTGCCCATCATTGCAGTGCTTAAAATTGAAAGCATTGATAAAATAAAACTGTGGATTATTTATAGAATGCATTTTGGAGTGGAATTTATCAACAGTTCATTATCAATCCAAAACCTACATTACCTTCTTAAAATTTGGATTATAGAAATTATTACTTTCAGATTATATTTGTTTGAATGCTTTTATAAAGGAATTTTAAAATGCCATTTGGGAATGCCTCTTTCTCTTGTTCTAATAAAAAAAGACAGCTGGGTAAATACCTTAAACTAGACACCTGACCTTGAACAAAATAAAAGCTGAATATGACATATCACACCCTGTAATATAAGAGCTTGAATTCTTTCATAAAGCTCTGTGTCATAATAAAAAAATATAATTAAAATAAAGGCAACAAAAAGACCTTTGATGTATTCAGTTTTCATTAATATTGAAAATTACTTGAGATGTACCAGGAAAAGCAGGGTCAAATAATGGATGTATTAGTGCCAATTAACTCAAATGAGGTAGGTCTTCCAAAGCCACTGATGTAGTGGCTGAATACATCTGCTTTCTACGAATTAAGTCTTTCCAGAGAAGATATTCTGGTCAATTAAAAAGAACAAACTTTGGACTAACAAAGTGCTCATTTCTATAGAAGTCTATTCACTGCTATTTACAGAGTTTCTATGCTCAATGAAAATTGAATTTATTTCAGTGTGTGAGGTGTAGCAAATCTTTCTAAACTCACCTATGGAATATTATCTCAAACTCTGCGTATGCTGTGAGTAATTTATTTCACTGGGAAAAAAAAAAACCTTGAAAATTTCCTTTTATCTTTTTAGTTATTTCCATTTCAATTTTCCCTCTGACTTTTGCTTTTCTTACAATGCCTCCTTTCTCCTCCATTCTGGTTTTTTTTCATGTTGATGGTTCCTGATAGCCTTACACACACTGTCAATCACATGCCATCCTGCCCAAGAGCATATGCCGCTGAAAATCACATGAGATAGCTCCTTTTTATCCATCTTTTGCAGGGGAAATTCAATTTAACAGTCATTTCGAATAGCATAAACCCCTGACTCTTGGCATCTTCTTTTTAAATGAAAGCACCAGATTCTCTTTCTGTCAAAACACTGGGTCTCTCCATAGGAAGAATTCTGCTCTTGCAGACTGGTGTGGTAATAAGCATGTAGTAACTGGTACACCTTAATAAATCAGGTCCTCAAGAGACTGGACTATCTGTGTTTCATCAGCAGAGGTCTGTGATTATTGGAACCATATGGACCTTCTAAAACTCAAGTTTTATAAATTGATTATTTCACTTGCTAGCACTATTAAGATATTAAACATAATGTAAAACATCTTCTGTGAGTATAATTTTAAAGGGAGACTTCTTTCTGTGCTTACTTTCTTAGAGATACTTTGGATGAAGTGCACAAAGTTCACAAAGACTATTTCATGGATGCTTGTGTCATCCATTGACTGGAATAATTTCACAGTAAAAATTTCCAATTTATATTTCTGCTGGAATGTTTTAATGGAAAAACACATTTCTGACGCTTGCTGTCACGCAGTCTACCTTTTGGAAAGAAATATGTAATATTGATGAACATATTTATTATCCACTACATTATCATTTATTGCCACCTCCTAAAATGCTTTACTAAAAATAAGGGATCAATAGGATTTGAAGTCCCTAGAGAATTTTAGGCAGCCACATTATGCAAGTCACTGAGACCTGGGAGTTTGTAACAGACACAGTATTATGTCATTTTGCATAAGCAATTGTTTGATGTCTTCTATCACAATGTTTCTGTACTGTGTTGTCAGATAGCACTTTGGGGATGCATGTACCTTTTCTAAGAAAAACCCCACTGGTAAGCTAAACGAATTTTTTGATAATAGAGTCCCTTGTATAATGAGTATGTCAATTTACCGTAGCAAATTTGTTTGAATGTGTGCCAAAATTTGTTATCTAATATTGAAATGAATTTAAAAAATAAATTCTTCACCACTCTGCTAGCAATATCCTGATAACTGGAAATAGATATGGAAAAAATATAGTAAGATTAATTTAAAATATTTGGAATTGTTATTATCATTGTAAATTAATCCTATCATTAAAAGCATAATGAATGGTAGACATCGTTTATATAGTAGTTTAACACAGAAATGATGAAAATTTATTCTCATTCTGAGTTGTTTTCTGTCTGTTGTTTCTCAGGATGAGATAAAATACAGACAGAAAAGTGTTTTTCCTATACTGTTCCACATCTATTTAATCTATGTTGGTGTGATTACCTAGCTCAAAGCAGTCCAAAATGGCAGATGAGCTCTGGATTAGGCCGTATATCAGAAACCAGAGTAGCTTACTGCTGTAATGAAAACCAGGAAAATCCAGAAACTGGTAGGGTCAAATGTGTTGGTGTCAGGAAACAAGTATCAGTTCAACATACTCGACTGTTCAGCGGGTTCTGTAACTGCTTTAATTTGATTTACAAAGAGGTTTTCTTCTAAAACAGTCTGTAAATCATCCATCATTTCTAGGTAGGTATGATGGAAACTCCAAAAAATTCAAGGTTTTATAACACTGAATTTCATTTCTTTTCAAACATTAGTAACATTTAATTGAATATCAGTTATTTTTTATATATGTAAACAATTTATCAGCATGTAAATCTAAAAATGTACCTTAAAGTTGCTCTAAACCCAACTTGTATGAAGATGATGTGTGATTACTCTTAAATTGATGTACACCAAAGAAGTTTCCAGCAAGAACTAGAAATATTGTGAAATACTGTATAAGCATACATTTTTTTTACTATTATATAATATACTAATACAATAAAGCATGGTCTTTTTTAATGGTTGTATTTCTGTTGTTTATTAACTAAAACCAAAACAGCTACAGTGCTACTAATTGAGTATGTTATTTTGCCATCAGGGAAGAAAAACTAAATATTTGCTAAATGTGTCAGAATATGCACATAGCACAGTATATATGTGACATATAATAGTTTGAAATGGAAATATCAAGGACTAGGACTTGAACTATCATGATTAGCTATGTTAAGGACTTTCAAGCTACACAGAATATTTTCTGCCATTATCTGAGTAGAATTAGAAGAAAGAAAAATACTTCCTAAGATTTATTATATGTTCCAGTTTTAGCTTTTTCCTAAATTCTTAGGGAAAGAAAAAGCCAGAAGAGTGTTGTGTCTTGCATCCAGATTTAAAACTCTTCTTGTCTTCCCAAGCTGTACCTTTTAATTTCAGCAGCTTTTGCCTCTATAATTTGGACAGGCTGACAAGGAAAGATCTCTGTTTGAAGTTTTTACTATAATTTAAACTCCATCACTAGATCCAGAACATTTAGAGGAAGAGAACCAAATAAGCAAAATTATTCATGGGCTTTGCTGCACCAGCTCCCTTCACGAAGCCAATTACAATCTCCAAATACAGCTCGACAGCCAAACTCACCTGCTGTTAAGAGCAGAGGTTGAATCATATGAAAGTAGTTATGGACTAATGGGGTTTTTTTGCTTGTTGTTACTAGACTTTGCTTTCTGTCTCCTACCCTGCCAAGTTTCTGAGGCATCTGCCTGGCAGCCACAGAGATAAAACCTCAAGCAGTGAAAGCTCATACTTCAATCTCCCTCACAGGCTTTTAAACCTATCTCCTACTGATTCATGTTCCCCAAATAAAACACTAAAGTATCTTAAGAAATGTGGTTTCAAATTATAGTGGTATCTTTCGGCATTATTACTACTCTATATTTTTTAGTTAGTTTACTATTTGCAGTTAATTCTTCTATTACAGTTCTTAGATCAGATTTTGCTGCCAAATCTGCAGCAGGGGTTGCTTTGGCCATCGCTGGGCAGTTATCACTGTCTCCTTTTCTATTGCCCAAAGAGTTCAGCTCCTCGCTGGTTCACCTGAGTTAATGCAATTTTCCACTACCTGACAATCACCATCACCACTCTATTTTTACAGGTCTATATTTGGATAAGAACTGTAAGCACAGGAAAGTAAAAATTGCTAATCTCATATTCAGCGGCATTAGGGTTTTTGGACGAATTTTGGTCTCTAATTTTTTTTCCCAGGGAAGAAATCTTTTGCCTCCTGCTACTAATTTTATTCAGAATATGGCCAGTTAGAGGTCTTAACCTTGTCAGAAATATTCAACCACTTGTAAGTTTATATTTTTGTCCTTGTGATGGATGACTCTTTAGAGTACCCTTGCACAGACATTTGCCTTAAAGTACTGGTGTTTTAAAACAGAAGATACTTATATTGCCTGGTCTTACAATTGACCTGGAGTTCATAAACTGTGTCACAGATATTTCAGGCTACCCCCTATGTCTCTTACTGCTTTTTCTTCCTTTTAGTTTCCGTCCCTTTCTTGTCACTTGTAAGCAGATTTTGTTATCACTTGTCAGCAACATAGCAAAAAGCTCAATTAAATTAAGTTACATAAGGTTCACTAAGTTCTTGTAAAACTTGTTCTGCTGTAGTATCTATATTCTAGGACTATGCTTCTAATTTGAAGCATAAGATGCCATTCAGGTGCTCACATTACCTAGACTTTTATCAGTGGCCTTTTACATTATTGATGGGGACAGAAGGCAACCCCAGTCATTAACTCTTCCTGTAAGGCAGCACTGAAACATCCACCTTATGTGGACTCATTTGTCAGTGCCCTGCATCTGGAAAACATCTTTGCCAGAAGAATGATCTGCAGCAAGAAGTAGTGTGGGAGGTGAGACTATATTTCTGAAGAATTTAAAAGGGGAGCCAAAGATTTTTATGAGGGCAAAAAAGGGCAAAGGCAATAGACTTGTGCAGTTGTGATGATGTAATGCTATGAAGAACAGAGCAGAGCAACAGAACCTTTGTCACTCCCTGAGAAAAATAAGAAAGATTAAAAATTTGCAATGATATTTGTCTATATTCAAGGTCCAAAGTTATATATTAATCAGAACATGCTTAAATTCTGAGAACCTGTTACAAATATAATGACACTATACTCTGGTTGCTGTTAAGCAGCATCGAGATTTTTGCATTTAAAGTTCTAAGCATTTTTAAGTTATCATTTATATTCATTTATATTTTAAAAATATTGAAATAAAAGTAGGGTGACATTTTTTTTCTCCCCAGACTAATAGAAGAATTTCTAATAGAAGAAATTGCTGTTCTAAAATAAACTTAAAAGTAAGAATTATATACTTCTTATTAAAACATCTAAGAAATTGGATATTAGGAATATAATTAACATTGTTAGAACAACGTATAATAGAATCCATTTTGTCAAACAGGATACAGTACGAATATGTTCACCAAAGTAGATATGCTGTAAGAGAAAGTGTGGTAAGCAAAATCAGTCTGAACATTTGCCAGCAAGCTCTGGCAGACAGATAACAAACCATCAGGTTTGTTCTCAGCTTTTAAAACAGCAAGAAATAAGATTTGTTCGCTTATGAAATGTAATTCAGCAGTCCAGACTTGCTTTAAAGCTTTCACAGGTAAAGTGAAGTGCCATATAGGAGTATGTAAATATTGAAGCAGTCTTTCCTTTGTTGAGTAAAGTGCTGTTTGCATTGCAATGGTGTGGGTTTAGTTATGGTCTTGAGTCTTTAGACTAAAATGGCAAAGTAGTATAGCACAAAAGATAACATTTTCTCAAATTTATGGATCAGTACTCCAGAAGATTTGTTTTTACCAAAAGATAAGAATAGGAAAGCTCTTCTCTCTTTTTTTCTGTGTGTTGAGCATGAGCAATATATTCACCCTGAATAATTCATCCTCTGTGTCTCTGCCTTTTACTTCTTTACACAGAAAAAGGAATTTTTTTTTTCCTTTGTCACAGAAATCTATAGAAACTCAGTAAAAGGAAGGGTTCTGCTCAACTGAAACCTTTAGTCACTCCCATGTGAGAGAGAAGCCAAGGATTTCTAGCCCATGTGCTGGAACAGTTTGTAAAGTTTATCCACTAACTGTTTAATATAAAATGCATAAACTATCTTGAGCAGCAGAGCCAGAACTTCTTTCCCAGAAAAGCAATTTAACTACTAAATTAGAGTACTGCTTCTTGTTCACTCTTTCTGAGTCTTTAATATTTTCTTGCACAGCTTTAACAGGAAATTGAGACAGCATCCATCCTTCCCTACCAATCCAGTAGCTAATACCTTGTGATTAGACCTCTTTATGGAAGGACAAAGATCTGAGTTTCAAACCATTTAGAAAAGGAAATTGAACTCATGTCTGCTATTCCTCAGGTGACCAATTTAACCATTAGAATATTTTAAAAATGTTAGGCGGCACTATATTTTCTCTGTCCAGGTTGTTGCAGAAAATTGCACTTGCACCTGATCTTGTAACTGTGCTAGATGTGTCCAGCCTAAATGTGGTCATTAAATCCTAGTATTAGGTAGAGGAACAACCTCTTTTTGGGTTATGCTCAAGTTTAGGCATGGTCTAGAAACCGATTTTTTTTTAATTAAAGGGTGTCAGCATGACCAAGAGCACAACTCTTGACACCTCAATGAATCTGTATTTACAAGGTGACCCTTGTGAGCATAAGTTTCTTCAAAGTAACTGAAGTTAGACTTTGGGGCCAGTTGCTTAAACGTTTGAATTCAAGAGCCTCACTCCCAATTGTGCTGTGATTTCAATGACTGAGTGCAACTCAGCACTGCAAAGTGCAGTGATCCATGTGTCCAGCTCTGGGACCCCCCAACATAAGAGGGAGCAGAGGAGGCCACAAAGATGATCAGAGGACTGGAGCACTTCTAGTATGAAGACAGGCTGAGAGAGCTGGGATTGTTCAGCCCGGAGAAGAGAAGGCTTTAGGAAGAACTTAGAGCAGCTTTCAATGTCTAAAGGGGCTACAAGAGAGCTGGAAAGAAACTTTGTACAAGGGCATGTGGTGATAGAACAAGGGGCAAGGGCTCTAAACTGAAGGAGCATAGGATGAGATTAGATCCTAGAACATTTTTTACTGTCAGGGTGTTGAGACACTGGCACAGGTTGTCCAGAGAAGATGTGGGTGTCCCTGCCTGGAAGTGTTCAAGGCCAGGCTGGACAGGGCTTGGAGCAAGCCAGCCTAGTGGAAGATGTCCCTGCCCACGGCAGCGGGGCTGGAACCAGATGATCTTTAAGGTCCCTTCTGACCCGAGCCCTTCCATGATTCTGGAACCAACAGTGCATTTGTGTGAGTGGGAAGGCTGTGCAGTGTGTGGAGGCAGCAGCTCTGCTGGAAGCAGCACAGCCACATCCCTGCCGTGCTACGCTGCAGCCAGCCAGCTTTGCTGAGGGGACACTACATGGATGGTGTTTTACTGCTTCAGAACCTCTGTCAGTTACATCAAACCACACCATGGTGAGATTCACTTGCCTAGAAATGACAGGCTGCTAGTACCATTTTAGACTCCTAGATATACCAGTTTTTCTCCAGGCATTCAGGAGGTGCTGCATTCCATCTGCCTGCACTGTCCTAATATCTCACATATCCTACGATGGATGGAAATCCTACCACCTTTCAAAGGATCTACATAATACTGCTACATTTGTGTTTCAGGGCAAAATCACTCTCCAAACCCAAGTGCTTGTTGTTTTCCAGTCCTTTCAGATGTCAGGTTCACTTCGATTCTTGTCTCTACCCCCACAGCAACTCCATGTCTGTGTGGTTTGCTGGACGTAGTCTTAGAAACGTCTCTTTTTACAAGTTTGATCTTGAAAGATGTTTAATATTCTCAACTTCCATTTAAGACAATAAGATTTGCAGGTGTGCTTTGCAGCACTGAGTCTTATATGAGCAGTTACCAGTTTATGTGATCAGGTAGAGGAATGTTCATCATTATGAGAACACATGAGTCATATCTCTGATCCATGTAAAGAAATATCGTCTCATTTATGAACAATTTGCCTTCAGGACAACATGAAAATAAATCAGGGGAAGCTACCACAGTAACCTTTTGTGGCTTGTATACAACTAAAATTTGAAATGCAATTCTTTTCACTCCAAGACTGATTAAAAAATAAAATATATTGAATGTTTTATATTCTTGCAAGTAAGAAGTGGCTTTATTTAGGACCAAAAGTGTATTTCTAGCTGTGCTTTCATTTAATTTCTAATCTGTTCAGAAACAAGGGATGTTCTTCCAAAACAGCAATCTGCTCATTTGCTTGGCGAGATCAAGCTTTGAAAGTGCCATTTCCACATTGCTGTGCAGCTGTGTGCTGAGTGTATCACTGTCAAAAAATGTGTATCTATCCACTGGTTAGTATGCAGTGCTTAGACAAAAAAGTCTCTTATTCTGTTCATCATGATGTTCCTCTTGGTGACTTAGTTTTTCCGTTTGTTAAGTGAGGCCAGTCACACACAGGTACAACTATTTAATACATTCTGTTTGAAGATCACTCGAAAAAGACATCATATGTGAGGCTGAATTTTTACTATGACTCCTTTGATGTAAATTTTATCATCTAAGGAAACAGCTTTCAGAAACTAGTTACTTCCAGCCTCTGTTGACCTGAACTAAGACAACCTAGTAAATGGAGCAAAACATATTTATCCTATTACTGATTTTCATTAATCATCACACACAATGTACTTAATAATTTAAAATTAATAGAAATTGTGTCAGTTCTTTGCATTAAATGAATATCCTTTTTGAATGTTAAATTTCTTGCTTACAGAACATCAACTGTGCTCTCTGTGTTGCTGTCAAGGTGCATCATGGACAAATGAACATAACTGCTGGTATGGCATGTGAGCAGGAGCCTCCAAACTGGATGGGGGCTCATTTGTCTTCTCCAGCTCTGGGACAATCCCACTTCTTCCAGCATCATCTGCTGTGCCACATCCAAACAATTGAAAAAGTTATGTTTATGGATAGCAGTGAGGATAGACATATTTAATTACTTTTACCAAGAGTGATTTCTTCAAAATAAAACAATTTGCCACAGTACAGACATAAGAACATAGCTGCTTTCCCCCAGTCCAAACTCTGGCATTTTGGAGTTAGTCTGAGGGTACTCTCTGTAATGACTCCTTCTGAGGCTTCTCAACAGCAAAATGGTTTTCAGCCTCTCTGACCTGCTGCAAGCCAGGCTGTGCTCTGCACCACAGTGCAGAAAGATCCCCATGCTCTTTCTTCTTTCCTGAGGCCTGACTCCAAGTTTCTGCAACATTACCAAGAATGAATTTCCTTTTCTCTGTGGGACTGACTTTAGCCTGGATCATGTACAGTTAAGCCTCAGATTCTCATATCAGGTCAGTGCATTTCTTGACAAAATCAGTGTTGGAAAATTATTCTTATGCATTCCACAGATTTCATACTGTTTTCATTGAATTTAGAGGCAATATTTTCAGTGAACTGAGTGAAGACAGTGCTGGGCTTAAAACTCATAATGCCATCATCCTAAAAATACAAACCTAGGTAAATATTGTGTGTGCACTGAAAAGCTGTCGTTTGACATGCTTGAAAGACAAGAACATAATTTCCAGTATTTTTTTTTTTTTCAATTTCCAATAATTATTCTTTTTTTTTTCCCATATTCAGCTATTCTTCTAAGTACTTTTTCCTTTTCAGAAAATATCCAGGAGGAAACTAATTTTCATCCCTCCCCATCTCGCATTTTAAACATAAAGATTATGATATAAAGACTCAGACAAAAACCTCCTGGAGAACTGGCTTAGTTTGAAAATTGTTCCCAGGCGTTCCGTGTCTCTTTCTTACTCAAAGATTATATGATTAGCATTTTAATGTCCCACAACTTCTCGTCCAGTTCCCTATGAGGACATGAAAATGAAGCCGTGAAAGCTAAGCTGTTTGGTATTTATCACGAACACTCTGGTTGTATTTCAGAGCTCTGGGATTTAAACAGGACGTCAGTCTTTCGTAGCCCGTTTGGATATCTTGGACTTCATATAATGCTGCTGGATGAGTATCAAGAGCGACTGTTCGTGGGAGGAAGAGACCTCTTGTACTCCCTCAGCTTGGATCGAATCAGTGACAACTACCGAGAGGTGGAGTAAAATGTTACATATATATATTTATATCTGTTAGTCACTTCATGTCATAACGCAGCACAGGATATCAGAATTTGCATGAATGAGGTAATGGAGTTTTTGTAGGTGTTTTGTGCATGAACTCTAAAGCAATGTTTACATTTAAGAAAATTACACTTATTAACATTTTTCTCCCCCTCTTCACCCATGAGGCTCACCCTGGGTGAAGAGACTTGCGGGTCGTATAACTATTTCTCACTGAATTTCAGCATGGTTACAGATGTTCAGGGCAACTCACACTTGTGGACATCTGATTTCTGTATCTCCACTATATTATTGAGGACTAAAATCTCTCTGGTATTTTGGGGAAGTTTCAGAAGAGAAAATGTTAAGGAAAAAAATCAACATGTAAACTATAAGAACTTTTCACTAGCAGCATAAGCCTTGCAGCTATTTTTTCTAGTCTTCTTTAGAAACTGGATTTTGCACTGGTTTGAGCCAGAAGTGCTATTCAGTAGTGACTGGAAATGGCATTTGAAGGCTGTGCAGTGGTCTGTGGGAGAAAGGTGGGTTAAATCATCATGCTACCAGAGAACTCAGTGTATCATGGAAACCACACGTGATTGGCAAACTGGCAACTGAAGTGGAGAGGCTGGAGTTCGAGCTGATGTGAGCCTTGGATTCCTTACTCACTTCTGCCCCTGCAAGCTAGAACTGGAAACACACACTAGCAAGGGAAGCTGGCAGGAGCTTTGTTCCTGCCTCAACCATTTTGAATGCAGATAAACCATCTCTTGAGATACTTCAGTGTTTTCCTTATCTACTTTTTAAAATTTTCCCAATGCGTTTTGATATATTTTCATTTTTTTTTGCAAATTAATAAATGGAATTAAAAGTGAGTAAAATAAAATAAAGTCCCTTGGGAGAAATATTTTTGTTGATTTCTATACTGCACTGACCACTGCTGTCTCAAAATCTATTCTTTCTGCCCCCTTGCTAAAAGTGAATATCACTATTTTCATGTCAACACTCTGGCCAACTTTACCATAAGCCTCCTTCCTTATCTCCAAGCACAATTAACACGTTCCACTACTGTGAACAGATATAGTATATTTTATTCTTTTTATAAACATTTGGTAATGTGAGTCAGTATGAGGACATGAATGTACTCAGGGAGGCTATTTGAGAAATTATCTATATTAAAAAAAACCAAAACAAAATAGATTTTAACTCCTCAGGGAGCAAAGTTAAATCCTGAGCTTTCTTCCTCAACAGTGAGATACGAGTTAACTCCTTTTCACTTTGATACAAATTATTAATATCCTGTCACAAAATATTAGAGCTCAGGGATATGAAAACATTTAGATAGCATTTGTTTCTATAAAATTAGCTTTCCCCCTCCCCCTCTTCTTCCCCGTTTGGCAGTAAATCTGTGAGGAAGGATGACAGGATAGAGCACTTCATGCTTCTGTCCAACTACCATCATCCCATCTGGACACACTCAAAGTTCATTGCTCCCTTTCTTGTTTTAAAGTGGAATATCAGCCATTTACTCTGAAACCATATTCTCTGTCTGGAGACCTGTATAGAGAGTATGGCAAACTGATGAAAACTCTTCTTGCCTTTTTTATGCAAAAGATGAGAAACTGGAATAAATGAAGCTTGGCCTGGCATGTTTAGAAACATGACCTCACTGGGACCTAGCTCCCTTGAATACAAATGCCATGAGCTTTTTCTCTTTTCCTCAGTGTTCACTCAGTGCAGATCTCATTCAGGGATAGTTAGGAAAAGTGTGATCATCCTACAGCACTATCAGCAGAAGTGTGGAGTGAGACATTTCTGTTATAGGAAAGCTTAATTGCTGAGATACATTAGAGAAAGTTCCCGGAGTTGAGAGACTGGTTGATTAATTATTACCAAAGTTCTTAATTAAGCTATCTTTAATTGTGTGTTGGTTAGTCTTTGACCTTTGTTTTTAGACTGAAGTGTTTAGCTTAATTAATCTAAACTAGTACTTGTAGTCCAGTGAAAGTGTATGAGTTCAGGCAAGTTCCTGGGTTTTATCCTCTCTCTGGTAACCAGGATGATTCACTAGCTGCAAAAGAGAGGTTTTGTGAAATTCTGGGCAGATTCATATTGATCTTCATCTTCTGTGTCCCAGAAAACAGTTTGTCTTTTAATTCAGTCATCCCTTTCTCAACAATTTGGAATATGAATATGCTTTCTAGAAACCAAATTGAAATCCATTCCCAATTGGAGATTTCTGCCCTTTGCTGTAAAATGACCAAATTATTCAGTTCTAGCCAGCATATTAGAAGTTATCCCAAAGAAAAACAACTAATTGCTGAGTGGACATAAAATGCTTTTGCATAGAGACCTGTTGACTGCCAAAGTAATCCAACATTTCCAAAAAACTTAACTTGTGATGCATATGAGGTATGTCTCCTATAAATCTGTGTTTAATAGACTACATGTTTTCTTCAGGTTCAATTCTTTTCAGCTTTCAAATACAAAACAACACTACGAAGGGCAGATAATAGCTTCGTCATGTAAGCTAATAGTTGTTTATATATATCTCTACCAAATTATTTTAAGCACATTTTATCCTAACCGATTTTCATGTACAATAAAAAGATACCTAAAAAATAGAGGGAAAAAACCTTCAGAGAAGAATACTACTGCTGTCATTCTTGCATTGGTGGGGAAATCCAGACATGTGGATTGAGCTCTCAACTGTAGCAAAAACTTTCCATGTCATCTCAGACAGCAACAGACTCTCACTTCTCTATTTGTCAAGTTATGTTTCTTTTGCCTATTTTGCTCTTTGTATTTCTCATTTAATACATGCAGAATGGATTATATCCTTGCTTAGATTATTTAGCACATACTGCTGTAAGTTTTTGAAACAGACGTCTTGTTTCTGTGTGGAGTGCCCTGACTCTAAGAGCAGCAAGAATGAGGGAGAATATTAAATGTGGGTATCAGTGCTTACAGAGAATTAGAGCCATATTAACACTGAAAACCTTGTGTAAAGCCAAAGTTTTGTAGGCACATTCCACTTAACCTTTGCTTTCCTTAAGAGCTTGTTCCCTTTGACACCATCTTTGGAATAAAACCTTACACATATTTGAGATTTGATCCAAAGCCTTAAAGGCTTTTAGTGATCTAACAGACTGGTAGAGAACTTTCTTTGGTATCTGGTGCCAAATTTGTTTTAAAAAACATTGCAGTTCGTTGTAATTGGTGCCAGTGAGGATCTTTGTTAACAGCAAACTTGAACCAGTGCCAGTAGCTCTTCACCACTGGTCAAACAGCTCATAGAGAAGGGAGACCTTTGGTCCTACTTTTCATCTCGTGTTGGAGTGAAAATAAACTGCTCTTCCTATTTGCCCACAAATTCCTTGCAGATAGCTCTGCTTCAAAGCCCTAATGAAGATCTGTCTGAAAAGAAAGCTTCCCACTTCTGTAAATGGGCTTGTGCAGGCAGATTTCAAGCTTGCTGTTTCTCACTTAGTGTGAGATGGCTCCAGATTTGGTTTTATATCTCTGCTGTAATAAACTATAGAGACCTCATCACATATCTTGCCTCTAGTAAAGCTCTATTTCCACTCCAGAGCTGGCTGAACTCAAGTCTGGAACAGCAGGGCTTGCTTGTGTCTTCTTCGAATACTGTGTAGGAATGTGCACACATGTAAACTGAAATAAGAAGCACAGAATTTAGTGAGTTTGATTATCCATTGGAATAACCTTCCAAGAGGGAAGGTGGCTATGTATTTGTTGATAAATATATATAATATCCAGTCATCAGCAGATATTTTTAAAGAATTTGTGCTTCAGCCAAACACAAGTTATCTGTTAATTAAGCACTATTTATTGACTTAAACTGGTGACAGGGTGGTTGAATTGCTTAATTGCTCTGTGATACACTAGAGTTCAGACTAGATCACACAGCAGTCTATTTTGGCCTGAAGTGCTATAAAGCTCATATAATTTCTTTAAATTAGTTTTCAGTAGAGATACCATCCTGTTTTTTAAGGCTAGTGGCTGAATAGCAAGGATGTTTGGAGACACTAATTAGCATTCCAGCTCCAATTAAAATTTCCCCATATCTGTACTGCCTTACAACTCCATTTTTTCCCATGATGAGTATATTTAAAAATACCTTTTCCCTGTCTTTTAAATACAGTGCTATAATTACATCATCCAGGTCTCAAGGATGAGAATACTATTATGCAAGATGAGAAAATATCACTAAACAAGCAATTAAAAAATTTAGTTCACAGTAACCTGAAGGGGTGAAAATATTTGAAAAATTATGTCCAAGCCAATAGTTACGTCAAGCCTGCAGCCCAGTGAAATGCATGCAAATGTGTTGCTATTGCAGTCTATATACCCAGGAAGATTTCCCAAAAATTCTTATTGATAGCTTGCCAAACGATTGTAATCGTGGCAGAGAACGTGGCAGAAAAATTATGGCTGGTAATTGTCACACCTCTAAAGCATAAACATCAGGAAAAGTAATACATGGCATGTTCAAGATTACCACTGCAGCTGATTAATATCTGGATTTTCAAGCAGTGCAAACACTGCTTATGTTATGCTAATTTGAAATTTGCTATGATAGCAAAATCTGACATGCAGAGATTTTTTTTTTAGTCTCAATTATAGAATACTCTTGAAGAGATTAAAATCTTAATGCTTATTTATGTCAAAACTCACAAGCCTCACAAGAGTTATGAGTCTTAAAAAATATTTTCTGGATAGAAAACCCATCTTCTTCAGGAGACATACATCTATTCCTAGAGCTATAATTCAGACCCATGTACTTCAGGCAACTAACATGGTCTTGCCTTAGGAGTAGGTAATTTGCTATGAGCATCTAAAGCAGATTCCTACACTGCTGCACAACCTCTGAGTCTGCCCTTCTACTCCTCTCTTGTGAGACCCCAGCTGGAGAACTGTGTCCAGCTTTGGGTTCCCCCGTGTGAAGGATGTGGACCTGATAGAGCAAGTCCAGAGGAGGACCACAAAAGCAGTCAGAGGGCTGACACATCTCTCCTGTGAAGACAGGGTGAGAGAATTGGGGTTCATCCTGAGGAAGAGAAAGCTCTAGGGGAACTTTATGCTGGCATTTCTATTTGTAAAGGGGCCTTATAAGAAAGACAGAGAGTTTTATCGGGGTCTGTAGTGACAGCACAAGACACAGAGGTTTTAAAATGAAAGAGGGTAGATTTAGGTTAAATACTAGGAAGAACTTCTTAACTATGAGAGTGGTGAGACCCTGGAACAGGTTGCCCACAGAAGCTGTGAATGCTCCATCTGTGGAACTGTTCAGGGTCAGGCTGGATGGGGCTTTGAGCAACATTACCTGGTGAAAGATGTCCCTGACTATTACAGGTGGTTGGACTAGTTGGTCTTTGAGGGTGCCTTCCAACCCAAACCATTCTGCAACTCTGTGATTTATCCTATTATTCTGTGCCAAGGACCAAATTTATGTAGCTCCACTGCAGCTGCTTTTTGACATCCCAGAAAAAAGCAGGAGCATTGGGTTACCTCTTTGGCTTTTTTCTCTTAATTCTGTATATGTATTTAATTCAGTATATCTTAAGTGGAAAATGTACATACAAAGTATTTTCAACAGCACTGGGACTAAGTCTCCAAATACAAAAATAATCAGCTACACACAGTGTATTTAATATCAGGTTACAGAGTCAAGTGTTTTATTCCCTCTGTGGTTTCTCTGTTCCTACACCTGGTATGGGCAAAAGCTCTCATTTTAGCCTGCTAGTTAGAACATGTCTTGGGGAAGTGAGACCTGTGGCTTCATACTTTTAGCCTCAAGAGATCCTAGAGATCTCATAACCTCTAGGTTTTTGGGTTAAGGACAAGCTAAACCCAAGATTCATTCAATTCCTGACCAGTGACTAAAATAAATGACTGTGGACCCCGAGTTTTGCAGTGAATGAAGCAGGAATGGTCTGTCCAGGATGACTGGATGAGTGCCCTCATGGGAGTTCAGCAGACCTTTCCTGACTCTACAGCAGCAGTGCAGAGACTAGATGAGAGTTAGTTTTGATCATTCATAGATGACTATAAACCCATCTGACTGAAAACAGATGTTCAGATTAACCTGGATTTAATGGTGTGGGTCCAACACACTACCAGGGCACTGCTGACTCAAACTCGTTTCTCCACTGACCAGGACCCCCAGGTCCCTTTCTGCAGCTGCTCTCCACTCTCTCGTTCCCTGATCCAGACACACAACTGGGGTTGCACTGTCCCAGGTGCAGAGTCCAGCACTTCACCTTGTCAAACTTGATGCAGTTGGTGAATGTCCAGCCCTCTGATTTATCCTGGTCTCTCTGCAGGGCCTCTCTGCCCTCCAGAGATTCAACAGCTCTTCCCAGTTTAGTGTTGTTGGTAAATTTACTTCGTATTCCTTTGAGTGCCACGTCCAAGTCGGTAATGAAGAACACTGAAGAGAACTGGGCCTCTTGCTTTAAAGCCCTTGGCATCTAGGATTCATAATTTATCCCCACTTTTCTTGCAATTAACTTTTCTAATAATTTATCCACAGCTTTTCTCAGACTAGAATTATTTCAAGAAAACTAAGATGGTTCAATTAACCAAAAAAAGAAAAAAAAAAAGAAGAAAAAAGCCTAGCAGAATAAGTTAATTTTAAAATGTTTTCCAGGCAGAAAAATAATTTGTGATTGGATTATTGACAAAAACTGTCTTAATGATGACATCAGTTTTTTGATATTTACTTGGTTTCAGCCAAGCCTGATATCACTGACGTAAACATGTTTTTGTTTTCACTTTTAAATGTCCTAAGAAATTAGGTAATCATTCCAGTGTGCTCAGTCATTGTTTAATATTGTTTTCATCCAAACAAATCATGCATCTGGAATGAAGCATAAATGTTGTACAGTAGGTAACTGAAAAAAACCTCACTTGTGTACTTTGGCTTCACTTCTAGATGACTGTGAAGACATGATCCTACTCCCATGAGGTTAATTGCTGACCCTTTTTAACTTCACTGTAAACCATTTTTTCTCCTGAGTGTTACTTAAAGTAGGAAATCAGTAGTTCAAAATTAATAACTATGTTGAAAATCCAAAATCCCTGACAGTTTAGCATAGATGTTTCTACTGAATTTATATAAAATGTTCCATACATTAACTTCCTTTAAATTCTGTTGACTACTAATGAATTTGGTGAGCTACCCTTCATAATACAGTTAAGTTCCAACAAAGAAGATACTGAAGGTCTTTTCTCTCCGGGGAAGGCAAGGCTCAGGGGGAACTCATCACAGTATTCCAGTACTCAAGTATTTAAATGGCATCTCAAAGAGGACAGAGGCTCTCCCTTCACAAGGAGCCAGGGACACGGTGGAGTTTCTGTCACTGGAGGCTCTAAAGATGTGTAGGACAGAGAGTCTGACAATCTCATCTGGGCTCCCATTCCCACCAAGGGCTGGACCAGATGATCTTTTGAGGTACCTTCCAACCTGGGCTGTTCTATGAGTTTATACTTCTGTTCTGAGAATCTCTCACATGAGAAATAGTGGAAAAGCTGCAGACTGACAATTAAATTATTTTCTTGGGTTTTTTTTTCCTCAGATCCATTGGCCTAGTACACCTCTGCAGGCAGAAGAGTGCATAATTAAAGGAAGAGATGCTGTAAGTATCACTAATTACAGATCAAATATACTTTAATTATACCAGTGGCTGGCCCAAAACAAGGATTCAGGCATCCCTAACTTGAGAGAGATTAAAGCACAGATATAAATTTAAGTGTTGCAGGTTAAAAACATGTAACTACTGTGAACACAATAAATTATTAGTTTAATTGCTCTTCAAACCAGCTCATAAATGGGCAAGGAACACTTTTGATCATCTGAACTTTCTTCTAATTCTTTTTCTGGTGCTGTCAAAGAATGTACCTTAATAATTCTCCTTTTACATTTCTATTTCCTTTACTTTTTGTACACATGGATTATGTTGTCCATTTTCACATTCGCTAGAATGGATTCAAAAAAGCAGTTGCATTATTAATAATTATAAAATACACTGTAATTTATATTGTCTTATAGGTTTTGTGTTATATTAATAAAAACACTCTGTTTTAATGAGCCTCTGTTCTGTTTAATGAACTGTTCTCTTCTTGTGATTCAGTGCCCTGACTGTAATCAGTTCCTGGGAAAAGACCTGAAAGCTCACTGACACACAGCAGATGATATCATTGGCAGCACAGGATGAAAGCTCTTCTGGATGGGAGCTCTCTTTAATTTTGCAGTGCACCAAGCTCATTATCTGCACCTCATAAACACACAGCGACTACAACACCTAATAAATCCCACAGCTGAGAGAGCTCACACTGAACCAAAGGATCTGAAAATTATGATGGTTTTACAGCAACAGTGACAGGAACGTAGGACATGGAAGGGCACACGCAAGCTTTTCCCACAAACACAGCAAACAGCAGCCTTGATGATAACCACAATACATTCCCAATAAGATTAGGAAGTTATAAAGATTTCTTCTGAAGTAAAAGCTTGAGAACTGTCCACATTAAGGGACTGGAAACAGATTGGAAAGTAATAATAATAATAATAATCATAATGATAAAACATCAACTCTTTACACTCACCTGGGTTAGAACTGATCCTTTTGAAGATTCGTAAGAGTTCATTGCAGGTTTTCAAGTTAATTTTGTACCCTTGATAATTTTAGGTGGCTTTAGTTGAAAATGGCAGTTTTCTACAATGGCTGGACCTTATGGTCATATTAAATGAACCCCAAACCTAAGTTATTTGGCCTTTATTTAATACTACCTCTCAGCATAGGTTGTTATTAGTTAAAGCTGTACCATCTTTCCTTCACCACTACATATTTCCTGTTACTCTGACAATATTTTTTTGGTTAAATAAATGCAGAAATAGGTACTGTTGTTTCAAAGCAAAGATAGCCCCCTCAGACTCATGTTTCCCTAAAACTCAACACCTTTTCGCAATCCAGTTTGTTATTATAAGTCCTGAAACTTGTATTCTATGAATGTGATAATTTAAAGAGCTTAATGTGTTTCCAACATTTCTCTGCACCATGAAGGTTTGGTGTAACTACTATTTTTATAGAAAAAAACAGAACTTTTAAATAATCACAAGATTCTAGAAGCGGAGTCTTTAAGAAAAATACATTAAAATTTTAAAAAGCTGGAAATATTGTAATACCAAACAATATTCTGATCCTCACATGAGATTTAATTATGTATGGACTATGTGAACAAGTAACACTAATTAATGTCAGGGAAACCTTCTTAGTAATTTTCATGAGCATGCTCAGTATCCAGTAAGGTAAATTGCTCAACCTGAAAGGAATCTCAATTAGAATCCAAAACTTTCCTACAAATTTTATTTTCACCTTCATTTTTTGAAGCCATAAACCAATATAAACTTAATAGCATAATGTCTTAAAAATCAACCCTTTGCCAATTTTAAGTTCTTAATACTATTTTTCACACTAAAACTCTCAGAAAAATATTGTTGTATTTCAAACTTTTTTTGCTTGTTTCCATGCTGTTTCTTTTTTATTTTCCTTTGCAAACAACCTGTTACTCAAGGCATAATTATTAAGTAGAACGGATAATATCGTAGTGAGATTCTCAATGTTGAAATACTTCACATGTACTCTGCTGCCTCTTTTTATATAACAGAACAGGCCACTTTTACAAGCTTGTATAACCTTAAAAAGTTATCAGTCCATGTTGTAGCAGTAAAACTGCAAGTATTGTAGTCATAAACAGCTTCAGAGCTTGTAACAGACTTAAAAGGACAGTTAAAAAAGGCTTGTCTTAACAACACCTGCATACTCTTAAAATAAGGCCATGCTTTTCTGATTCGAGTAAAGCCAAGAAAAAAAATCCTTCAGCTGTCATGCAGTGTGCCAGGAATCACACCTGTTAGCCTGTGGTGTGAGAGCTTTCAATTACTTTGAATTACTTTATCAGAATTGGGAATCATTCAGATACAGAAATCAAATTCTGTAGAGATGACTAACTCCTCCCCACTGAGAAGTTTTGGATGAATAAAATTCCACAGATCTATTAATATATCTATGGAGCACCTTAAATACCCTAGTATTTAATTAAGATATAGTATAAAGGATTCTTATTTCAAAGTCTGCTTGGATGATGCATCTCTTCCTTGCTCTGTGTACAGTACATTATTAGTAGGGTTAGCAGTAATGCCTTATTGCCTGAAATTTCCCAGACAGCACCTTTTGTCATCTGTTTATAAATGATCAAGTCTAGCCGTTTGGAATTTTTTTTTTCTATATTTAGTATCTTCCTCATCCTGGGTTTTTTTTTTTTTTTT